>JAEIFT010000554.1:0-169850 GCA_018904225.1 Lordiphosa mommai
TCAAAACAATGAAAACATGAAGGCTTACTAGATTATCATGTCTTAGGCGTCGAACAATGTGAATTTAGCTAACTTTTCCCATTTTTGTGCTATACTTATACAATAAAAATTCACACAACTCTTCCATCAAAAGATAGTGTATCAAAATCGCAACGGCAAACCTAAAGCAACAACAACAAGACATATTAATGTAAATCGTTTTTAACTCGTTCTCACTTCATTTTTTTTTCTCATATATATGCATGTATGTATGTAGGTACATACTATATTGTATTTGTATGGAGACATGCCTCACATCGGCATTCCTCTGTGCAACAACAACAACTTAAATATATAGTATGATAAAAAAAAAAAGAAAACAAAAACACGATACGTTGAACAAGACAAACGAACACAAACGATGACCCAAAGTGGCCAGTCTACAAAAACAAAAAGAACTCAAGTATTTAACTATTATCAAAGTTTAACTATTGCTTCGAGCAAGTGCTCCGATTTAATTTAATGAGGCCATAGGAAAGACTATAAGACGAGCCAAGGGTTGTCCAATCTTTTTCATTTTTATATATTTTGATAGAGATTTGTTAGAGTTGTTTGATAAAGTTGAAATAAGGTTTTGAGGATTAGATAAGATAATTAGCAAAAAGAAAATTGGTTGAAAATTCTTACGAGGGTGAGTCCGGAACGTAAGAGAACTGAGAAATTAATCAGTAAGGAAAGTTATTCATAACTAGTTCGCGAGCGAGATTACATTACAAGCAGAAAAGCCTTGCGCTTTGTGGTTTCTGTACCACTCTGTTGTGGATGCCCAATACTAATGTATACCAATATACCGCTATTCGCCAGAGAAAGATAATGTTGTTTTTAAACCATCATTTTCGAATGTTTTCTGTCGTCAGCCATCCGAAAAAAAAAAGTACCAGGGATGCAAACCACTCAATAATAGAGACTGGTTCAGTTCACTGGTTCATGAAGATTTTAACACGGCTTTGGAGCAGGCCGAACCACGATTTCGGTTCGGTTCAGTTGTTCACTTTCAGCTTTCGATCATTAATTTCCTTTTAAAAAAATTAAAGTCGTAAAAACATTTTAAGAACTTTAAAATATGAAATTTTATGTACATAACTATATAAAGTTGGATTTGCAGACGCCATCTTTAACTTTATGGAAACCAGTAGCATCTTAAGATCTATTGAATTCTCAGCCATCAGATCATATATATCTTTTTAAGGTAGTCACCTCCGGGCTTTTTCTTAACCGTACACTCAAAAAAAAATTCCCTTCTAAATGTACCGAAAACCGTGTTTTTCGTTCTCAAAAGTAGGGTAAGTCCGTTTTTTCTCATATTAAGAACGGCGGGCTTAAGGTAAGAACGCATTTGTTAAGACCCGACACGTCCTGCGTTTAAGAACCATCCGGTCTTATTATCGAAAAGGAAAAAATTGTATTCCTGACCTCCACGCTTCCCCGTCCCACCCTTTCTTCACTTATGACTCCCGAAATTAATCTAAATCAAATGCCGCAAGAAGTAAGCAAGTTTTCCAATGTTAAAAGTTTTTTTTTTTTTTATCTAGGATTCGAACCTGGACCCTCTTTCACGTTTTTGTATTTAACATGAGCCTTAGACAGTTCCACCACCGTACCAAGTCAACATGTTGTGCCTAAGCTCAGTGTTAAAGATGGTCGGTCGTTTTTCAAGTACCATTTTAACAACGTATTTTCGCAAATATTAGCATTGAGGCAACATCTATTTTTATAGAGATGTCTGAGAGATCTTGTAAAAGGGACAACCCAAAACTGTGAGTCGTCAGAAGAGGTGATGTACACTCTCCTTCTAATTCTCTGATCAACCTTAATGGTTGCATAAATTCGTTCGAAAGTCTCGAAAAAAGTAATTTTAAGGAAATAGAACAGCAAAGTGTTGCCAGACGTTTGGATTAGTTCGATTCAGAACCGGTTTGCATCCCTGTCAAAATACAAGGAGAAACCTTTCGGATTTTTGTGATTTTTCATTATGACTGCGCTCGACCGCATACATTTTTGGTCCTCCATCATATATCCCCGACTATGCTCCTTAAATTTATAGTATGTTTCGATCTCTTCAAAATTCTTTAAATGGTAAAAATTTCGCGTTTCCGAAAAGGCTGCCAAAAAACAAAAGTCAAAGCTTCGTATTAGAAAGTATTATTTTCCAAAATTCGAATGGAACCAGCAATATGGAATGCCTTAAAAAACACACTACACTCTACTAAGTAGGTCTCCTCAATCACCATAAAACCTAAAATAATAATAATAATAAATAAACTAGGTCTTATCGCTAAATCACCAACAAAACACTCCAAATTTATCAATTACAAATGCATTTTGAACTGAAGTCGGTCACAGTTTTTCACTCATAATCAATCAATGAAAGGGGCCCTGATTTTAAGCCTCTGAAATAATAAAAATACAAATCACTGCTTCCGTGCTAATATCGGATTTTCTACTATATACTTTTGTGTATGTGTGTGTGTGTGTGTGTATATTAAACTTCGCTGGACCGAAACAGGTAAAAGAGGCGCTTAGAGGAACCACAACTGGTTCAACTAAAAGAGACCTCGAAGACTGGCCCCGAAGGCCAGGCAAAATTAAAGTAACAAAAAAATAAAATAAAAAATAAGAAAAGAAAAAAAAAGTGCAGACCAATACCAAATAACTTGATGACACAGCGTTGCTGTCGTCGTCGTATTCGATGGCCGCCATTTACCCCGGTTTTGGGGAAGCATGTGTACGAGAGCATATATACCAAAAAAGAAGATTGAATTGGGAGTTTAGAGAGAGGTCATCAAACTATGACTTGGCCAAAAATTGCATCCCATTCTTGAGTCTTATCTTTTAGTGGAAGGCACTAGTTTCGCATTCACATATATATATAAAAGTGGTTATACACATGTATTGTGGTATGTGGGTTAATTGATACGCTGATAAGGTTATCATGCGCTAGCTTTTTCCTTTTAAAAAAGTACATATGTATAATGTACATTGTACATACTACAATATATGTGGGGAAATGGTGTAATGAAACTCTGATGATTCAGTAACAATTCAGACATCGGAATAGACATTGTTTCCACTAAAGAAATGTACCAACAGATATAGGACATATTCAATCTATGACATTTCTTGAAGAAATCTGCTAAATTTTAAAACATATCATCGTCAGATAATCAAACTTATACCATGTGTTCTACAAATCCCTTTCGACCCAAATCGTGTAGGAATTGGGCCTTGTGTGGTTCAGTGGGTAGCGTGTGTCCCTACTGTGCGGGATGTTGTGGGTTTTACATTTTTTATAACACATATCTTCTGAAATATCTGCAAAAAAAAAAAATTGTTTTCCCATTTTTAACGGTTTTAACCTAGAAAAGTACATTATAGCCAAATTTGAACATGGTTTTCGTAATCGGCACCCCATTATACATATGGGCATTTCCACCAAAAGGTCCACCGAGACCAAAAATTTTAAAGTTTTTCAAAACCCCTTGCTTTATGATATTTTCGTAGGAAAACTGTATAATTGTACTAATATAAACTAATTTTACATTTATTCATAACCCACTTCGAGATATTCAAAAGCAAAGTCGCGCAAGCTCAACTATTCTCAGTATGATATATCCCCTGCACTTTTTGTTTTGATAATTGTTCTTTAATGTCTTTCTTTATGCATTGACTTTTGCATTCTTAAATCTTTCCAAGGATACAAAGAGTCAAATAAAAATGCAAAAGAGACTATGCGATTGGTAAATAACTAAAATTTTTGATTTGCATCATCGCATTTTTCGATGTCCCGTTCGATATTGAAAGACAACATTTGTTATCTGTGCGTCAAAAGTACATGTGGAAGGCTTATCCAATATTGAGTACAAATAGTGATTTTTAATACTATTCAAATAAAAAGAATCATGCTAAAAAATGAGAATATTTGTGATCTGGATACTTATATAAAGTTGGTCGCGTGCGACATCGTCAGTGTGAAATTCAAAATTTTTTCTTACATGAATGATTTTTTTTTTTGTAAATCATAGTTTTTTATTTTTTATATCTAAATGAGCAAAAACGGCGGCGAAAAAAATTTTAGAAATCCTGCATACGGTAGAGAAAAAGTTAAAGTACGATCCAATATTTAAAAAAATGTTTTATTTTTTGTTATTATGCGAAAATGAATACATTGAAATCTTTTGTTGACTTAAAAACATTTTAACTCCGTTTTTTATATATAATTTCCTTAAAAGAGTTACTGAAAAAACATTATTATTATGACGGAAGAAAATGTCCCATATGACATGTCCCGTGCGAAAGTGCTTAAAATTTTATTTTAAGAAATGTATAAGTTTATTTTGGGTAAAATCAAAACCGTTTTTAAGTGTCATCAATGTGCAATGTTCTTAAATTTAACAGATTGAAATATTGCCTCAGGATTAGCTAAAAATCGGCTTGTCAATTGTTGGTCGCAAAAACCACTTCTGATTTTGTCCCGTGCGAATGCCTTGGTTTTTTGTAATTATCTTGAAAAAAAATGAATTGCCCAAAATCAACCTTAGCACCAATTGTAGGGCCAAAATTAAGAGCAATAAGTTAAGCCTTTTGTCAAATCAAAAATACGTTTTACTTTTACTTTTTTTTCCACTTCAAAAGTGTACGAAGGTCCAGTTCGACATAATGGAAATGCCCATATAATATATACTGAAAGTTTGAAAAATATTTAATTCGTATGAATTTGTGTGAATTTTTATGAATATGTATGAATTCGTATGAAATTCATCAGAATATTTTAATTTCGGACGTAAAAACCTTCTCCTAGTGTAGTAAAGCCCTTAAAAACTAACTAGAAGTCAGGCGGGCGTTGTTTATTTATCGTATTTCTCATGCAGTTCCGGTTGTATTTTAAAACTAGCAAACTTAAGCCTGCTCGAGGTCATATAAGTTATGTTTACACATAACTATCAAAACAGTACACACACAATACCACAAAGGGGGCTGGTCGACTATACATCTGTTTCAAAAGGTTCCCAACTTCATCTTTAGCAGTCTTTGCCCAACAAACTACAAATCGAAAACCGTAAGACAAAACGCTTCGGATCAGTGAAACGAAATGTTTTATGGTGAAAACATTTTTCAGTCGAACTTCATTATTACGTACAGGGTTGCCCATATTCGACGGACCCATCTGGCAACGCCATAACTTTTGACAGAGATGTCAGATCGCTTAATGACATACCGCGTTTGAAGCGTCAGTCCAAGCAGATTTTTACCATGGAACAATACACGCCACGCGAGCGCTCTGAAATAGTTGAAATTTACATTCAACAGAACAAGTCAATTGTGAAAACTCAATGTGCTTTTAAAAAATTAAAAATTCACATTGAATGGGACCGTAAATAAGCAAAATTGCCGTATTTACGCCACTGAAAATCCTCAGGAGATTCAAGAAGTGCCTCTTCATGACGAAAAAGTCACAGTTTGGTGCGGCGTTAGTGCGAAAACGGTCATTGGGCCGTTTTTCTTCCAAAATGAAAATGGCCATGCTGTTACCATCAACCAGGAGCGTTATCGCGACATGATGACCAATTTTGTGATGCCAATTATTCGTCGAAAGCGTATGAGGCAGTTCTGGTTTCAACAAGACGGCGCTCCACCGCACACAAGTCGCATAACAATCGATTTTCTGAAGAAATTGTTTCCGGGCCGTTTGATGTCGAAAAGTGGTGATTTGGACTGGCCACCGCGTTCGCCCGATTTGACGCCGCCTGACTTCTTCTTGTGGGGATATTTGAAGTCAAAGGTTTACGTAAACAAGCCAAGGACCGTAGAAGAGCTCAAGGACAACATTCGTGAAGAAATAGCCGCTATTCCGGCCGAAATGTTGGCGAAAACGATGGAAAATGCTGCAAAAAGGGCACAATACGCCATCAACGCCAGAGGCGGCCATTTGAGAGATATCATATTCAAAAATTGATGTAAACAAATCTACTTGGAACAAATTAAATGATTAAGATTGCCAACCGCCAAATTTTTATTTTTTTCTTTGATTTTTTATAAAAAAAAACATGGGTCCGTCGAATATGGGCAACCCTGTACAGATTGGGGTAACAATTAGATTCGATTTACGCTTGTAAACCGTAAGACAAACCGCTTCGGATCAGTGAAACGAAGTGTTTTATGGTGAAAACATTTTTCAGTCGAACTTCATTATTACTTACTTTCGTACAACGATGTTTTCGGTCGGGGGTGACACAGAAATCTCTAGAGATTTTGACGACGGTTGGATTGTAAATCTCTCGAAAAATCTTTAAATTAAAATTCTTATTCGAAAGTCTAGTTGGAATATCGGCGAATCAGATTATGGTCTAACTGCAATAATAGGGTTGCGTCTCTCCTAAATAATTTATAGCAATTTCAATCAGGGATGCAAACCGGTTCAAAACCGAACCGAACCAAACCGTACCGAACCGCTTTTTTGTGCTCGTAAACCGAACCAAGAACCGAACCGGTGTTCTTCCAAAAATGCTGAACCGAACCGAAAACCGCCTTAAAAAACGGTTCGGTTCAGTTCAGTTTTTCGATGAGTGAATTTAGCTTAGAACTATAAATTTTCGGGAGATATATGGATTTTTTCATATGACAGACATGGATATAGAGCTGCCTTCTGTCTCAGTATCTTAGGTACATGAGTAATTAAATTTTACTTAACTATATTTTCAATATATATTTGGATATAGAGTGCTTCTGTCTCTGTACCTTAGTCAGAGAGTATAAAAATTTACTCTATTTTCTAATATTCAAATATGTATTTTTGTGGTATAAATTTTCTGTGTTTTTTCTTGTTTACATGCTTTTATAGCTTAAATTAATTTAACAACTTTAACAACACGTATGATTGAAATTTTCGAGTCTGTTTTGAACCGGCAAAACAGCATCCCTTCCAAAAAAAAAAACCATCTGGCAACTCTAATTGAATTGCATAAATTAAAATCCAATCAAAGTTTAAACTCCCCAAGGGCCTGCCCCTTGATATAGAAATAATCACTCATATATAATAAAATGTTTGAGCATATGTACGTACATATGTACAAACATATGACTTGAGTACGAATGCTGGAAATGTGACGTCAACCGCAACAATAAGAACAACAACAACAACAAAAACTGAATTGAAGTTTGAGGTCCGTTAGAATGAGAGAAAAGTTAAGTTTACAGGTGTGTGTGCGTGTGTGTGTGTGTGAGTGTGTGTGGGAGATGGTCTGGGTAACAATCGAGTGTGGCCAACTCAGCTTAATGAATTGCAATCAATTATCAGCTGCAAATTGAAAGCACCCGGCTGGGATTAGCACTCCTTAGCCAGAAAATGCCCAGCGCAGCACCCGCTGTCACCCACACACACACACACACACATACACTTCTCTAGTACTACCACATTTTTTTTTTCCGCTCTCTTATATGGATTTTTTCCGCCACGTTTTTCACATACTTAAACATAAGCCACATTCACAATTTTGATGTCAAATTAAAGCTAATAAAATTACCTTTCGATTGCCATAGATTTGAGGTCCTTCAGTTTGGGACTTCGGGTCTTTAAACACAGTTCAAAAATAAAATACCACAATGTGCTCTGCTGCTGCTGCTTGGTGAAATGAAAGAATGAGGCAAGCCAGGGCGAGACGAGGCGAGGTGAGCAGAGAGCGGCGAATTGAAAAGAAAAGAAAAACTAAAATGCGGCGCGCGAGGCGATGATGACGGTTTTCTTGGGGTTTATCTATCAATAAAATGTAGTTCACAAGAACCCAAAATCATTATTTGATATACTAATTTAAATTTAATTAAACTTTTTTACACTCCGCGCGACTTTGATGCGCTCGAAAAACCAAAAGCAAAATGAACAACTTGCTGGGCTCCACATGCGTGTGTGTGTGTGTGTGTATTGGTGTGCGTTTTTATTACCCGTTTTGCTTTTCATACTTTGTTTGTTCTTTTACACACACTTTCTTGTCCCCCCCTCTCCACACCAGCACCCGGCAAGCCCTAACTTTTTTTTTTTTTTTTTTGTTTACTTTTTTGACAGCGCGCTCAGAACAGCTGTTTGCCTCAGCAGCTGATTATACAGCTGATTTATTAAGATGACCGTTTGTTAAGCAGAAACTTATTTGGTTACACTACTTATCAAAACCGGGTACTTTAAATATTTAACTGACCATTTTTTTTGAAAAATGTATTTTAAAGAAATTTTAAAAAAAGGTTGCTGAATGAACAGATTTAAAATAATTAGATGCAGTCCAGCCATCCGTATACGTAACGCTCACAAACTGGATTGAAAAGGGGCTACTACTAGCTACATCTCTTGGGACCTTTTTTGGAGCGTTCCTAGTGGGATTGAAAAGGGATTGAGATAGCTACACATCTTAGAAGCGCTTCTGGAGCGTTCCTAGTGGAATTCAAAAGGGATTTCGACAGCTAAAACTCTTTGGAGCGTTCCTAGTGGGATTCAAAAGGGATTTCGACAGCTACACCTCTTAGGAGCGTTTCTGGAATGTTCCTATTTGGATTTAAAAGGGATTCCCGCAGCTACACCTCTTAGGAGCGTTTCTGGAGTGTTCCTAGTGGGATTCAAAAGGGATTTCGACAGCTAAAAACTCTTTGGAGCGTTCCTAGTGGGATTCAAAAGGGATTTCGACACTCTTAGGAGCGTTTCTGGAGCGTTCCTAGTGGAATTCAAAAGGGATTTCGACAGCTTAAAACTCTTTGGAGCGTTCCTATTGGGATTCAAAAGGGATTTCGACAGCTACACCTCTTAGGAGCGTTTCTGGAATGTTCCTATTTGGATTTAAAAGGGATTCCCGCAGCTACACCTCTTAGGAGCGTTTCTGGAGCGTTCCTAGTGGAATTCAAAAGGGATTTCGACAGCTAAAAACTCTTTGGAGTGTTCCTAGTGGGATTCAAAAGGGATTTCGACAGCTATACCTCTTAGGAGCGTTTCTGGAATGTTCCTATTTGGATTTAAAAGGGATTCCCGCAGCTACACCTCTTAGGAGCGTTTCTGGAGCGTTCCTAGTGGAATTCAAAAGGGATTTCGACAGCTAAAAACTCTTTGGAGCGTTCCTAGTGGGATTCAAAAGGGATTTCGACAGCTACACCTCTTAGGAGCGTTTCTGGAATGTTCCTATTTGGATTTAAAAGGGATTCCCGCAGCTACACCTCTTAGGAGCGTTTCTGGAGTGTTCCTAGTGGGATTCAAAAGGGATTTCGACAGCTACACCTCTTAGGAGCGTTTCTGGAATGTTCCTATTTGGATTTAAAAGGGATTCCCGAAGCTACACCTCTTAGGAGCGTTTCTGGAGCGTTCCTAGTGGAATTCAAAAGGGATTTCGACAGCTAAAACTCTTTGGAGCGTTCCTAGTGGGATTCAAAAGGGATTTCGACAGCTACACCTCTTAGGAGCGTTTCTGGAATGTTCCTATTTGGATTTAAAAGGGATTCCCGCAGCTACACCTCTTAGGAGCGTTTCTGGAGTGTTCCTAGTGGGATTCAAAAGGGATTACGACAGCTACACCTCTTAGGAGCGTTTCTGGAATGTTCCTAGTGGGATTCAAAAGGGATTCCCGCAGCTACACCTCTTAGGAGCGTTTCTGGAGCGTTCCTAGTGGGATTCAAAAGGGATTTCGACAGCTATACCTCTTAGGAGCGTTCCTAGGGACGGAAATACCGCCAAACACGAGTTCGTAAACAAAACGGAATTGAGTTTAAATTTAAAGTTGGGATCAGAACAAGACTAAGTTGAAAATTGGGTTAAAGATCGGAACGGGTGAGGATTAAAATGAAAATTTGAGCTCGTGATGGCATTTTCTTGCCCTTGCCCTTCTTTAAACTGCAAATTAAGCTAGATTTAATATATTAAAAAAAACTAAACCAGAACTGAAGGTTTTTTGACAAGAAAGTGCATTGAACCCACACCCTGAAGAAGGGTCTGGGAATTCAGTAAGTTAAAAATTCACAAAGCCAAAAAAAAAGCCCAAACAAAACTGAGAGGGTAAAAAACAAGAAACCCCAGACGAGCAGACTTAATTGCATCTGCATCTCAGGTCACACAATTGAATGGTTTTTTGATAAGTCATCATCATCATCCTCAGTCAGCCAGAAAAGGGATTTGGAGTGCAGAAATTTTGGTGCAGTTTTTTTTTATTTATGATTAATGTAGACAGCTGAAAGCAAAGCAAAAAGGGGGTTGAAATTGCACACCAAAAAATGCCAAAACTCATTTAATACCTTTTCAAATATCAATTATAACAAACACTTCGTAGTTACTGCTCTCCACCTCCTGCACCACTTGCATGGCCGAATATGTGATGGCCTTTACCTCGGTGCCCTGCGGATGTTTACCCAGCTCAAAGGGTTCGCCATAGCAGCGACAGACAATCTGGAAGGTGTCCAAATCGAATTTGGTAATTTCCAGTTTCTTGCAGACCAAAAATGGTTCCACGGAGAACAAATAAAGCAACTCATCGAGAAAATGAAAGAGCATGCCCTCGATATCATCACCCTGGGCCTCGATTTCATAACAATTCTCCACCGAAACGTAATCCAATTCGGTCATGTAGCCAAACATGGCGACGCCGCATTGCTCGAAGGCCTCCTTCAAACTGCTGCCCCAGGCATGAAGTCTAAAACAAAGAGATTAAGTAGTTAATTAGTTGAGATTTGACTGGGAATGAGTCATGTGGCGCACCTACTGCACATCCGCCGTGTGATCCAAATCTGGCCAGGGGAAAAAAAGGGATAACATTAAAGTGGGAAATGTGTTTTTTACTTTTACTCACATTCATATTTGGTCTCGGGCAGCAAAAAGTTATCCTTGCTGAATTCTACTTCCATTTTGTTTAATTTGTTCTTATTTTTGATCAATTTGGGGGTAAATAATATAAACAACAACAATAGTGTGACCAAACTTGCAAATACCAGCAAAGGTGGGCAAGCCTTTGCGCTTACGTTATTTGCAGTTTTTTTTTTTTGCGGGCGCCAAAATTCAAATTCAAAATGCCTCAGTAGGCTTTTCCTAAGCTGTTTTATTAATTATTATATACGAATTCCACATCATACTACCCAACTGTTCCAAAATTATTAACTTGGTTGTATAAAAAAACTCATATCAAAACCATGAATTATTTAATACAGCGCGGCAAGGTACGTCAACAGGCCATCAATGTGCCAGAGGGTTTGCCCGAACTACTCTCGGATATTACACGTGAAGTCCTGCGCTGTCAGCCGACCAAGGAATGTCTATGCCAGTTCATCATAGATTATCTACACTCGATTATTGTTACCCGGGAAAAGGCCATGGGTGAGTTGAAGCAGATTAAATCCAGAATTTATAACTACTTCCAATTCCTCTTCAGTGGCCAAGAGCATTTTGGATCGTGCTTTACGGCAGGTGGACAGCATTATTTCCGATCTTTGTGTGTGCGATCTAAGTAAGGAAAAGTCGGATATGATGGCCCAAGTGATGGAGGATTGTTTCCGTAACTTTTTAGAGAAACGTCGCTGTGAAATGCGTCGCGGCAAGGAGACCATTAACTTTGAGGATATTGATATATTGGAGGAGTTGCTGCAAAAGTGCAAATTTTCCGAGGAAGAGTTGGCCATGTCGCGTCCGGCCATTGAAAGTGCCTATAAACGTTTTGCCGAGGCCTATATGGCTGCGGCACGTGGTTCGGATGGCACTGAGCTGCTGTATCAGTATTTCCGTGATCGTGAATTGAAGCGTATTGAGGAGATGATGCGTCAGCAGGCAGCTATATGTATACAGTCGGCCTGGAGGGGCTATTGGGTACGCGTAAATATGCCCAAGCATGTGTGTACCTGTACTTGTATGATGGTAAGTCGGCTATTTTCTAATTCATTTTAATAAACTTGTGCATTGGTTCATTTTTTTTTGAACTCAAAAATATGTTTTTGAACTAGTTTATTTTTTGAACTAGTTTATTTTTGAACTAGTTTTTTTTATTTTTGAACTAGTTTATTTTTGAACTAGTTTATTTTTGAACTGTAGTTTATTTTTGAACTAGTTTCTTTTTAAACTAGTTTATTTTTGAACTAGTTTATTTTTGAACTAGTTTATTTTTGAACTAGTTTCTTTTTGAACTAGTTTATTTTTGAACTAGTTTATTTTTGAACTAGTTTATTTTTAAACTAGTTTATTTTTGAGCTAGTTTATTTTTGAACTAGTTTAATTTATGAATTTGAACTACTAGTTCATTTGATCTAGTTTATTGGTTTAGTTTAAAAACTCTAGAAACACTTTTTGAACTATAATTCACTTTTTAACTTATAAATACGTTGTTGAGCTAGTTTCTTTTGGAACTAGTTTATTTTTAAACCAATTTTTTTTGAACTAATTCATTTTAATAACCTTGCTTTGGTTCATTTTTTTAACCTAGTTTCTTTCCCATCAAGGAAAAAAAATTTTTTGCAAATATGTGTTTATTTGGGATTTAATAAGATATATTTGGACAAATTTGGTTTTTTGGGTTTGTAGTTTAGAAAAAAATATATGAAGCCATATATGGCTATCTATGCATTCAGTACATTTTAGGGAAAATAATGGTATGCCATATATGGATCTCTATGCAAATAGCTTACTCTGTGTGAAAGCTTGAGAAACAGTTTCTTTTGTCATTGTAGCACAAAATACATTACATTTCTCACAAAAAGTGTAGGAAAAAGGTTATCAGATCGTCGGAAAAAAAAAAATTTGAAAAAAGTACGCTGGAGTTTCCAGTTCAACAATAATACTTGGAAGAGTGGTATTTCCTTGAAATGGAAAGCTCTCATTCGAATACGGTGGCAAGTGACTTGCTTTCCAAATTGGTGCTCCTACCTTTTTGTCGGCTTTGCTTTGGAAAATTGGGGGCCTGTCACAGAGGTCATCTGAACCACTCTCATCGGTCTCAGTAATATACAGATCATCCTGTTCGACCTTTTTGATTTCCAACAACTTCTTCATCGGTATTGTATATGTATTCGTCATCACTTTGAAGCGGATTATTGATTTCGTTGACGTATTGTAAGTTACCGTAAAATGATTGTACATTCATTTCTAGAAAATTAAATTTTATATGTATATAAATTGAACATACCACTTCTTTTTTGCATGAAGAGCCATATATGGCTTCGGCAATATTTGCAAGAATTAGTATTTATAATGCTTACCTCACAGACAAATTATTTGTTTTTATGAAAGAAAACTTTATTTTCTTATGGAAAAAAATTATTCTCCAACAAAAAAAAAGTTTTATATTAGTGCAAATTTAATTCGAAACTCAGCAAAATTCACTTTCGTTCAACCACGTGAGACGCTTGAACAAAACTCATAGAAACACGAAATAAAGCAACACTACAAACATCTTCAAATGGCATTCGAATAGAAAATAGTGCAAAGAGAATGACTGATTACTGTCGACGTCGCTTAAGAACCGTTTTAACTAAAAATAAATTTATTTAAAATGAAAAGCCATATATGTTTGTATTAGAGGGTTAACTCAAAAATATGTTTTTGAACTAGTTTTATTTTTGAACTGGTTTATTTTTTGAACTGGTTTGTTTTTGAACTGGTTTATTTTTTAACTAGTTTTTTTGAACTAGTTTTATTTTTGAACTAGTTTATTTTTGAACTGGTTTGTTTTTGAACTGGTTTATTTTTTGAACTAGTTTATTTTTGAACTAGTTTATTTTTTAACTAGTTTATTCTTGAGTTTAATTTATGAATTTGAACTACTAGTTCATTTGATCTAGTTTATTGGTTTAGTTTAAAAACTCTAGAAACACTTTTTGAACTATAATTCACTTTTTAACTTATAAATACGTTTTTGAGCTAGTTTCTTTGGAACTAGTTTATTTTTAAACCAATTTTTTTGAACTAGTTTATTTTTTAAGAAGTTTTTTTTTGAACTAGTTTCTTTTTTGAATTTGAATTACTAGTTCATTGGTTCATTTTTTTAACTCAAAAATATGTTTTTGAACTAGTTTTATTTTTGAACTAGTTTTATTTTTGAACTGGTTTGTTTTTGAACTGGTTTATTTTTGAACTAGTTTCTTTTTAAACTAGTTAATTCTTGAGTTTCATTTATGAATTTGAACTACTAGTTCATTTGATCTAGTTTATTGGTTTAGTTTAAAAACTCTAGAAACACTTTTGAACATAATTCCTTTTTAACTTATAAATACGTTGTTGAGCTAGTTTCTTTTGGAACTAGTTTTTTTTAAAACCATTTTTTTGTACTGTTTATTTTTTAACAAGTTTTTTTTTAACTAGTTTCTTTTTGAATTTGAATTATTTTTGTTTTATCTTTCTTTTTTGTTAACTAGTTTTATTTTTTGAACTGGTTTTTTTTTAAATGGTTTATTTTTGAACTAGTTTTTTTTAAACTGTTTATTTTTGAGCTAGTTTTTTTTAACTAGTTTATTCTTGGTTTAATTTATGATTTGAACTACTAGTTCTTTTCTAGTTTTTTTTAAAACTCTACTTTTGACTTTTAATACGTTTTTGAGCTATTCTTTGGAACTAGTTTTTTTAAACATTTTTTGAACTAGTTTATTTTTGAACTGGTTTGTTTTTAACTTGGTTATTTTTTTAAATGGTTTATTTTTGAACTGGTTTATTTTTGAACTAGTTTCTTTTTAAACTAGTTTATTTTTGAACTGGTTTATTTTTGAGCTAGTTTATTTTTGAACTAGTTTATTCTTGAGTTTAATTTATGAATTTGAACTACTAGTTCATTTGATCTAGTTTATTGGTTTAGTTTAAAAACTCTGAAACACTTTTTGAACTATAATTCACTTTTTAACTTATAAATATGTACGTTTTTGAGCTAGTTTCTTTTGGAACTAGTTTATTTTTAAATCAAATTTTTTGTTGTACTAGTTTATTTTTAAACAAGTTTTTTTTAACTAGTTTCTTTTATGAATTTGAATTACTAGTTCATTGGTTCATTTTGAACTAGTTTATTTTTGAACTGGTTAGTTTTTGAACTGGTTTATTTTTGAACTAGTTTATTTTTGAACTGGTTTATTTTTAAACTAGGTTATTTTTGAACTAGTTTATTTTTGAGCTAGTTTATTTTTGAAACTTGTTTAATTTATGAATTTGAACTACTAGTTCATTTTAACTTATAAATAGTTTTTGAGCTAGTTTCTTTTGGAACTAGTTTATTTTTTTTTGAACTAGTTTCTTTTTAATTGATTACTAGTTCTTGTTCTTTTTAACTCAAAAATATTTTTTGAACTAGTTTTATTTTTGAACTAGTTTATTTTTGAACTGGTTTGTTTTTGAACTGGTTTATTTTTGAACTGGTTTATTTTTGAACTAGTTTATTTTTGAACTAGTTTATTTTTAACTAGTTTTTTTTAACTTTATTTTATTTTTGAACTAGTTTATTTTTGAGCTAGTTTATTTTTAAACTTGTTTAAGTTATGAATTTGAACTACTAGTTCATTTTAACTTATAAATACGTTTTGAGCTAGTTTCTTTTGGAACTAGTTTATTTGTAAACCAATTTTTTTGTACTAGTTTATTTTTAACAAGCTTTTTTTAACTAGTTTCTTTTATGAATTTGAATTACTAGTTCATCTAGTTCTTTTGATAACTCAAACATTTTTTCACTAGTCTTTTTTAACTTAATACTTTGATTTTGAACCATTTCTACTAGTTCTTTATTTCTTTTAGTTTTTTTAACTTTTTTTTGCTAGTTTATTTTTAACAGTTTTTTTGAACTAGTTTCTTTTATGATTTGAATTACTAGTTCATTTATCTAGTTTATTGTTTAGTTTAAAAACTCTGAAACACTTTTGACTTAATTCATTTTAACTATAAATACGTTTTTGAGCTAGTTTCTTTTGGAACTAGTTTATTTTTAAACCAATTTTTTGTTGTACCAGTTTATTTTATAACAAGTTTTTTTTTGAACTAGTTTCTTTTATGAATTTGAATTATTAGTTCATTTTATCTAGTTCATTTTGATAACTCAAAAATTTTTTTCAACTAGAATTCATTTTTTAACTCATAAATACATTTTTGAGCTATGGTTTCGTTTTGAACCAGTTCATTTTTGAACCGAGAACTAGTTCATTAGTTCATTTGAACTAGTTCACCAAAAACATTATATATTTTAAGTGAAAATAGGGTTTAATTAATCAATGATTTCAGGTAGAAGAAATGGATGAAGAGGCTTTGCTACGGGATCGTGCAGCTCGCGTTATTCAGCGTTTCTTCCGCGGCCTAACGGTAAGCTGTACAACTTTATAGGTGCTTCCCCTCATATCATCTCATTTCATTTGCTTTTGATCCTTTAGAAGACCTCTATCAAGCCGGTGGGTGATCCTTGTGCTGAAGCCACGCCTCTGCGTTCCAAGAGCGCCGATCATAGCACTTCCACACCCGAAACTGAGGCCACTATTCCCACACCTTCGCCACCGGCTACCACTGCCTTGGAAACAGCTTCACCCGCAGCTCAAGCTTCTGGTCCTGCTTTGGTCACCGATACTGAAGCTCCACCGGAGGACACTTACGTTGAGCCGCCCGCTGAGCCAGTTGATTTGCCTCCAGAAGTAGAACCAGTAACTGAGGCAGCTCCAGCGGCTGAGGAAGAGCCAGAACCAGCTTTAACGGAGGCTGCTGAAGAGCCGGAACCGGAAGAGGTACCAGCACCAGCACCAGCTGAAGAGCCACCAGTTGAGGAACCGCCCGCACCCGCAGTTGAAGTAGCTGAAGAACCACCTGCTGTGGCCGAAGAGCCTTCACCCGCTCCAGTGGAAGAAACGGAAAATGCTCCCTTACAGGCTGACGAAGCAACGCCAGAGGTTCCACCTGAGGAGTAAAATTTTCAATTAATTTATCTGTTCCAATCTTAATCTTATAAATGGCTAGAGTTTAAGTTTTAAGGCTACTTTTGTTATAGTTCCAGTAAAACTCCTTTAATTGAGATGAAATCACATAGGATAAAAAATTAAAATTATTTGTATGTATGTATATGTATATAAACTTAGGCAACTATTTACGACTGCTACAGATCCTCATCCATTTGTTCATCAGACTTGTTTAGATTCACATTGCATGTGTTGTTATTCTCAAAGAACTCCAGATCATCGTCATAGTCATCGAGTTCCTGGTTAGTTTGCTGCGAATGCTGACGCTGTTGTTGCTGCAACGGCGATTCCTTGGGTAATGGCAAGTGTAGAACAGGCGGTTGCCAAGGCACCAATGCCGTACAGGGACGTGGAATTGTTTTCATTAACCACTCCGGTGGTATGCCACCCGTGGCAGCTGCACTCATCTGAACTGGACCGCCACCACCTTTCAGTTCATCGCAAATAACTATACGATTCGCATTACGCAGTTTCTGTTCCAGCTCCATGGCGGCCATTTGATAAGCAGGATTGGGATGATGAGTTTTGCCCGTACTGGTTGAGGGTATATCATCGGTGGCCAGTCCGCCCGTAACCGTGGAGACGCTATTGTTATTGCCGCCGCCACTGGTGCCGCCACCCACTTTCGAATCGCCCGAGATTTGTAGGCCACTAAAGTGCTGGGTGATGCGCTCCTCGGTGATCAACAGCTTGGGGGGTCTGCAATTGAGTTAGTTGCCATTCATTATTTGCCAGCTACAGATACTTACAAAACGGACGCCTGTTGCGTGGCGGATTTGCGTTTGTGTTGCGGCCATTTGCTGCTGCTGGGGTTGCAGTCGGTGTCTATATTGTAATTGGAACCAAACTGCATAATACCGCCACCCGGTTGAGTACATTTCCAGGGCATTTCATCTAGGAGCCAAGGTGTGGCAGGACGTGGAAAGATGATGGGTTTGTTAGCGTTCGTGCTATTGCTAGAGCCTCCGCCGCCGTAAGACCTGTAAAGCCCCAGGATGTTTGATAAATGTATGCATAGGTGTGTGTGTGTGGGGTGTGTGAAATGTTACTTACTGCATGACCGAGACAATTTATTAAGGTTTATTTACGTTTGATTTGCTGCAATTTTTTAACCAGTGTGACCATCATCGTGTCTTTCTAGAAAATACCTTATGGCTAATACTAAAATATATCGATATATCGATAATGGGATATACATACAACGTAAAATTTAAAAAAAATTAAAAAACAAGTTTTTAAAAAAGGTTCTAGTTAGTAATTAAATATCACTTTGATTTAGAAAAAAAATTCCAAGAATCCACCCAGACGATTCAAAGACATAAGTAAAAATATGTAATATATAAGTACAAAATTTTTTTAAAAGTTTAGAAAAAAAAATTCCAAGAATCAACCCAGACGATTCAAAGATATAAGTAAAAATAAGACAAGTTTTTAAAATGTTTTTTTTTATATATTTAGGTAGTAATTAAATATCACTTTACAGGGTTGCCCATATTCGACGGACCCATCTGGCAACGCCATAACTTTTGACAGAGATGTCAGATCGCTTAATGATATACCGCGTTTGAAGCGTCAGTCCAAGCAGATTTTTACCATGGA
Source organism: Lordiphosa mommai (assembly GCA_018904225.1). NCBI lineage: Eukaryota > Metazoa > Arthropoda > Insecta > Diptera > Drosophilidae > Lordiphosa > Lordiphosa mommai. The sequence goes on from JAEIFT010000554.1 coordinate 18,544, forward strand.
ACAATACACGCCACGCGAGCGCTCTGAAATAGTTGAAATTTACATTCAACAGAACAAGTCAATTGTGAAAACTCAACGATCAACGATTATCATGTCCGATGAAGCCCATTTCACATTGAATGGGACCGTAAATAAGCAAAATTGCCGTATTTACGCCACTGAAAATCCTCAGGAGATTCAAGAAGTGCCTCTTCATGACGAAAAAGTCACAGTTTGGTGCGGCGTTAGTGCGAAAACGGTCATTGGGCCGTTTTTTCTTCCAAAATGAAAATGGCCATGCTGTTACCATCAACCAGGAGCGTTATCGCGACATGATGACCAATTTTGTGATGCCAATTATTCGTCGAAAGCGTATGAGGCAGTTCTGGTTTCAACAAGACGGCGCTCCACCGCACACAAGTCGCATAACAATCGATTTTCTGAAGAAATTGTTTCCGGGCCGTTTGATGTCGAAAAGTGGTGATTTGGACTGGCCACCGCGTTCGCCCGATTTGACGCCGCCTGACTTCTTCTTGTGGGGATATTTGAAGTCAAAGGTTTACGTTAACAAGCCAAGGACCGTAGAAGAGCTCAAGGACAACATTCGTGAAGAAATAGCCGCTATTCCGGCCGAAATGTTGGCGAAAACGATGGAAAATGCTGCAAAAAGGGCACAATACGCCATCAACGCCAGAGGCGGCCATTTGAGAGATATCATATTCAAAAATTGATGTAAACAAATCTACTTGGAACAAATTAAATGATTAAGATTGCCAACCGCCAAATTTTTATTTTTTTCTTTGAGTCCGTCGAATATGGGCAACCCTGTATAAGTAAAAATACGACAAGTTTTTAAAAAGTTTTTTTTATATTTAGGTAGTAATTAAAAAGCACTTTATTTAGAAAAAAATCCAAGAATCAACCCAGAAGATTCAGATATAAGTAAAAATAAGACAAGTTTTTAAAATGTTTTTTTTTTTTTATATATTTTGGAAGTAATTAAATATCACTTTATTTAGAAAAAAAATTACAAGAATCCACCCAGACGATTCAAAGATATAATTAAAAATATGGCCAGACAAAATTGCAAGACTCTGCGAATTGGGCTACTTTTTTTCGTATGAACCTTTTTATTAAATGTTTTTAGAAAAAAAAGTAGTATCAAATTACAGGGGCATTTCCAAGCTTTCTGCAATTCCAAAACTGTTTGAGTCGATCATAACTACTCAATTGCAGCATTTCTGTCGCTCAGTAATTTCCCCGGCTCAACATGGATTTATGAAAAAGCGTTCTGTTAATACAAACTTGCTAGAGCTTACAACTCTTGTCAATATGAGTTTTGTAAATAAGCAGCAAACGGATGTTATATATACAGACTTTAGCAAGGCCTTTGATTCCGTTAATCATGAGCTCCTTACACACAAACTTTATCTGCTTGGCTTCAAGGCTTATTTGAGTGATCGGTCCCAGAGAGTAAGCTTTAATTCGATGTTTTCAAAACCCATTCACGTAATCTCTGGTGTACCCCAAGGCAGTCATCTGGGTCCCTTGCTTTTTAATTTATTTGTAAATGATATTCCGAATGCGTTATCTTACTCTCATGTGTTAATGTATGCTGACGATCTTAAACTTTGCCTATCTTATGATGATCCAGTGTCACCTCTTCTCTTGCAACGGGACTTAAACTCTCTGAATGAGTGGTGCATGATCAACAGACTCCCACTCAACAATGAGAAGTGCAAATACTTAACGTTTTTATCGTAATACGCCCTATCTTTACGATTATGTGATTGATGATAACTCTCTGGAACGCATCTATGAAGTTGACGACCTGGGAATTCATTTTGTGCCTAAGCTTTGCTTCAATAGTCATATATCTGTTATGGCAAACAAAGCTAAGGGAGTTCTAGGCTTTATAAAGAGATGGTCCAAGGAATTTCATGATCCCTATGTCACAAAACAACTGTATGTCTCTCTGGTCAGGCCTATTCTTGAGTATGGATCATGTGTCTGGACCCCACATTACCAAATATATCAGAACCAACTCGAATCTGTTCAAAAGCAGTTTCTAAATTTCGCCCTTCGTGGTTTAAACTGGGATCCCAATAGGCATCTACCTTCATATGAGCATAGACTGCGCTTATTGGATCTACCATCCCTTTATAACCGTAGGATTTATCTTAGTGTGATTTTCCTTCATAAGTTACTGTCAGGTGAAGTTGACTCAAGCATTCTGCTTAGTCTAATATGTTTTGCGGTTCCGGCACGTGTAACGAGGAATTATGTCCCGATTTATTTACATCCTTGTCTTACAAACTATGCTCATCATGAACCCTTTCGTAACCTCTGTCTTAATTACAATAAATACTACCATCTTTTCTCATTAAACTCCTCTTTGTTAGATGTAAGCAATATTTTAATGTCTAATCTTAATTCTTAAATATTCACTGTAAAGTTTGACTGAGCCTAGTTGAACTATAAATAAATAAATAAATAACATAAGTTTATTTTCGAATTGACAAAATTTCAAAATCTTTTCTCGTTTATTTTTTATGAGCTTTTTTTTAATCTTTAATAATTTCCATTGACAATTTTTTATTGAAGATAATTTTTTTTTTAAATTATTCAACACAAAAAATCAATTTTATTGTAGCTAAAGTTTTCCAAGAAAAGTAGAATTGCTCAATGACTCTTAGAAAGGAGAAAATGCACTAAAAAACTAGCCAAAACGTTAATTTGAATTTTCCAGCCCATTATATTGCCATCTCTAAAAAGCTGTTGCTCCCTTTGGAGCGGGTACTTTGGAACTAGCAACTTATTAGTGAGCCCGTTCTTGGAATTATTGTCTCGTTTGTTTGATTCTAGTATTTTCTTACGCAGGTCTGACCAAATCGATACTATCGAGTATTTTAAACTGTTGGGCGGGAAAATCCCCAGAGCAGCTTTATATAAAGCGCGATAAACTAAATTTTTGAAACATTCCAAAGTTGTCAGCCAAAGTGTCTGTCTGTGTGTGTGAGAGAGAAATACAAAATATATATATAAATATAAAGTGTAAAGTTAATCTACAAAAATAAGCAAAATGCGTTTTACCAGGTAAATTTGATTTATATTTTAAAATAAATTTTATAAACATTAAAAGTGCTATTTATACAAATTTATTGATTATGAGAATTTCTCCATGCATTTTATGGTTTTTAAAAAAAAGTCTTGCTAAAAAAGTTTAGTGACAAAAGCAATGTTTTTACAACAAATAAAAAAATTTTTTACGGTAATTCAAAGTTTAAATTGGATTTTTTTCAATTAAAACTAAAATAATTCGTTGATTTCTAGTTAAAATTAAATAAAACACTATCTTATGAGTTATTCTTAGAGTTATCAGAAAGATGTTAACATTTTAGTATTGATTTTAGGGTTACTAAATTCACTAAGTGCTAAGAATTCTTTCGATTTCCAGGTGTAAAAATTTGTATTTTGAGTTCTAGCTTTATAAATTCTGGGCTTACTAGATCCCGTCGTCCTTTGCTATTGAAATGTATCCACTTGACATTGAGCATTCGGTTTCAACTGCTAGAAAAAATTCAGAGTTTACTCAACCCCTAGATATATGTACTTGTCCTCTCTTCTTTATATCGATATTAAATTCGAACTCGAAATCGTCTCGGATTTTAAAATAGTGCCAATCAAATATTTGAAAAAATGACACATTGTTACCAACTACTAAGCTTAATCTTCTTAGATCATTTGGAACAGATAGCTTTAAATAGTTTTCAGATTGCATCACGTATTTTAGATGATTGTGTTTGATTTTGTAACATTTCGTTACGGAAATGTGTAGATTATGACATTACAAGAAAGCTATAATGAAATAATGGCGTTTTTCCCAGTCAATGTTTTTGACTTGGCACTTTTTTTTATGCAATTTAGCTGTGATGAGATTAGTCTCTAGTTTTTATAAACTTATTCTGTATCCAAACCCAAAATAAGGTGCAATGCAGTATAAAAATCTTCTACAGATCAAAATGTTGTGGTCCTTAGGACTTTCAGACTTCTTCAGTTGAGTCTTCATATGATGTAGGTCCATATACTCCTTGATAAGAAGGAAAAAGTGAGGAAAGAGTGAGGGTATTCAATGGAAAGTTGTTCTCAGCATACTTTTGAATATCTCCATTAACTCAGTATGCTCTGAACGGTTCCTCCGGCTGCGGTTTCTTGAACGATGTGATCAGCTTCTTGAGCTTTTTGCAGGTTTGTCCGCTTGTTCTTCTTGGGCTGCGACATCTTGAATGATATTCGTGCTCTGAACAGCTCCTTGGGCTGCGGCTTCTTGTGTGAAGTCAATTTGAAGCTGAACCATTAAAGCTATGAGATTTTTGAAACGGATTGAGCCGTAGAATTAAAAACTCATTTAGCATTTCAGTTCCTGTATCGAGAATAAATCCATTTTCAAATCTTGTCAAAATAATTATGCCAAACCAAGTACAGGGTTGCCCATATTCGACGGACCCATGTTTTTTTAAAAAAAAATCAAAGAAAAAAATAAAAATTTGGCGGTTGGCAATCTTAATCATTTGTTCCAAGTAGATTTGTTTACATCAATTTTTGAATATGATATCTCTCAAATGGCCGCCTCTGGCGTTGATGGCGTATTGTGCCCTTTTTGCAGCATTTTCCATCGTTTTCGCCAACATTTCGGCCGGAATAGCGGCTATTTCTTCACGAATGTTGTCCTTGAGCTCTTCTACGGTCCTTGGCTTGTTAACGTAAACCTTTGACTTCAAATATCCCCACAAGAAGAAGTCAGGCGGCGTCAAATCGGGCGAACCGGTGGCCAGTCCAAATCACCCTTTTCGACTCAAACGGCCCGGAAACAATTTCTTCAGAAAATCGATTGTTATGCGACTTGTGTGCGGTGGAGCGCCGTCTTGTTGAAACCAGAACTGCCTCATACGCTTTCGACGAATAATTGGCATCACAAAATTGGTCATCATGTCGCGATAACGCTCCTGGTTGATGGTAACAGCATGGCCATTTTCATTTTGGAAGAAAAACGGCCCAATGACCGTTTTCGCACTAACGCCGCACCAAACTGTGACTTTTTCGTCATGAAGAGGCACTTCTTGAATCTCCTGAGGATTTTCAGTGGCGTAAATACGGCAATTTTGCTTATTTACGGTCCCATTCAATGTAAAATTTTCACATTTTTTAATTTTTTAAAAGCACGTTGAGTTTTCACAATTGACTTGTTCTGTTGAATGTAAATTTCAACTATTTCAGAGCGCTCGCGTGGCGTGTATTGTTCCATGGTAAAAATCTGCTTGGACTGACGCTTCAAACGCGGTATGTCATTAAGCGATCTGACATCTCTGTCAAAAGTTATGGCGTTGCCAGATGGGTCCGTCGAATATAACACTTTAATTTTATATTTTGAAACCAATCAAGTTATGCTTTATTGAAAGATCCCTTCCGTACAAGTATGCCATACAAATTTCAACATTTTCAGATATTTTTCTTAAAAGATTCTAGAATATTACCTGAATATCCTTATATCTCGGACAATTCTCGACCTAGATTAATCATATTGTCCATTATGGATTCGTATTACATATCTGCAAGTCGACTTTTTTCAATATCTGTCCGCGAGGAACCTTTTCCTATCCACTATGATGTCCAATTCTAGAATATTTCCTGAATATCCTAATATCTCGGACAATTATCGACCTAGATTAATCATATTAGCCATTATGGATTCGTTATAACCCGTATTACACATCTACAAGTCGACTTTTTTTTAAATATCAGTCCGCGAGGAACCTTTTCCTGCCTTTATATGTAAAGCAAAAAAAATATATTAATCGATTCCGACCCTAAAACGACCCAATTCTCATACGATTGGGTTGGTTTTTGGGTCGAAAGCGATGTGTAGAACACATATGGGACTATATCGATTGCTTATCATGGTGTTTTCTTTTACGCAATTTTTCTTCTTTTTTTTTGACACCAATTGACTTAATTTCCACTCACACTTTCCCTTTGCTTATCAATCAAGGGGCGCGCATGCAAGCAAAATAACATGTTTTTCAACTCAAAATCTTTACATGGGAACAATATTGTTTATTTTTAAATGACGCGGTTATTTTCCTTTAGCTAAGCGCAAAAAAAATATCGCCCGTTACCAGGCCAAGCAGAATGAAAGGCTTATCAGGGACCCCCCTGTGGAGGGAATTGACGTCACGTCTGACTCTGCCTGTATTGTGCATTGGCGTGCAGTTTGAAATCACGCTTACGGATTTCGTCATCCCGTTAGAAAAACAACAACTATTTTTTAAACAATAAATGCACTTGTTTGTAAACTTTTAGCGGCGCGTGTAAAACACACGTAAGGGGAAATTTCTAAGTCGCGCTCTTTTTCGCTCTCTTGGATAAAAGCTTTGTATCCAAAAAAAAAAAAGTTGTGTGCCCAGCAACACGTAGGCGCGATCATTTTTTCTACTCGCAATATTTATTCATTCAGTAGAAGTAAATCTGTGCAGTTTGAGTTCTCCTCACAATTCACAAAAGGTAAAATTAAATTTTTAGCCTAAACAAAGCTAACACCCCGAATTAGTTTATGTGCTGACCCTGCTAATTTATTATCAAATATAAACAAAACGAGCCACTGATAAGGCCTACACAGAAACGAAAGCTTCTTCCACCACCTCCCACGCCCCCTCCAGGCATAAGCATGGCAACAAGTGCTTAAGGGGGCAGTCAGGTTCAGGTGTGAGTTAAGGTCATTGTGAGTTTTAATAAGCTATATTTAACTAAACAAAATGGTGAAAAAGTGCAATTCATTTGTTTACATTTAAATTGACGTTTAAGCCCTGGCAGCAGCGACGTCTCTTTGTGTGTGTGTATATGTATGTGTGCGTGTGTGTCATGTCAAACTCTTTTTTTTCACCTCTTCATTTGGAAGTGCCAAAATTAAATTGAAACCAAAATTTAAATGTTTTCACGCTTAAAATTAGTTCGCCCTTTGGTTATGGGTTCAGTTAGACAAACTGTTGTCTATAAATTCGCAAGGTTGGTAAAAATTCACCGGAAAATAAGCAAAACATAAATACCTTGAAAGCCGAACAACAGCTGTTATTGTGTTAGTGTCAACAGAGTTGCCCACTGTTTGGATATTTAGAGATGTGGCGTGAGTGGATAAAATAAATATCGTTGGTGTTATATTATGCACGAGATGCAAAAGTTTAATGTTTATAGAAAGTTTTTACATGAGTGTAAAAGTTTATTATGATATGGACAGTGATTGGAAAGGTACTCATTATTTTTACCTAGGTAAGGTACAAGGTAAATGCCAAAAATTATACCTAGGTAAGGTAAAAGGTATCTGAATTTTTTAGTACCTAGGTAAAGGTAAAGGTACTAAAAAGGTACTTTTGTAATAAGTAATCAAATCAAAAATTTCTGGACGCATAAAAGGAACTCGAAAGATTTATTTTTAATCCAACAAGAAAGTTGCAAATTTTAATATTTTAAATTTATTTAAAGCAATATTTTATTTTCTTGTATATTTACCTAGAATTCTAAAAATTCTTTCAACTGGGGCTTACATTGCACATTCTTTTTCGTTTCTTTTGGGGATCCGCAGGGACTCATATCGATCCATTATTATTCCTTCTTTTCATTAATGATTTTCCTCAACTGCTTTCCAATTTTTATGACTTTAAGCTATCTCTGTGCCTCTTATGACGATCCAGTTTGTCGGCTTCTGTTGCAAAATGACCTAAGATCTCTTATCACTTGGTCACATGGACTTAAATAATATAAATATCTGTAAAATGATGACCTTTCGCTGGTTCGACCAAATTTAAAATATTCGGGCCTGTTCCAGTATTCATTTTGATCAAATTATGTGAAATCCGAATTGGTAAATGTTCACATTTATTTTCATTCGACTCTTTTGATGGCAAAATATATAAACCAAATCGTCTAATCGTTTCTTGAAAATAAGACCCTTCACCAATTCCGATTGATTGAATTCGGACACGGGAATAGACCAGATTATTCCCGCCTCTGGTTTTCGCAGTATTATATATAGCAGGATCAGATTGATTTAGTTCAGAAACAGTTTCTGACCTTTACCATTTCTTCTTACGAACAGAGATAGATATCTTCTTTTTTATCTCCTCTAAAGTCCCGTAGAATTTGCTATTCTGTAGAAAATGTAAAAATTTGGTCCATTAGATTTTGTTGGCGTTACTGAGAACAAAATTCTTTTTTGAATTAAAGTACCTATTCCCTTACCTTTTGAGAAGGTACATGAAAATTTGTACCTAGGTAAGGTAAAAGGTAATCGGATTTTTAAATACCTAGGTAAGGTAAAAGGTACACCAAATTTGTATCTAGGTAAGTACCTAGGTACAAATACCTAGGTACTCCCTAACACTGGATATGGAGCATAAAAGTTCAAGTTATCCGATTGTTATGTTATAGTGGTGAATCGATACATAATGGATAGTCTTTAAATACAAATACGCTGCACATTTGTCGGAATCGGCCGGATCGGATAACTATATCATATAGCTGCCATATAAGCGGTCGGTCAAAAAACTAGTTCTAGTGAGAAAAACTTATTTGTTGTCCATCGTAGCGTCACCAATCGTAGCGTCACCAATCATTTGGGTATATATTAGCCTACGCGGTGCCCTAAGTTTTATATGCTTCCACATAATTCCGGAAAAATTTATCAAAATCGGATAACTATAGCATATAGCTGCCATAGAAACGGTCGGGTAAAAAACTGATCTTTTTGTTTTCCTCGTAGCGTCACCAATCTTGGTTTTTAGTTTATATGCTTCCACATAGTTCTGGAAATATCAAAATCGAGACTTAGTGCCATATCGGTTTAAAAATGGTTCTAAGAAAACTTTTTGTTATCAATGGTAAGCGCTTTCAAGAACTGCAAGGGTATTTTTTCTTCTATTTTTTATACCCTTGCAGAGGGTATATTAATTTTGTCCGATGTTTGTAACCAGTGGAAGCATTTCCGACCACATATATATATTCTTGATCAGCATGACGAGCTGAGTTCATTTCCGTTTGTCGTCCGTCCTCGTCTGTCCGTCTGTTTCTATGCTATCTCCTCCCTCAGTTTTAAAGCTATCTTGACCAAACTTTTGCATTCTTCAAATACAAATACGCTGATTTGTCGGAATCGGCCGGATCGGATGACTATATCATATAGCTGCCATAGGAACGATCGGTCCAAAAACTAGTTCTAGTGAGAAAAACTTTTTTGTTTTCCATCGTAGCGTCACCAATCGTGGTATATATCAGTTTTATATGCTTCCACACAATTCTGAAAAAATTTATCAAAATCGGATGACTATAGCATATAGCTGCCATATAAACGGTCGGTTCAGAAAAAATACAAAACAACTAACCCAAAACGTCAACTAGTTCTAGTGAGAAAAACTTTTTTGTTTTCCATCGTAGCGTCACCAATCGTGGTATATATTAGTTTTATATGCTTCCACACAATTCTGGAAAAATTTATCAAAATCGGATGACTATAGCATATAGCTGCCATATAAACGGTCGGTCAAAAAACTACTTCTAGTGAGAAAAACTTTTTTGTTTTCTATCGTAGCGTCCCCAATCTTGGTATATATCAGTTTTATATGCTTTCACATAATTTTGAAAAAATTTATCAAAATCGGATGACTATAGCATATAGCTGCCATTAAACGGATCGGTCGGAAAATGTGTTTTACTAAGAAAAGTTTTTTTTATGGTATCAAATTTTTATTATTAAATATTTAAAAAGTTTAAAATATTTGATATCTATATTCTATATATTTTTTACCGGTTAAATCAGTTGGAGTAAACTTTTTCAAGTGTATTTAAACTTCGGCACAGTCGAAGTTAGCTTTGCCTTCTCGTTTTTATTATTAAATTATTACTTAAATTATACCGCTATCCACTCTCGTGATTTAAAATATATCGCTTAACATCTCTAATTAATTATTTGCCACCGCTGGCAACCCTACGCTCATCATGGGCACGTGCGTGTGTGGTGTGTTGAATATGCCTATTTAAATGAAAACCAGTTTTTCGATTTAATTTTAAACTTTAGTTGGTGCTGAGTGTTGTTTAATAATTGTGAAAAGCTTTTTTTATTAAGCTTAAAGCTTAAACCTGTTATCAGCGAAAAGAGAGAGCGAGCCGCCAGTGTAGATTACTCGCTCATTCTCCGTTGTACTGTGGAGAGATAAAGTTCTGCGAAGCGCAAAGATTCAGTAGAATTATACATTGTGTGTGTTTGTGTGTGTGTGTTGTGTATAATATACATAACAGCGAAAAGTGAGGGTTTTTTTATGTAAACAAAATTATTGTGCGAACTATAAAATTCCACTGAACGAAAAATCACACGCCTGGAAGTAACAACAACAACAACAAAAAAAACCCATGAGTCATTTTGACGTGGCTGCGCACTACACAGAGAGATACGAGTTAATTGCTTAGTCGGACAACGTCGGGGAAGTACCTAAAACGAACTACCCGAAGTTGTGATCGTACACAAAACGAACCCGAAAGCGATCAGTCGCAATTAAACTGTCCAACGAGGCAGTACACCCAGACCATGAATCAATACTTTGATCTAGACAAGGGTAAGAATGTGAGCTACCTGAATGATGCCTCCAGTACCAGTGGATACAGTAGTGCCAATTCACCCACTTCCACTTCGATGTCGCCAGCCCGCCATTCTCCAGACACCACCGTCACGTTGGCGCTGCAAAATGAATTTGCCAATTTGAATTTGCCGCCAACGGTAAATCAATCACTGCAAAACTCACCATACCAACCACAACAACAGCTACAACCCAGCCATCAGCTGTTGTTGACCAATGCAAGTTTTGGCAACATGTACATGGACATGGATCATCATTATTATGCCGCTGCTCCACCTGTACCCCTGGCCCCTGGTGGTTACCCACAGCAGCAGCAGCAGCAGCAGCTCCAGCAAACCGAGTATCCAGCCACTTTGAAAATTGTGGAACAGCCCGTGGAGAAGTTCCGTTTTCGCTATAAAAGTGAAATGCATGGCACACATGGCTCACTCAATGGTGCCAATTCCAAGCGTACACCCAAAACCTTTCCCGAGGTGGAACTGCGCAACTATACGGCACCCGCTGTCATACGTTGCAGCTTGTTCCAGACCAATTTGGATTCACCTCATTCCCATCAGTTGGTGGTGCGCAAGGATGAGCGAGATGTGTGTGATCCGCATGATTTGCATTTGTCAAGGGAGAAGGGCTATGTGGCCCAGTTTATGAATATGGGCATAATACATACGGCCAAGAAGTACATATTCGATGAGCTGCTCAAGAAGAAGCAGGATCGTTTGGTATTCCAAATGAATCGTCGAGAATTGTCCACCAAGCAAATACAGGAACTGCATCAGGAGACGGAGAGAGAGGCCAAGGATATGAATTTGAATCAGGTAATTAAGAGAAAGTCAACCAATTAAGGGGGTTTAATTAATTTGTGTCTGCCCTTACCCAGGTGCGTCTGTGCTTTGAGGCCTTTAAAATAGAGGATAACAATACCTGGACCCAAATAGCCGCTCCCGTGTTTAGTAATCCCATTAATAATCGCAAATCCGCTCAAACCGGCGAATTGCGCATTGTTAGACTCAGCAAGCCCACCGGCGGCGTCATGGGCAATGATGAGCTGATTTTGCTGGTGGAGAAGGTCAGCAAGAAGAATATCAAAGTGCGTTTCTTTGAGGAGAACGATGATGGTGAAACGGTATGGGAATCCTTTGCCAAATTCCGTGAATCCGATGTGCATCATCAGTATGCCATTGTGTGTCAGACCCCAGCCTATAAAGACAAGGATGTGGATCGTGAGGTGAATGTTTCCATAGAGCTGATACGTCCCTCCGATGATGAGCGCTCCTATCCACCCCTGCCCTTTCGCTATAAGCCGCGCGAGGCCATTGTTTCGCGTAAACGTAGACGCACCTGCTCCACGGCCACCAGTAGCAGCAGTTCTCATAACTCCCTGGAGTTACCGCAGACCCTAAAGAATGCCATACCCCTGGTCATGTCGCAGCATGATCAGACCATAAGCCAGGAATTTGGACGAGATTTCCATTTGGATGATTTGATTAACTCGGAGAATTTTCGTAAAATGTGCGATCAGGATTCGCTGGAATTGGAGAAACTTTGCCAGCCGGATATAGGTGTACTCCAGGAGGATGGTCACAGCAAATCGGAGTTGTTGGTGGAGTCCCGCAACTTGACCAGTCACTATCTCAGCTCCATATTCAAAGTATACGAGGCCACGCGACGAGCAGGCGAAGGTGCGGAGTTAAGGCAAAGTTCCAGCAAACGTGTGGAGGATTTGTTCACCGATCATGCCTTGAGGAATGACAATAGCGATACTCTCCTGCATGAGGTCATTAGCCAAAAGAAGGACAATCTTAAGCTGGCCATTAAGACCTTTCAGGTCATGAACTATTTCCAGCTGCAGGAGTTGGCCCATAGCGCTTTGAATGCCGACGGTGACAGTGGTTTACATGTGGCCTGTCAGCAGGATCGTGCCCATTATATACGCCCCCTGTTACGCCTGGGCTGTAGTCCCAATCAACAGAATCATGCCGGCAACACGGCCCTCCATTTGGCCGTAAAGGAGGAGAAAATGAATTGCATTGAGAGCTTCCTAAATGGCCAGCCGGCAGTCAAATTGGATTTGACCATTAAAAATGATGACGGTTTGACGCCCTTGCATATGGCCATACGGCAAAATAAATATGATGTGGCCAAGAAGCTAATCAATCATGATCGCGCCTCCATTAATGCCACCAACACGTTGGATGGCAACAATGCTTTGCATATGGCGGTGCTGGAGCAAAGTGTGGAACTTTTGGTTTTAATCTTAGATGCGGAGAACTCCTCCCTGACGGATATACTGCAGGCACGCAATGCCGCCGGTTATACACCCCTAGAGTTGGCTCGCTCCAAGGCCAATGAGCGTGTCGTGCAGCTGCTGGAACGTGTCTATCCCGATCGAGGTGAACTGGCCATGACCTGGATACCCTTTAAGGTTAAAGAAGAAATGGATTCCTCTTCGGATGAGAGCAGCGATACGGCTCTAGAGATTAAAAACGAGGAGGTCATCATCAAGTCGGAGCAGGAGGATGACTCCATGGACGACACCTGCCGTAGCGAAGCGGAACGTCATTTACAGTTGCTACTTAAAAATAAAACGCGTTACGATAAATTGGCCCAGCTACTCAATCAGCCCTGTGGCCAGTCGTCACCTGATCCTCAATTGCCCAAATGGAGGGATTTGGCACGCAAATCACAAATGGAGAAATTTGTATTTTTGTGGTCCAATGCAGAGGGTATGCTCGATTATATACACCATAAATCCAGTACGGCTGAGTACAAAATCTTTGCTCAGGCCTTGAAGGATCAGTTGCTCATTACGGATTAGTTAAGGAACTTAAGTTATTCATTTTTTATTACTTAAGCTTATTCTTGTAAATCTAAAGAAAGAATTAAACTAAAATTGACGAAATTTAAATTTAAAAAAAAATGCCATATCTTCCACAATTTTAAAGTTAGGTTGTTTGGACCTTCTAAATATATATTCTACTCATTATTATGTATTGATCCACCATACATCGTTTCCAGATCAGATGAATAATAGTAGAGTTACCATTCCGGCAATTTGGAAAAATTGTCATATCTCCCATAATTTTGGAGTTGGCTTGCTTGGACCTTCCAAAGAATTATGCCACTCATCATTACTTAACGAGCCCCCATACATTGTTTTCCGATCAGATAAACGATAGTAGAGTTGCCAGCCCGGCAATTAGAAAAATACCTCAAATCTTATTCAAACCTTCTAGACATATATTCTACTCATAATTACTTATCGATCTCCCATACATCGTTTTCCGATCAGATGAACGATAGTAGAGTTGCCACCCTCACAATTTGAAAAACACCTCAAATCTTCCACAATTTTGGAGTTAGGTTGTTCAAACCTTTTAGACTTATATTCTACTCATCATTACTTACATCGTTACCCGATCAGATGATCGATAGTAGAGTTGCCACCCCCGCAATTTAAAAAAAAATCACATATCTACCACAATTTGGAAGATAGAGTGTTTGAACCTTCTAGATATATATTTTAAACATCATTACTTAATGATCCCCCATACATTGTTTCCCGATCAGATGAACATTAGTAGAGTTGCCATTCCGGCAATTTGGAAAAATGGTCATATCTCCCATAATTTTGGAGTTGGCTTGCTTGGACCTTCCAAAGAATTATGCCACTCATCATTACTTAACGAGCCCCCATACATTGTTTTCCGATCAGATAAACGATAGTAGAGTTGCCAGCCCGGCAATTAGAAAAATACCTCAAATCTTATTCAAACCTTCTAGACATATATTCTACTCATAATTACTTATCGATCTCCCATACATCGTTTTCCGATCAGATGAACGTTAGTAGAGTTGCCACCCTCACAATTTGAAAAACACCTCAAATCTTCCACAATTTTGGAGTTAGGTTGTTCAAACCTTTTAGACTTATATTCTACTCATCATTACTTATCGAGCCCCAATACATCTTTACCCGCAATTTAAAAAAAATCACATATCTACCACAATTTGGAAGATAGAGTGTTTGAACCTTCTAGATATATATTTTAAACATCATTACTTAATGATCCCCCATACATTGTTTCCCGATCAGATGAACATTAGTAGAGTTGCCATTCCGGCAATTTGGAAAAATGGTCATATCTCCCATAATTTTGGAGTTGGCTTGCTTGGACCTGCCAAAGAATTATGCCACTCATCATTACTTAACGAGCCCCCATACATTGTTTTCCGATCAGATAAACGATAGTAGAGTTGCCAGCCCGGCAATTAGAAAAATACCTCAAATCTTATTCAAACCTTCTAGACATATATTCTACTCATAATTACTTATCGATCTCCCATACATCGTTTTCCGATCAGATGAACGTTAGTAGAGTTGCCACCCTCACAATTTGAAAAACACCTCAAATCTTCCACAATTTTGAAGTTAGGTTGTTCAAACCTTTTAGACTTATATTCTACTCATCATTACTTATTGAGCCCCAATACATCGTTACCCGATCAGATGATCGATAGTAGAGTTGCCACCCCCGCAATTTAAAAAAATCACATATCTACCACAATTTGGAAGATAGAGTGTTTGAACCTTCTAGATATATATTTTAAACATCATTACTTAATGATCCCCCATACATTGTTTCCCGATCAGATGAACATTAGTAGAGTTGCCATTCCGGCAATTTGGAAAAATGGTCATATATCCCATAATTTTGGAGTTAGCTTGCTCGGACCTTCCAAAGAATTATTCCACTCATCATCACTTATCGAGCCCCCATACATTGTTTTCCAATCAGATGAACAATAGTGGAAAAATACCTGATATCTTCCACAATTTTGAAGTTAGATTGATTAACCCTTCTAGAAATTTGTTTTTAACATCATTACTTAACGATTCACTATACATTGTTTCCCGATCAGATGAACCATAGTAGAGTTGCCACCCCGGCAATTTGAAAAAACACTGATATCTCCCTCAATTTTAAAGATAGAGTGTTCGAACCTTCTAGTCATATATTTTAAACATCATTACTTAACGATCCACCATACATCGTTTTCCGATCAGATGAACAATAGTAGAGTTACCGCCCTTGGCTACTTAACCTACTTAAAAGCGCATAAAAATTTTGTTCTAGTGCATTAATTTGCCAACACAACAGAAAAAGGGGAATCACAATGAAAATTCTAAACACCCCCGCCCACGCTTCTAGCTGGAAGTGAGATGTGACGGTGATTCACCGAAAGTCATCACAAAATGCCTGGTTGTATTTGTGTGCGTGGGGGAATTACCCAAACCTCGTGGTTCTTCCCCTTATCTCTACTACGACATTCCTTGCTTATCCCTCCCTCCATCCTTATCTTTTGCAGCAACATGGCTCAAATTATCAATGGCAAGGGAATCTCCCAAGAAATGCGCATCGAGTTGCGTCAGGAGCTGGAGGAATTTGTTGCCGCAGGTCATCGGGTGCCACACTTGACGGCCGTCATTGTGGGCGAGGATCCCGCCAGTCAGACCTATGTGCATCACAAGATGTTGGCCTGCAAAGAGGTGGGCATCTCAAGTGAGACCAAAATATTGCCCGCATCCACCACTCAGGAGGAGTTGCTGGAATTGATTGATCAGCTGAATAAGGATGAGTGTGTGACCGGTGTGCTGGTCCAATTGCCCGTACCCGATCACATAGATGAGCGCACCATCTGCAATGCAGTGTCCTGTGCCAAGGATGTGGATGGCTTCAATGAAATAAATATGGGTCGTCTGGCCCTCGATATGGCGGGCATTATACCAGCCACACCGCTGGGCGTGAAGCGTCTGCTGGAGCGCAGCAATATTCAGACATTCGGACGTAATGCTGTTGTGGTGGGACGCTCCAAAAATGTGAGCCTGCCCATGGCCATACTCCTGAACTCGGATGGCAAGAATCTCACCAAGGCCATGGATGCCACTGTCACTATTTGTCATCGCAATACACCACCCAAGGAGCTGGCCAAATATTGCCGCATGGCTGACATTATTGTGGTGGCTGTGGGTAAACCGGGTCTAATTACCAAGGACATGATCAAGCCGGGAGCCTGTGTCATTGATGTGGGCATTAATCGCATGAAGGACGAGAAGACGGGCAAGTTTAAGCTGGTGGGCGATGTGGATTATGAGGGTGAGTAGGGATTTGCCATGTTGCACCCATTCAGAAGCTGATTTTGTGCTTTTTTTGTTTTTAGAAGTGCGCCAGGTGGCCGGACATATAACGCCAGTGCCGGGCGGTGTGGGTCCCATGACGGTAACCATGCTGATGCACAACACCCTCCAAGCGGCCAAATACCAGGCTGGCCATCAAAATATGAAGTGCTAGAATCGACGAGCTGCAGCTGGCCTAGCAGAAAGAGAGAAGGAGGATAAATCCCTGGCCATAGTATTTTGTTATTTAAAACCAACCCAACCACCCAAACACTAACCCTTTAGATGATTACATTAACACGTTAGCATGACGATTTTAATTAAATGTGAAATATTAAACAATTTACATTTCATTTGTTTACATTTTTTGACTATGGCTTACGTCATTTAATACGTCTTAACACTAAGTGCGCCCATTTTAAGGTAACTGTAAACAAAGCAATTAGGGCTGCCATCATGATCAGCGTGAACTAGAGGTGGGCGCGTGCCTCACTTTCGTGTTGCAGGCCCAAAACATTGAAATAAAATAATAATATAATATTTATATATAAAAACATTGAAATAAAATAAAAATATAATATTTATATATAAATACCAGGGACCGGATATAACAGTTACTGGTAACAGTTAAAATAGAAATTAACAGTTATATTGCAATTTTTATATAAAAGTTTTATATTAAGAATTATTCTTCGATTTTTATTTTACAAATTCCGAAAATACCAATTATTTTATTTTATTACTCTGATCATAACAGTTATTTTTGATTTTTATAAATTTTTTTACATGATAACAGTTATTGATGACTTTTTTTTTAAATAAAAGCCATCAATAAAAATTATTCAAAGACTTTTATTTTTAAAGTCATAGCATAAAAGTCATTTGCATATATCGCAATAATAAAGCCATTGAGGAAAAACTTGTAAACATAATCTTAATCAGCTTGACTAGTTCGAGTAAGATCAAATTACAATTTTATTTATTATTTCATTT
This sequence comes from Lordiphosa mommai, assembly GCA_018904225.1. Taxonomy (NCBI): domain Eukaryota; kingdom Metazoa; phylum Arthropoda; class Insecta; order Diptera; family Drosophilidae; genus Lordiphosa; species Lordiphosa mommai. Next base: position 36,367 of record JAEIFT010000554.1, read on the forward strand.
TATTAGTAAAATCTTTTGCAAGGATTCGGAAGACAAATTATATCTCAAGTGTGTCAATACCAATTTTAGTGCAGAAAATTCTCTCTCTACACTTACTTGAGTAGCGGGCACGCTGTTGACAACCTTTGTCAGTTGATACAAATGGGAAAGAGCAAATTTTTTTCTTCCCAATATTTCATTAAGTCGATGTCTACATATGTAAATTGGCTTAGAAACAAATACGAAGTGGGTCGTTTACTCTTGCCGAGTTGATCAAGTATATGTTTACGATTTGGTCCTCAATGGCTCTATCATTGCGATATATGCAAATGACTTTTATGCTATGACTTTTAAAATAAAAGTCTTTGAATCATGAAAATTTTTTTTATAAAAATCAAAAATAACTGTTATGAACAGAGTAATAAAATTAAAATCATAAAATAATTGGTATTTCCGGAGTTATAAAATAAAAATCCAAAAATAATTGTTATTTCCCAAGTTTTATTATAAAACGCAAAATATAACTGTTAAATAATGACTTTTTTGATAAAACTTATAACTGATACGGTCCCTGATAAATACTAGCTGTTCTGGCAGACCTTGTCCGTCTAATTTTGTATTTATCATTATTCCTCAATATATTTATGAAAACAAAATTGCTCCAACGATTCCTGTCCATAGCCTGATACCTAGATTCAACCCACAGTATTATTGACAACAACATCAATAGCAACTTTCTTACTCCATATAACTAAACTGCACACCAAATTTCAAGTACAGGGTTGCCCATATTCGACGGACCCATCTGGCAACGCCATAACTTTTGACAGAGATGTCAGATCGCTTAATGACATACCGCGTTTGAAGCGTCAGTCCAAGCAGATTTTTACCATGGAACAATACACGCCATGCGAGCGCTCTGAAATAGTTGAAATTTACATTCAACAGAACAAGTCAATTGTGAAAACTCAACGAGCTTTAAAAAATTTCCGATGAAGTCCATTTCACATTGAATGGGACCGTAAATAAGCAAAATTGCCGTATTTACGCCACTGAAAATCCTCAGGAGATTCAAGAAGTGCCTCTTCATGACGAAAAAGTCACAGTTTGGTGCGGCGTTAGTGCGAAAACGGTCATTGGGCCGTTTTTCTTCCAAAATGAAAATGGCCATGCTGTTACCATCAACCAGGAGCGTTATCGCGACATGATGACCAATTTTGTGATGCCAATTATTCGTCGAAAGCGTATGAGGCAGTTCTGGTTTCAACAAGACGGCGCTCCACCGCACACAAGTCGCATAACAATCGATTTTCTGAAGAAATTGTTTCCGGGCCGTTTGATGTCGAAAAGTGGTGATTTGGACTGGCCACCGCGTTCGCCCGATTTGACGCCGCCTGACTTCTTCTTGTGGGGATATTTGAAGTCAAAGGTTTACGTTAACAAGCCAAGGACCGTAGAAGAGCTCAAGGACAACATTCGTGAAGAAATAGCCGCTATTCCGGCCGAAATGTTGGCGAAAACGATGGAAAATGCTGCAAAAAGGGCACAATACGCCATCAACGCCAGAGGCGGCCATTTGAGAGATATCATATTCAAAAATTGATGTAAACAAATCTACTTGGAACAAATTAAATGATTAAGATTGCCAACCGCCAAATTTTTATTTTTTTCTTTGATTTTTAAAAAAAAAACATGGGTCCGTCGAATATGGGCAACCCTGTATATATCTTAAATCATATCTAAGAAATTGCCCTCAAGCGCTTTTGAACCGGTTCATTCTGGTTCGAAAACGGTCTTAAACACAATATTTCAAGTTCCTAATTTAATAATTAAATATTTCTTCGAAACCGGAAAATACCGGAAAATAACTAATTTCTTGTTACCAGCCCAAATAACCAAATTAGTAAATTAATAGCTTAAATAATTTCTAAGAAATGGAACTGAAGTACTTTTGAACCGGTTCATTCTGGTTCGAAAATGGTTTTGATACGGTTTTCAAGCTACATGCAATATTTCAAGTTCCTAGCTTAATATTAGATATTTTTTCGCACTGGTTCAAACCCGGTTTGTCTCCAGGAAAATAAATAACTCCATATAATCTGTTTAAAAACCAAATTTCAAGTTCTTAGATAAATAATTTCTGAGATATGGCTCCAAATCACTTTTGAACCACTTTTTAAAACTGGTTCAGAACCGGAAAATAACTAATTTCTCGTTATCAGCCCAATCACCAAGTTGTAAATTAATAGCTTTAAAAATTTCTGAGAAATGGCTCCGAAGTACTTTTGAACCGGTTCAAACTGGTTCATGGGAGAGTCGGGTTCTACTTTCGGATTTTTGTTTAATAAAATCAAAAATAATATTGTGATATATAGAGTAAGAGAATCTAGTTCATTTCAATGACCTAGTTCATTAGTTCATTTTTTGATGAACTATTCACTTTAGAGTTATAGTTCATTTTTGAAATATAGTTCATTTTTTGAACTAAGGTTCATTTCCATGAAAAAGTGAACTAAAGTTCAAAAAATTAACTATAGTTCAAAAAATAAACAATAGTTCATAAAATAAATAGTTCATAAAACGATCTATACTTTATAAAAAGAACTATAGTTCAAACACTGAGACCTAGTTAATTAGTTCATTTAAATAAATAGTTCATTCGAATTAGTTAATGAAAATCGGCACAACTCTAGTCATATAGTCATCCTATATCTTTCAAAATAATGTTATGCTCGTTTGCATTTTATTTGTGAATTAGTGTGACCAGACTATGTAGACCAAATTTGACTTAGATAGTTTTGATGATTTTCCCATCACTAACGTCGGCACCGGATCGTTATGGCGTTGCAATCTTGCTCCGATTTAGTTGTATTATTGTCATTATTGGCAGTCGCTCATCAGGTTGAAGCCACCCACAAATCCTCGCCAGAAGCAACTGCAATCATGGCCACAACAACACAGCGTTTGTTCACCTGTAACTTTGAGGTGTTTGGACGAGTTCAAGGTATTTTGGCTTTTTGATTTTGCTTTTGCCAAATTTTTATTGACCCTGATCTAATTTTGGTTACAGGTGTATTCTTTCGCAAGGTAAGTGACGGTGGTGGTGGTGGCTACCAACCAGGATGCAAACTAATCTTTTGTGTGTGTGTGCGTATAGTACACGGAGCAACAGGCCAATAGTCTGGGCGTACGAGGTTGGTGCATGAATACCAGAGAGGGCACAGTTAAGGGACTAATGGAGGCACCTTTGGCCCAGCTAAATGAAATGTAATTAGGTCTTTTTTATGAAACTGAATCTAGCTGTAAACTGACAAACTGAATTTGCAGGAAACATTGGCTACAGACCAAAGGCAGTCCACAATCGGTTATAGAAAAGGCTGAATTTACGCCAGCCAAGGAAATTGCAGCCTATTCGTTTAAAAGTTTTACCATCAAACGTTAGAAATCAATAATCAAGAAATCGGTAACCAAGATCAACAAACAAAATATGGAAGTGTCCCTTGAGATTTTTGGTTAATTAGCCCACAGTGCAGCCAGGCTTAGCAGATGAGTTAGATGTGTAGGTGAATAGCCTGTGAACAGTCGGCACATTTGAATGAGTAGCCCCAAAAGTATTCCCAAATAAAATAAATAATAAATTTGAAATTAATTCCATCCCTCAGTATGACCGTAGGTCACTTACTGAAAAAATATTAAATTTCACATACTCGGTAACGAGTCAAAGTAATCACTCAGCAGCGACAATCCTACTTTGCCAGCGACCCTTAGTTCTGCTTAAGTCTAAGCGAGACAACTCTATCCACCGCCTGCGTACTTTGCTCTAGCCAGGGCAGAAAGAGTACAGCTCCGAATACACGTCGTAGCAGGGCAGCAATGGAAAAAAATACAAATTCATGAAGAACTAAACCCAGTCACGCCATTGTATAAGACAACGCGAGTTTCAACAATTGTGTGTGCCAAGCGGTTGTGAAATTGTGAGCAGTATTTAAATCTAATTTATTTTAGTGTAAATTACACAAAAATTCTTGCATGCTGCTGCTCTGTCGGTTGTGTGCAGTGTGTGTGTGTGTGTGTGTGCGTTCGCGCTGAAAACGTTTTTCTACTACTATTTCCCCCTGGGCTCTCTCTCTTTCTCTCTCTCAATATATACATAAAAAAAAAAATAAAAACTGTTAAAAATGTGATTATTGTGTAAATAACTGAAAAATACACACACACATACTTGGGTATGTCCCACCGCGTGTGTGTGTGTGTGTGTGGGCCCAACAAAAAAATTCAATAAATGATAATTACATAAAAAAAAAAAAACGCGGTACATACATACAAACAAATGCAAAAATAATGTGACTTGAAATATTTCAATAAAAGTGTACCAATTGCATATTCTGTGTGTGATTTTCAAAAAGAGAACAAACGATTTCGTCAGTATGTGTGTCTGTGTGTGTTTGTCGGGGGTCGGCAGAAGTCTATACAGTTTTTTTTTTTTTTTTTATTATTGCGCATCACTGTGAATGAGCAATAGAGCGCGCGCGACTCTTGCTCTCTCTTTCCCCCGCATTTGTACATAACAAATTTTTAAACTAAACCAAGCAGTCGGTTTGGATTGGAACTTCAAAAAATAATTATTTCAATTCTGTGAAATTTAATTCTCTTTCAGCAGCGAGTGAGAACCACATACGCGCAGCCTCTCAATTTCAAAATAAAAAGAAAACCAAGTGAAGCATTCGTCTTTGGTCAAATGCAGCTAAAGCCAGGAGCAGCAGCAGCATGGCACCAGCTCTCACAGCCGAGCCACTGAGTCCCAAGGAGAAGCTAACCAGCACCGCTTCGCCAGCTGCTCGTAGCGATAACAACAACAGCAGCAGCGGAGGAGGAGGAGGAGGAGGAGAGAAGAAGCCATCGACGCCCACACCGGCCGCTTCCACTACGCGGGTAACCCGCTCGAAGAGTGCCAGCAACTCGCCCAGTGTTGTCCAGTTGAACAACAACAATAATAAAAGGAAATCTCTCACGAGCAAGCCAAGTAATGAGCAAGCCATGGGCCTAAGCACGGCCCCCACCCATGCCACCACAGCCACAACAACCACCAGCACATTGGAGGCGGTGGCCTCCACTAGTACCAGTTGTCCTTCCCCCACAGCAGCAGCTGCTGAGCAAAACAATAATAACAACAACAACAACAACAGCAAGGATAGCTCCACGGCTCAGCTATTGGCCGATTTGACCAGTGACTTTGAGGAGGCCATTTCGGCAGAGATTTGTCTGCGCAATACTTTGCCCGAGGTCAGTTTGGGTAAGGAGCCGCCTGCCACCGCAAGTGGAGCAGCAGTAGCAGCAGCAGAAACATCCACCAGTAAAGCAGCAGCTGCAACAACAACAACAGCAGCGGCAGCGGCAGCAGCAGAGGAGGAAACGGATAAAATCGCAGATAAACTTGAGGGTAAGCTTATTTAATCAATCTCCAGCTCGTTGATATTAACCCAGCTTCTTCTACAGAACGCCTAAGTCAGTTGGATGGCAGTGCTCCACCGCCTGTAGAGGTAGAGGAGTCCTCAACTGCGACGCCCCCGCCGCCGCCTCCTGCTTCAAACGCATCGCTTCCCACCACTCCCAATAAACAGCCACTTCCAAATTCTGTTCTTTCGTCACCTTTAACGCGACAGCAGCAGCAGCATCTAACACCTCAGAGTGTTACCAGTTCCAGTTCCATTAATTTCCTCAAAGATGGCGCTGCCGGCGCTGTGCTCGAGGATCAGGATATTGAGGAAGTTTTAAAGGCTCTGAAAACCTTTGATGGTGGTCATGTGAATGCCGATGCGATCTGTGATTTCAATTTCTTCAACGAAGTGTGGGAGGAGCCGCCTCAAACGGCGGCCAGCACCACCACCACATCCAGCCAGTTGCCTGCAAATATAGTGGAGGATTCAAAGCCTCACACCAGCGTCAATGCCCCACGGCCACTGCCCGAAAGTCAGCAGGAACTGGAGGAACAACAGCATGTGCTTTGTCGCAAAATTGATTTCTTGCTGCGTCGCATGCGCAAATTCCAGGCCCGACAAATGTGTCGCCACACCAGCGAGGAGGCGGCTGGTATACTGGAATGGTCGGCACGCAGCTCGCATAAGGCACCCAATCCCGTGCGCAGCTCCAAACTGAGCGAACAGGAGGCCACCGTGCTGTCCATTGTCTCGGGTCGGCCATATAGCAATTTCTGGGAGGAGCAATGCAAGCAACCCCTGCCGGCCAGCCAAATGAGTAATGTTATCCAACACATTGGTACGGCGGCACGACATCAACAGATCTGCCATACAACCAGTGGCAGTTCGGCCACACTGGCCTCCTCCGCCCTGTGGTACAACAACAGCAATTCCACACAGCCCGGCAGGCGTCCACGTAAAAATCAACAGGATGCGGGGTCGTCCACAATTGTGGCTGGTGGAACGACGACAAATGCGCCACCACGAGCCGATGATATTGTGCCCAGCTATGACACTTACGTGACCAGCGAGCTTACCCATGTGGCTGGACTGTTGCACACGGAAATGTGTGAGGTGCAGCAGGCCATTGACTCGGATGCCACGGAATCGAGCTCGGGCGGCGAATCAGCCGATGAAATGGTCACATACAATAATTCCCAGCAGCTGTCCCTGTCCATGTAAGTTACACAAGTTTCAAGTGATTTTAGTTTATGAGTTTGTTTTTCCCTTTTTATGATATCCAAAAGTTTGTTGAACAAATATTGAACCTCAAAGTTTTTCCATCTAAATTAGGGTTCATTTCACTTCAGTTTATCACCTGAATCCTTGCTCATTTGGCTTTGGTTGTCTGTAGAGAAATCAATTGTAAATACATATAGGCACGTCGGTTTGTTCAGTCCGAAGGGGGTTAGCTGACTTTTGTTTTTGAAAGGCAATTTCGGTTTGACAGGTAACTAATCCCTAACCAATTTGATAATCAATTAATAGAAAAGAAGCTAAAGAAAATCACGGGTAATCAGTTAAGATGATCCTTATTAACCTAGCTCTATAATTTAAGTAGCAATTTGTTCGGATAGTAAATTTACGGGCTTTGGGATCGCCCAGTATATCGCTGAATCTTAGCCTGGGTTAAGGAAAGTAACTTTGGTGGATACCTTAAGGGATACTATTTGCTTAATTATGGACGTAAAGTCTTTTTTCGGCACCCTAAAAAGTATTTTACGTTCGTATTCAGCGTCATATTGGAATGTAGTCTTCAAAACCGGGTTCCATTCCATCCAAAACGCGAAAGATCGTTAACGTAACCTTATTTATGACGGAACTAAAGTCCCTAAAAAGTATTTTACGATCCTATTAAGGGCCATATTGGAATGTTGTATTAAAGAACGGGTTCCAATCTATCCAAAAAACGAAAGATCATTAACGTAGCTCTATTTATGGCGGAACTATAGCAAATTTTTGGTTGGTGATTGCGTTTTTTGGACTCTTATATCATATAAAAGTATTTTACGATCGTATTAAGGGCCATATTGGAATGAAATATTTAGGAACGGTTTCCAATCTATCCAAATCTATCTATATATGGCAGAGTTACACCATTTTTTCGGTTTTAGAGCGTTTTTAGGACGGTTATATCACTTCAAAGTCTCTAAAAATTACTTAACGGTCGTATAAGGGCTATATTTAAATGTTGCATTAAGGACCGGGTTATAATCTATCCAGGATCTTACGTAGCTATTTTGTCGAGATTTTCGGCTTTTAGAAGCGTTTTTAGGACTCGTATATCACTTTAAAGTCCCTTAAAAAGTATTTTACGGTCGTATTAAAGGTCATATTGGTATGTAGTCTTAAAGAACGGGTTCCAATCTATCCAAAAAACGAAAGATCGTTAACGTAGCTTTTTTTATGGCGGAGCTATAGCAGATTTTGGTTGGTTTTAGCTCGTTTTTAGGACTCTTATATCATATAAAAGTATTTTACGATCGTATTAAGGGCCGTATTGTAATGAAATATTTAGGAACGGTTTCCAATCTATCCAAATCTATCCAATCTATGGCAGAGTTACACCATTTTTTCGGTTTTAGAGCGTTTTTAGGACGGTTATATCACTTCAAAGTCTCTAAAAATTACTTAACGGTCGTATAAGGGCTATATTTAAATGTTGTATTAAAGAACGGGTTCTAATCTATCCAAAGATCATTAACGTAGTTCTATTTTTGTCGGATTTTCGGCTTTAAAGCGTTTTTAGGACTCGTATATCACTTTAAAGTCCCTAAAAAATAATTTACGGTCGTATTAAGGGCCATATTGGTATGTAGTATTAAAGAACGGGTTCCATTCTATCCAACATATGTGAAAGATCATTACCGTAGCTTTATTTATGACGGAACTATAGCAGATTTTCGGTTATAGAACCTTTTTAGGACTCTTATATCAATTTAAAGTCCCTTAAAATGTATTTTACAGTCGTATTAAAGATCATGTTGGTATGTAGTCTTCTAAAACGGGTTCCATTCTATCCAAATCGCGAAAGATCGTTAACGTAGCTTTTTTTTAATGACGGAGCTATAGCAGATTTTCGGTTTTAGCTCGTTTTTAGAACTCTTATATCACTAAAAAGTTCCTTTAAAGTATTTTACGATCGTATTAAGGGCCGTATTGTAATGAAATATTTAGGAACGGTTTCCAATCTATCCAAATCTATCTATATATGGCAGAGTTACACCATTTTTTCGGTTTTAGAGCGTTTTTAGGACGGTTATATCACTTCAAAGTCTCTAAAAATTACTTAACGGTCGTATAAGGGCTATATTTAAATGTTGTATTAAAGAACGGGTTCTAATCTATCCAAAGATCATTAACGTAGTTCTAGTTTTGGCGGATTTTCGGCTTTAAAGCGTTTTTAAAGTCCTTTAAATGTATTTTACAGTCGTATTAATGACCATATTGGAATGTAATATCAAAGAAAGGGTTTCAATATATCCAAATCTATCTATATTCGGCAGAGCTACATCATATTTTCGGTTTTAGAGCGTTTTTAAGACGGTTATATAATTTAAAAGTCCCTTAGAACTATTTTACGGGCCATATTGGTATTGTAGCCTTTCAAAAAGAATTCCATACTTTCCAAAACGCGAAAGATCATTGACAGATCTTTTTTTTTTGGCGAAGCTACAGTAGATTTTCGGTTTTAGAGCTGTTTTCGAACTGTTTATAGTCCCTAAAAAATAATTTACGGTCGTATTAAGGGCCATATTGGTATGTAGTATTAAAGAACGGGTTCCAATCTATCCATAATGTGAATGATAATTCACCTAGCTTTATTTAAGACGGAGATACTGTAGATTTTCGCCTGGTGATTGCGTTTTTCGGTCTGTTATATATATTTAGTATATTAAAGTAGAAGCTACATTCTAGAAACGGGTTCCAATCTATATATAACGCGAAAGATCTTCTTTTCGGCGAAGCTTTTAGTAGATTCTCGGGATTAGACCGTTTTTCGGACTCTTATATTACTTTAAAGTCTCTAAAAAGTAATTTACAGTCGTATTACGGGGCATATTGGTATGTAGTATTAAAGAAGGGGTTCCAATCTATATATAATGTGAAAAATAATTAACTCAGCTCTATTCAAGGCGGAGATACTGTAGATTTTCAGCTGGTGATTGCGTTTTTTGGTATGTTTTATCACTTCAAAGTCCCTAAAAAGTATTTTACGGTCGAATTAAGGGCCATATTGGTATTTAGTATTAAAGATCGTGTTCCAAAACGCGAAAGATCATTCAAGTAGCTCTATTATTGGTGGAGCTACAGAGATTAGATTATTAGGTCTTAATGTAGTAATTTACACTTTTAATTTTATTTCATTATTATATTTATCGGGTACGTACAAAGGTTTTTTATACACTTGAAAAGTGTATATTAATTTTGCCCAGAAGTTTGTAACGCATAGAAATATTCATTTCCGACCCCATAAACTATATATATTCTTGATCAGGACGACGAGCTGAGTTCATTTCCGCTTGTCCGTCCGTCCGTCTGTCCGTCTGTCTGTTTCTACGCGAACTAGTCTCTCAGTTTTAAAGCTAACGAGCTGAAATTTTGCACAGAGTCTTCTTTTTACTGCACGCAACTAATATGTCGGAACCGGCCGGATCGGATGACTATATCATATAGCTGCCATAGGAACGATCGGTCTAAGAACTAGTTCTAGTTAGAAAACTTTTTTGTTTTCCATCGTAGCGTCACTAATCTTGGTATATGTTAGTTTTATATGCTTCCACATAATTCTGGAAAAATGTATCAAAATCGGATCACTATAGCATATAGCTGCCATAGGAACGATCGGTCGAAAAATAAGTCTTTGTGAGAAAAACTTTTTTGATTTCCATCGTAGCGTCTCCAATCGTAGTATATATTTGTATTATATGTTTTCACACAATTCTGAAAAAAATTTATCAAAATCGGATGACTATAGCATATAGCTGCCATATAAACGGTCGGTCAAAAAACTACTTCTAGTGAGAAAAACTTTTTTGTTTTCCATCGTAGCGCCCCTTTTTGGTATATTTAGATTATATGCTTTCACATAATTTTGGAAAAATTTATCAAAATCGAGACATAGCAGCGCCATAAACGTCATATAGTGAAAAACTTTTTGTTTTCCATCGTAGCGTCACTTATCTTGGTATATATTAGTTTTATATGCTTTCACATCAATTTGAAAAAATTTATCAAAATCGGATGACTATAGCATATAGCTGCCATAGGACCGATCGGTCGGAAAATGTGTTTTACTAAGAAAAGTTTTTTTTATGGTATCAAATTTTTATTATCAATGATTTAAAAATTTTAAATATTTGGTATCAATATTCTATATATATTTTACCGGTTAAATCAGTTGGAGTAAAGTTTTTCAAGTGTATTAAAACTTCGGCACTGTCGAAGTTAGCTTTGCCTTCTCGTTTTATCCGTTCTAATTTCTGAGTTTCTAATCAAAACCTTTCCCCCTGCCTTCCTCGTTCCATTTCTCTACCTTTTTCCAGCACGCGACGAGCCGTGTGGCGTTATTCGCGTGATCGTGCAGCCATAGCCTTGCGCTGGTCCTGGCTTTGTGCCCAGCTCGCCGACTTGGACATGAAAATACGTCAGCACAGTGATCTATATGTCGAACTGAGTCAAAGCAAGGGTCAAGTGGTACTCGAGGAGGGCACACCAACACCTAAAAGCCAGACCGCATCACCTTCACCGGCTAATGGCTACAAGGATGAGTCCCTTAGCTCAAATACGGGTGACTGGTTGTGCAGCCGGGTGCGACCGTTGGTTCTGTCGGAGTTTCGCAAACGGAAATTGTTCCAGACCACCAATATGCATGCCATTTCCAAGAAGGCCGCACGTCCCAGCAATATAAAATGTGGCTGCCAGTGGCCCCAGGTGCCGTGTACATTGTGCACCGGTCGAACGGATCCCACGGCACCGCGAGAACTACCAGAGACCATGATGCCACAAAATAGGGTGGCATTGCTCGATGCTGGCTACCATCCAGTACTTAGTTTTAAGGAGGGTAAGTGGGATTCAAAAAAACTAAAGCTAAAACTTGGATTCAATCTAAAATCTTACAGATATCAGCCAGTCTGTGCATCTGGAGGCCATAAGCCGACAACCGGATTGGCAATATCGTGTCATGCGTTGCCAGGCCAAGGCCATTGTTAAAAGTGTTTATAAGGCGGAACGGGAGGCAATGTCCCATAGTGGCGGCGGCGGCGGCGGGCTGGTGGTGGTGGTAGTGCAGCCTCCGGCCGTCGGCCTGGCGATGGCACAGTCAAGCGGCGTTATGTGCGGCGCAAAGAGCGCAACAACAACTCAAATAAGGGAAACAACAACAACAACGGCGGCTGCGGCTGGAGGAGGAGGGGCGGTGGACAGCGGAAACGGTACTGGTACTGCTACTACTACTACTTCTTCTTCTACTACGCCTACTACAACGCCACTTGTGGCCAACAGTAAATTATTGTAAACATGACAAATTCGATAATTGTTATTAACATAAAACAACAACAATTTGCATCTTCTTTTCTTTTTCTTTGCATTCCTTTCGTTTCACGACACGCCACCAACAACAACAACAACTCCAACCTCCTTGTTTTATTTTTGCCCCCCCCCGTTTCGTTCGCTTTTCGTTTCGTCTCGTCTCCTCTTTGGCTGCAGCAGCTCTGGGCAAGAAGCAGAGGCATCACCAGTTACCAACTGGGAGCAGCAATTCCAGCTGGCTGTTGCCCGACTCTCGCCAACGCCACCACAACAATCATCATCATCATCCCTCCTTAACGATCTCCAACAGCGGCAACAACGGCGCTAAAAAGCAACGAAAATCCGCCTCCAGCAGCAGTAATAATTCTACACACAACAACAACAACAACAGTCAGCAGCTAAATGGTGATAACATCAGCAGATGCCCAAGCGACCAGCAATGGGATCAGTCATCACATAGTCGCCGCAATTCCTCACCCACGCATAACCATCGTAACGAGAGGTAACTAACAGCAACAGCAGCAGGAGCAAGTCATAAAATCGCGTTTCCTCTCTTTATATAAACAGAACCTCGGAACGACGCATACGACCAGTATATGATATAGACAACATCGTGATACCCTACAGCATGGCTGCCCAAACACGGGTAGAGATACTGCCCTATAAGGAAATACCCACACCCAAGTATGTTATTGCAGTTTGTATATATATTTCCTTTAAAAAAAGAGGGTAAAAAAGTTCAGAAATTCGAGGTTATAGGGTATTCTAAGTTCCAGCAACAGGCTGCCCAAGACTCGGTACAATCCAGATTTAAACACCTGAGATTTGCTTCCCAACATCATTTTAAGCTACTTATTTGGAATGTCTTTCAAAAATCTTTGATAAGGTGTGCGGAATGAAATACGAACAATTTTCACAGGGCACGTACAAAGCTTTAGAAAAGACAACCACAAGACGAACTGTAGAAAAAGTAAGGGTACTATTCCAGCCTTCGTTGAACCAAAGATGAGCTTTCTCGATAACGCACAGTAGCAATCATGTCTTTGAATGTCGTGGAGCAACAAAATTCATTTTGCACATATTGCCCAAACAACCCAAAGCAGCCGAGAAATTAAATATTTAATTATTTTTCGGGTTTGGGATTTAAGAAAACTTTTATTTATAATGTAATATTGGATATAAAGAGTGGAAAAAGAATGGAAAGAAAACGTGGTTCCGAAGCAAAATGAAATTTATAGAGTAGTGAAGTAAGAGCCAAATTTAAGACTGATATGGTTGGACGCATGGCCAAATCATATCGTGCTTTGGCCAAAAAATATGTAAGCTTTTAGCTTTTAACTGTAAAAAAATATATTAAAGACATGAAAGTAATAATATGCTGAAAATAAAACGCGTCTACTGTTTTTGAACAGCAAAGAGAACCCATTTACATTGCCTAAGAGCACTTTCTAGAAACTTGTTCTTTTCACTGTCATCAAAAGATGGTATTATGGATGACAATGTGCCCCAATTAGGGCCAATCGAAAAATGTTGAGCCAATTTAAAAGGAAATGTGTATGGCAAAGGGTATAAGCCTCAATAAATTAATTCCTTGATCATAAAATAAAAAGGGAGCTTGCGAATATCGATACAAACGGAAAACAGGAGGCCATGCGCAAGGTTCCCCAAAACATAAGGAAGTCCGATTGGTATGGTGATGGGATTTTTTTGAAAAAATACGTTAAAGTGTAAATAAAAACATTTCTAAAATGGAGGCTACTCAGACATCAACTTAATTTTCTACTTCTCTTACTGCATTTGTTCGTTTTTCAATCCGCATACCTTATATTTGAAGTGAGTTTTGAAGGTTATTTTTGGTGGAGCGATGGCAGGCCTGTTTCCAGTTAGATAGCGTAGTTAGGAGTTGTATTAGGGAGTTTGAAGATACGTTTAAAAGTCAGCCTTTAAAGTCGCTTAACTTCTTCATACTGGTTGCATCCCCATACTGACCTTATAGCAGCTTCAAATAGTCTCAATTTGGTGCTTGGCACGATGTGCTGTTTCCCTGTTGATTGCTTTCTTCGAGTCCTCTTCTCTGATAGGGTTACTCCTCCCTGTTAAAACCTGATCGCAGTTAGGAATTAGCAATTCCAGACAGCACTAACACGCTGTCGACTGTTGAGTATCCTAGACGAAATCCCCACAAACTATATATACCCATTATTTTTGGGGTCCCAAAATCGACCCAAATAGTATGGGAATAGGGTCGTTTTTGGGGCCGAAAAGATTTGTAGCACACATGGGATAATTCTTAATCAAGTCGACTAGCTGACTCGATTGAGCTTTGATAAGGTATTAGAAAACTCTGAATTTTTTGAGCAGCGGCAACTGTCTGCTTAATTCCAAGTGAATTCAGTTCGAGAAAAAATGACAACGGAATCTAGTAACCGCAGATTTGATTGTCACTTGCATATACTTTTATTCAACTTGAATTCGAAATTCAAACGATTACACGAAATTTCGAACAGGGCCTTATTTTTGATTCTCTTTTTATCTGCATTCACCAATTGTTGCTCTCCCCTCTGTGAGTTTTTTAAAAAAAAAAAAAACATTTTTTTCTGTGGTGAAAAATATTTTTAAAGAATTTTGAAATTTTCCATTTTTAATGAGATCTTTTTTTTTTGTCAGTGGTTCTACATATTTTGCCATAGCTTCCATTATTCTACACCGATTTGAAACAAAATTAAGGGGTTATATCTTTTTTTGTCGAAAAAATAGGAAAGTTCGGATTTTTTTTTTAAGTATGTAGCAATTCTTTTATTACATGAATGATTTTATTTTGATGGTGCAGTTTTTTTGCCAATGTTTGTGAAAAAAATAATAAATAGTTTTTAGGCGGCAGCTGTTTCCCTGAAAACGCCTTTTTTTTTCGGTGACCGTTCCCCAGGTCGAACAGGTCAACTGAAACCATAAAAATAAAAAATTTCATTAGTTTAGAGTAATTCCGTGTATCTGAACGATCGTTTTCATAAAAAAGTTTTTGTGCATACGGGAACGTTTTATGCAAAAAAATTAATGTTTCAGACGCTAGAAATTTTACTAAAAAATTCATTTCAGCGAAACAAAAATTTGTGCATGAAAAATCGATCGTTCAAGTACACATAAAATTCATTACGAACATTAAAAAAAAAATCGGTACAGTAGTTTTCCGCCAATCCACGTCACCGCGAAGTCGTTTTGCAAAAAACACCATTTCGAGATATTTGCGTTTTAAAGTTTAAAGTTTAGGCTTGGGGCCGGGACGGAGCGCGCGGCAAGAAGCGCTGTAACTTTTTTTTTCTACTGCTCAAATCTTTATGAAAATTTGGGAAAATGTTCTCAAGGAGTTGTTCTTCAAGATAAAGCAATACAAATTTTTTCGATTTTTTGAAAATGAAAAAGGTATATAACCCCTTAAATTACTGCCAATAAATAGACCTACTTTATACCTAAAGTTAATGATTTTCGAGATATTTGGCTAAAAACAATTTTTCCTAAAAACTCTCGATAATTCTTCTTTGATCGTAGTAATACATCAATAAAGCTTCAATCAAGCTTTTGTGTGTTTAAATCTGTGGATAAATGACCGAGATATGGCCATCTGAACAAGCCTTTCTTTGGGCAGGGTTCCATAAGCTACTGTTAAAAAAGGCTAACATTAAAAACCCTGCTGCCATTAGGAGGTCTTACAGAGAAAATTCAAAACTGCATCCAGCTGAAAAATCTAGAACTTGGCACCTAACAGACTGCCTTTTACTACTTCCTCTGAGAAACTGCATGATTTGATCGAAATCAAAAATGTATACACAAATCTTATTAAAGCGAATAAATGCATGTTCGTCTGTTCCTAAACCTTTATTCCACACAAATGGTTCGGTTCGTAATATTAAGTAATTTTTACAACGAATTAAATTCTAAATTAAAGTATTCACAATAAGACTATAAATCACTGTCAATTCCTTCTAAAATTTATTTCAAAATGTGTCTGAAAAGTGAGATTAACTACGAGACAATAAGGAGGCTTGAATGAATCCAGATATATGTCTAAGTTTCAGCGGAATCAGAGACGTCTAAAAGAAAATGGTAATCGGGATGTTTTTGTCTAAGTCGAATCAGAGAAGAAACAGAAGAAAAGCCTCTAGTTTGTTTAAGCTTTCCAAGATATTTCACAAAATAAGTCTGCACGTTGCCATAAGCACACCTACTTCTCCCTAACGGGAGATTTTGTAATCTCTCATCGTGGTATCCTAAATATTTTAGAATTTTGTCAAAGAAAAATATATACCTGAAATTTTAAAATTAAAAATTCCGCGTATTCTAAAGTTATTAGTTTTAGAATTGGATAGCCACAATAATTATTTATTCATTTCTACATTTTCCTTTTTTTCTCTCGATTAAAACAGATGGCGCATTGTGGACAGCGACAGCATTGACAAAAAGCAGCAGTCTCTCGAGGCATCATCAGCATTAGCAGATGTTAAGCTAACTAATGGCAAATCCACACCAAGTCCCGAGAAGCTGCTGCAGGAGAAAGTCTCGCCCAAAGTCAATGGAGTAAGGCAAAAGTCGCAACCGGATGACGAGCCATCGCCCGTGGCTGTCAAGCACAACAATAACAATAAACTGGTCAATGGCAATGCCAAAACGGAGGAGGTAACTGTCAATGGCATCACCAAAGCTGAAACGACGGATTTAACATCAATTGAAGTGGAGAAAACTGTTAAAATTAAAATGCTGGAGAAATTGGAAATGGAGGAGCTGCCGCCACAATCCAAACGGCCCAAATTACAAATGGAACAACATCAACAACAACAACAACCCGTAGAGGTTGGAGAGGAGGAAGAAGAGGATATCTCGGACGAGGCATATATTGTGCGCCATCAGAGGGCTTTAATTGAGGAGCGTCGCCGTTTCGAGACGTTTCTCAAATTCCCCTGGAGCACACGTTCAAGAGCGAATCGTCGTGTGGACAGTCGGGCAGAGTCGAGTGGCGCCAATACACCAGATCCGGCCTCACCAGCCCCACATATTGTGGGTGCGGGTAATGGTGAGGAAAGTAGTATACCCTCGCCGTTGGCACATCCGCTAGAGGGATTCAATGAAAATGGCGAGTTCTTTACCAACAATACACGCCAGGCACGTCGACGTACCACTTCTAGCAAACTTAAGGAGCAAAACGAACGACGCAGTGCCACCCCGGATATGAGAGAGGTAAGGAAAAGATTTCAGAAATATTTTATTTGTGGTAAAACAGCCTCGATTTGGTGATGGTTGTCCAGCTAATATCGTTCCAATTCAAATCAGGGAATTAGCCAGGTCGTCCGTCTGAACTAAGAGATCTCAGAGATAATAAGAGCTAGAGGTTTGAATTGTATGAAAATATGTTTTAGCTTTATTATTGTAGCTACAAATCGACCTTAAGCTTTCTAGGCCATTCTCTCCTTTAACCAGCCATCAAACATAGAAACGCGTGTATAGACATCAGGACTGTTGGATGCACAGAAAGCCGTACCGTAGGACACAATGCCCACCTGTTTCAAAGACTCGCCATTACGCATCACCAGTGGACCACCCGAATCGCCCTGTAAAAGTGAAATACAAAATAATATAAAATTTTAAATTGTGTTAGGCTTGAGTTCACATTGTTCGACGCATGAGACATGATAATCTAGTAGGTCTTCATGTTGTCTTGTTTTCAATGTCAAATGACAAGCTATTCACACTGGAAACAAGACAACATAAGGGCCTACTAGATTGTCATGCCTCATGTTCACTCTCTTTGTGAATTGTGTTGAGTCGTGCGTGTTTTTTGACACGAAGAAAAACAGAATCATCAATTTTTTCACGAAATAATCAATTTTACACACCCTTCATGAACGATTCAAGAAAAGTTCACATATTTTTGCCTAGAGAGACGTTAAATCCATCTTGGAAGTCATTAGCCACACTGCGTCTTTTGTATGAAGCAGCGGATTCACGAAATCAAAAGCAAATTATTTTAAGGAATAATATTATTAATTAAATATAATAAAAAAAAAAGTTATTGAAGACTAAATGAATTATAATCACGAAGTATATCATTAAAATGCACGAATCGCGAATGCACACGCACGAAAGGCTGCGTTTTTTTCGCGAAATTAAAAGAAACACGTTCTGTAGGACCTATATTCACGAGGTATATCGTTAAAACGCACAAATAACTGTGTTTTTTTCACGATTACGTAGAGGTGCGCGCACCTCTAGTTTGAACTTCACTCATTTAGTCGTTTAGTATGTACTGCCCGACTTATATTCACGAGGTATATTGTTAAAACGCAGGAATCGCGAATGCACACGCACGAAAGGCTGTGTTTTTTCACGATTACGTCGTGAAATTAAACGTGACACGTTTTGTAGGACCTATATTCACGAGGTATATCGGTAAAACGCACAAATAACAGTGATTTTTCACGATTACGCAGAGGTGCGCGCACCTCTAGTTTGTACTTCACTCACTTAGTTGTTTAGTATTGAGAAGGTTCGTGAACCCGACTTATATTCACGAGGTATATTGTTAAAACGCACGAATCGCGAATGCACACGCACGAAAGGCTGTGTTTTTTCACGATTACGTCGTGAAATTAAACGTGACACGTTCTGTAGGACCAATATTCACGAGGTATACCGTTAAAACGCACGAATAACTGTGTTTTTTCACGATTACGTAGGGTGCGCGCACCTCTAGTTTGAACTTCACTCACTTAGTTGTTTAGTATGTGAGAAAAAAGTTTCGTGAATTCTGCACGACTTATATTCACGATGTATATCGTTAAAACTCACGAATCACGGAAGCACAAGCATGAGAGGCTGTGTTTTTTCACGATTTCGTCGTGAAATTAAATCTGACACACCGTGACATGTTGAATATTACGACTTGCACGCATACGCTAGTTTGTACTTCACTCAAATAGTTGTTTAGTCTGTGAGAAATAAAAGTTCGTGAATACTGCACGAGGTATATCGTTAAAATGCACGAATCGCGGATGTACAAGCACGAAGGCTGTGTTTTTTTCACGATTTCGTCGTGAAATTAAACGTGACACGTTCTGTAGGACCAATATTCACGAGGTATATCGTTAAAACGCACGAATAACTGTGTTTTTTTCACGATTACGTAGAGGTGCGCGCACCTCTAGTTTGAACTTCACTCATTTAGTCGTTTAGTATGTACTGCCCGACTTATATTCACGAGGTATATTGTTTAAAACGATTGAATCGCGAATGCACACGCACGAAAGGCTGTGTTTTTTTCACGATTTCGTCGTGAAATTAAACGTGACACGTTCTGTAGGACCAATATTCACGAGGTATACCGTTAAAACGCACGAATAACTGTGTTTTTTTTACA
This sequence comes from Lordiphosa mommai, assembly GCA_018904225.1. Classification (NCBI taxonomy): domain Eukaryota; kingdom Metazoa; phylum Arthropoda; class Insecta; order Diptera; family Drosophilidae; genus Lordiphosa; species Lordiphosa mommai. The sequence continues at coordinate 55,759 of JAEIFT010000554.1, forward strand.
ATTACGTGGAGGTGCGCGCACCTCTAGTTTTAACTTCTCTTATATAGTCGATTAGTATGTACTGCCCGACTTATAATCACGAGGTATATCGTTAAAACGCGCGAATAACTGTAATTTTCACGATTTCGTCGTGAAATTAAACGCGTCACACCGTGACACGTTTTATTTTATCTTTGTCTTGCGCGCATCCGCTAGTTTGTACTTTACTCATTTAGTTGTTTAGTCTGTGAGAAAAAAAGTTCGTGAATTTTGCACGACTTATATTCACGAGGTATATCGTTAAAACGCACGAATCACGGATGCACACGCACGAAAGGCTGCGTTTTCCTACGATCACGTCGTGACACATTCAAATTCACGTCACGCGCGCAACTCTAAGTTGTTCAACCGAACAACTGCACCAAAAAGAGCAATTGAAAACTCATTTTTGTTCACTTACTACTTTCAAATGTTAACACTTACATTGCACGCCCCTTTCCAAAACGATCGAGAGCACAAATTTCGGTATCCGTTAGCTGGCTCATGGTCTCCTTGCATTTGGCATTATTCAATGTCTTGTACGACAACTTTTGCAATATTGTGGGATATTTGGCAAAGGGTCCAGTGCCAAAATGAAATACAGAACCCCAACCCGTTAGCACCACCTCCTGTTCGGCTCCCACCAAATCGCTGCCACTCACATCAATCGTTTCCACACGTTTATCAACCAGCTCAAAGGGCGGATCAATCTTGAGTATGGCAATATCACTGGTCACCAGCTCCTCATAATTTTCATTCATTTCGTATGACTGCACCTGCGAGCGATATCCAGTGGTGTCATTGAGATCCCTTATGCCAGCCACCACACTGATACGACTGGCATTTTGGCCATTCACGCAATGAGCGGCGGTTAAGACACGATTGGGTGCCACCAATGAGCCACCACAAAAGTGTCGCTGCTTGCCGCTACGGGTTAAAAACTGCATGGATATTTGATAGGGCACATACTCATCTTCGGGCACATCATAGCCACCCACAACGCGCTCCTGGGAAGTGTTGTCCGCTGGGTCAAAGTAGGCCTCAACTGGGGGGGGTAAGGTAAGGGTTAGAAATTTCTTTAGTTTCTCTTATTCAGAGACTTACGATCAATTACAGTGGCTGAAGTAAGTGCTAGCAAAAGCAAGACCATTGAAGTGGAGTAGCCACTCATGATGGAAACGTTTTAATAAATAATTTAGGCTTGTAAAGGGGCTTTATATAGCTAACCGATGGCTGACGAGGTTTTTCCCAACCAACTCATTAGAATTTTATCAATTGAGAACAATTAGCTGTGGGTGGTCCTAGAGTTGCAATGGAGTACAAGGTTGCGTATTTGATAGGTATGTTTGTCGTTGGGGATATAGTGCACTGCGACCAGTAATGATCTATTGTGCCCCCTGCTGAGTTTACAACTCCCCTAGCAGCCCTATTTCCTGTACGAATGCCAGATATTTTAGTGGGCGTCTAATTTTATTAATGTGTTTCCCAAGACTGTTAAATCTTCTTAATGTACAATTGAACTGTTGGTTCGTCTTTACTCTTCACAGAATCTGCAAAGTTGGGTATTAGTTATCCCCAACCTATAGAGGTGACTCCGTAGTTTGCAGTGTCCCGTGTAGAGCCCTGTCAGGATCCTGAGTGCATTCTTTCCTAGTTGGATTAGTTTTTGAAACCTTCTGTTATCGTGGTTCACGATTAATGCTTTTGCTTGTCTCAACCCCCTGGTGCTTCCCAGGTGGTTGCTAGTTCCTCTCCTCGATCCTAAGAAGTTCACTAATATGTGCTTGCCTATGCCGCAATGTGGTTCTGGTCCTATCATTGGTTGTAGCTGCGCCCTTGCGCGCTAGTTCATCCGCTATTTCATTTCCGGGAATGTTGTTGTGTCCCGGTATCCAGCGTAAGGATAGGTTGTTCCTGCTACCTAGTTGGTCTAATTTATTCTTTGTCTCCAAGACTAACTTGGAGGTAATCTTGTAGCTACTGAGCGCGTTAATTGCTGCCTGGCTAACCGAGAGGATGGCTATTTGTCTATTATGGTAGTTTTTTTCCATATTCAGGTCTGCACAACGGGAGATGGCACATACTTCGGCTTGAAATATGCTTGTGAATTCTCCCATTGCTTCGAATCTTTTCGTTCTCGGTTCAAATACCCCAAGTCCAGCGCCTTGGGGTGTTAGAGACCCATCTGTATACCACTGAATTTGTGTGGTTCCATTTTGTATGTTTCTTCTAGTGATATCCAGTCTTTTCTTGTTACTTTTATGAACAGTGAAGTTCCTGTCGAAGTGAAATTCTGCTACCATTTCATCTCTGGGTTGGTTTTTTTTGATCTTAAAATATCCATTTGATCTTTTCGAAGTCGATTTTAAATTCGAAAAAAAAGGATATGTTAACCAATATCCTTTTTTTACATATTTTTGAAATATCCATTTGATCTTGATGACAGTTCCAAATGATCTGTTATCAAGATCATTTTGATCCGAATTTCATATCCAATTGATCTGTTATTAATATACTTTTGATCTTAGTTTTATATCCCAATGATCTTTTAAGATCCATTTGATCTTTAAACCATATCCAAATAATCTGTTTTTAATATCTGTTAATATCCTTTTGATCTTAATTTGATCCATTTAATATCCTTTTGATCTAAATTTATCCCAATGATCTTTTATTCAGATCCATTTGATCATAATTTCATATCCCCATGATCTGTTTCAAATAAAAGGCAGTACAATTTCGAGGAATTTGTTTATGATTTTATTCAATATACAATTCAATAAACATTACCTTTTCTGAAAAAAAGACGAAGATTCTGGAGAATTATACAAAGTTTGAGAAAACAAAGCGGGTGAGCCAAAACTATTCTCACGATGAAAGTTTTTAACGCCACTCTGAAATAATATATTGTTTTAATATCTTTTTTTGTTTAATATCTGTCACTGTTAATACTTACTTCCATGCGTTTCCATTCAAAATGTTTTCCCTGAATTCAGCTAGTAGACCACGTTGCTCTCTGTTCGGACAATTTTTTCCAAATCCTCCTGATTTATGAATTTTAAAAGAATATCCACACTCTAAAGAAATATAAAAAATAATTAATAAAAAGAAATAACGACATTTTTTCTTGCTGTTATTGAGGTAGTAATCACCTCGAAATAACGATATTTTTTCTTGCCTTGTTGTTGAAGGTAGTAATCACCTAACTTTGCATGTCAATTTCGTGTTCTGCCAAAAAATTTCTTAAATCTTGGTCTTCCATTTTTCTAAAAAATATTGAAAGTTTATATTAAATTTGGCAGAGTTATTTGGAGTAGCATATGGCTATAGATCATGTTATTGTCGAAGACAACTCCGAGATATTTGACCTCTTTCTCTGGTGTAATGAGGCAGCCAGATAGGCGTATTGGTCTCATTCTGCTAAGTTTGTATCTACGAGTGAACGGTACTATAATGGTTTTGCTAGGGTTAAGGTTGAGTTTGATAGGTAATAAGTGGATCACATCTTCAACTTCTTTCAACTTGATATTAACAAGCTGTTTTCTTCTTATCTTCTAGGTACAACCGCCGCAGCCTTCACGTTTTGAACCGCTTATCTTTCCACTTTCGGAGGAAGTGTATCAACGCCTGCTGGCCGAAACCTATGCTGAGCCTCAAACGCCTCAGATTCATGCCAAGCGAGTCAAAAGCAAATCCGTATCCTCCAACTGTGAAGGTAGCAGCTCAACAGCCACCAGCAGTCGACGCAGTAGCAAGGCCACGGCCATGCCTCCAATAGCCACCGCCAATAGCAAACCACATCTAAATGGCCATCAGCCATTAACTGTCATCAATGGTTTGATTACACCAGCAGCAGCAGACGATGGCATTGATTATGAGCCAGAGGAAGAAATGGAGGAAGAAATGTTGCTAGAGGATGATATCGATGATGACTATCCCAAACATCATTTGGCCCCGCTTGAGGATGAGCAACTGCCGCCTGCAGATAATGAAAAGGATTTATATAATTCATGCATTAATGCCTATTTGGGTGACCAAGAGGCCATGGAAGAGGATCTGGCCGATGATCCATTTCTGGACGATGATCCCAATGATCCCGAATGGAAGGACAGACCCGTTGAGCGTCATGAGCGTGTACGCAAACGCATCTAGATTAGAAGTTACACACAATCCAAAGCAATTTCATTTGTTTTTTTTTTTATTTTAATTTTTGTCAATTTTAAAACCGAAAAGTAGAAAAGAAAAAAAGAACAGAATTATTTTTAATTTGTTTTAAACTCTTTTTGTGCTTTTTCTCTTGGAAACGGAAACTCACCACAGCATTGCGTACTTTTAAGTTATACACACAAATTATTACTCGATGTAAATACACACACACACACACGCACACACACATTAAGCCAGCGGGCTTTAAGCCCCAAGCAAGTGTGTGTGTGATATTGATTACGATGTGACTTCGCCACCTGCACACACACACACACACACACACAGCAACTGTACATTTTGCCCCACTTAAAACTTATCTTATATCGTAAATCGTATATCGTATGTATGTATTTAGTTGCTCTAGGCCCTTTCATTTCTACCTTAAACAAAAAAAAACAAAAAGCCCACAAAAAATACAAAATGTAGAAATGTATGTAATAACTAAAACTATAGAAGCGCGAAAAATGTTTATTATAATTCTAATTTCGTTTTTTTCTACTACTATAATATAATTATTATGCTGAGCATGTTTACTCCGCAAACACACACACACACAAACACACGCCCTCACATACACATAAACACTCAAATACACAAAGAAGCCGTTAATAATTGAAAATGTGAAAAAGTGTAATTATGCAAAGATTAACTAAGAAACAAAAAAAAAAAAAAAAATCTATATTCATAAAAATTAAAAGAGAAACAAAAAACAACTATAAAAACTATCAAACATGCTGTTGTGGCCTCTTCTTCTTTAATGGGACATCTGGCATTTAATTGAAACATGTGTTTTTTTGGGTTACACGAGGGGCGTTTGAAATGTTGTAGGGCATCATAACAATCAGCCTTGTTATCAATTCCATTTCCACAAAGTTTTGTTCATTTTTGTTCGGTTCATGGTCCGGTTCGGGGAACCAAAAAACCCGAACCGATCTGGATTTTAGGGGTTCGGTTCCGGACTGGTTTGCAAATTTTAGGAAAATACACCCCCAACGTAGAAAAATAGACGGAAAACAAAATGTTAATGGGCATTTCCATTATGTCGAACTGGACCTTCGTACACTTGTGAAGTGGAAAAAAGTAAAAATAAAACGTATTTTGATTTGACAAATGGCTTAACTTATTGCTCTTAATTGGCCCTACAATTGGTGCTAAGGTTGATTTTGGGCAATTCATTTTTTCAAGATAATTACAAAAAAACCAAGGCATTCGCACGGGACAAAACAGAAGTGGTTTTGCGACCAACAATTGACAAGCCGATTTTAGCGAATCCTGAGGCAATATTTCAATCTGTTAAATTTAAGAACATTGCACATTGATGACACTTAAAAAACGGTTTTCATTTTACCCAAAATAAACTTATACATTTCTTAAAATTAAATTTACACTTTCGCACGGGACATGTCGTATGGGACATTTCTCCGTCATAATAATAATGTTATTTCAGTAACTCTTTTTAAGGAAATTATATATAAATAAGCGGAGTTAAAATGTTTTTAAGTCAACAAAAGATTTCAATGTATTCATTTTCGCATAATAACAAAAAAACAAAAAAATTTTTAAATATTGATCGTACTTAACTTTTTTCTACCGTATGCAGGCTCTCTAAACTTTTTTTCGCCGCCGTTTTTGCTCATTTAGATATAAAAAATAAAAAACTATGATTTCCAAAAAAAAAAAATCATTCAGTAAGAAAAGATTTTGAATTTCACAATGACGATGTCGCACGGGACCAACTTTATATAAGTACCCAGATTACAAATATTCTTATTTTTCAGCATGATTCTTTTTATTTGAATTGTATTAAAAAATCACTATTTGTATTCGATATTGATAAGCCTTCTGCATGTACTTTCGACGCACAGATAACAAATGTTGTTTTTCAATGTCGCACGGGACATCGAAAAATGCGATGAAGCATATCAAAAAATTACATTATTTACCAATCGCATAGTCTCTTTTGCATTTTTATTTGACTCTTGTATCCTTGGAAAGATTTAAGAATGCAAAAGTCAAAAAGTGCAGGGAATATATCATACTGAGAATAGTTGAGCTTGCGCGACTTTGCTTTTGAATATCTCGAAGTGGGTTATAAATAAATGTAAAATTAATTTATATTAGTACAATTTGACTGTTTTTCCTATGAAAATATCATAAAAGCAAGGAGTTTTGCAAAACTTTAAAATTTTTGGTCTCGGTGGACCTTTTGGTGGAAATACCCATATGTATTAGACTGGATTTACACGATGAAGCAAACTTTATGAAGTTTCGTAAAAAGCTTTTGTTCGTGGGAAAGAGGTGTGGTGGGGTAGCTTGCCCCTATACGACTCTTTCATACAAGCATGAGCTTTTTAAAAACTTCATGAGTTTGCTTCATCGTGTAAATACCGTCTTAAACTCTTCTGTATTCAGATCTAAACTTTTATTAAAGCTCTACATAACCAAATATTATTAAAGGGATTTTCAAAAATCCAAAATTTTTTAGAAAATTTGTTACTAAGAAATACTTTTTTTCTCCAGTGCATTTTAAGAGCCCATTTTCGCACTTTGCAGGCTGATTTTTCAAAATCTACCATATCCTACATACAGGGTTGCCCATATTCGACGGACCCATCTGGCAACGCCATAACTTTTGACAGAGATGTCAGATCGCTTAATGACATACCGCGTTTGAAGCGTCAGTCCAAGCAGATTTTTACCATGGAACAATACACGCCACGCGAGCGCTCTGAAATAGTTGAAATTTACATTCAACAGAACAAGTCAATTGTGAAAACTCAACTCAACAAAATTATCATGTCCGATGAAGCCCATTTCACATTGAATGGGACCGAAAATAAGCAAAATTGCCCTATTTACGCCACTGAAAAAATCCTCAGAGATTCAAGAAGTGCCTCTTCATGACGAAAAAGTCACAGTTTGGTGCGAGCGTAAGAAACGGTCATTGGGCCGTTTTTCTTCCAAAATGAAAATGGCCATGCTGTTACCATCAACCAGGAGCGTTATCGCGACATGATGACCAATTTTGTGATGCCAATTATTCGTCGAAAGCGTATGAGGCAGTTTTGGTTTCAACAAGACGGCGCTCCACCGCACACAAGTCGCATAACAATCGATTTTCTGAAGAAATTGTTTCTTTTGTGATTGTGATTTGGACTGGCCACCGCGTTCGCCCGATTTGCCGCCGCCTGACTTCTTCTTGTGGGGATATTTGAAGTCAAAGGTTTACGTTAACAAGCCAAGGACCGTAGAAGAGCTCAAGGACAACATTCGTGAAGAAATAGCCGCTATTCCGGCCGAAAATGTTGGCGAAAACGATGGAAAATGCTGACAAAAAGGGCACAATACGCCATCAACGCCAGAGGCGGCCATTTGAGAGATATCATATTCAAAAATTGATGTAAACAAATCTACTTGGAACAAATTAAATGATTAAGATTGCCAACCGCCAAATTTTTATTTTTTTCTTTGATTTTTTTAAAAAAAAACATGGGTCCGTCGAATATGGGCAACCCTGTGTTAGACCCGGATTTACACGATGAAGCAAAATTTATGAAGTTTCTTAAAAAGCTTTTGTTCGTGGGAAAGAGGTGTGGTGGGGTAGAAGCATGAGCTTTTTAAAAACTTTATGAGTTTGCTTCATCGTGTAAATACCGTCTTAGACCGCGTTTACACGATGAAGCAAACTTCATGAAGTTTCTCAAAAAGCTCTTGCTTGTAGAAAAGAGGTGTGGTGGGGTGGCTTGCCCCTCTACATCTCTTTCCTACAAGCAAAAGCTTTTTAAAAACTTCATGAGTTTGCTTCATCGTGTAAATACCGTTTTAAACTCTTCTGTTATCAGATTCAAACTTAGTTCAAAGCGCTACATAACCAAATATTATTAAAGGGATTTTCAAAAATCCAAAAATTTTTCGAAAATTTGTTACTAAAAATACTTTTTTCTCCAGTGCATTTTAAGAGCCCATTTTCCCACTTTGCAGGCTGATTTTTCAAAAATCTACCATAACCTACATATTCTAACGAGCGAGCTTTTGCAAGCTTTTTAGTTCTGTATTCTTTCTAGGGATGCCGGAAATAATATCGATATATCAAATATCGATATTTTTTGTCGAAAAAACGATATATCAATATCGTAAATTGTAAAATAAATATATTGTAAATCGATTACTATTTTGGAATATTTACGGCGATATTTTTTTTTTATAAAAGAGAAAGACGAATTGCCAACGCCTTAAGACTTGGCATTGGCATATGATATTTCACCAGTGTTAGGGAGTACCTAGGTACATACCTAGATACAAATTTGGTGTACCTTTTACCTTACCTAGGTATTTAAAAGATCGAGTACCTTTTACCTTACCTAGGTCCAAATTTTCATTTACCTTCTCCAAAGGTAAGGGACTATGTACTTTAATTTCTAAAAGAATTATGGTCTCAATAACACCAACAAAAAGCTTATGGAAATTTGTACATTTTGTACACGGGACTTTATCTTTGTTCGTAAGAAGTAAAGGTAAAGTTCAGGAACTGTTTCTGAACTAAATCAATCTGATACTGCGAAGACCAGAGGCCGAAATAATGTGAACTGTTCCCGTTCCCAAATTCGATCAATCGAAATTGGTGAAGGTTCTCATTTTCAAGAAAGAATTAGACGATTTGGTTTATTTATTTTGCCAACAAGAGAGTCTGATAAAGATAAATGGGAACATTTTCCAACTCGATCGATTGATTACTTTTTACAAAAAGTACCTTTTAAGTACCTTTACATTTACCTAGGTATCAAAAATTCAGATACCTTTTACCTTACCTAGGTATAGTTTAGGCTTTACCTTGCACCTTACCTAGGTAAAAATAATGAGTACCTTTCCAATCACTGTATTTCACCAAAAAAAGCTCAGTGCCATCAGAGCTCTTGGCTTTGACCATAAAAAAGTTTGACCGAAGTCCCGATAAGCACATAACTCAACGCGTCTACCAAAAATCTCTGTCTTACGATTATGGGTAAAAAAAAAAAAAATCACGTTTCTTAGATTAACTGCTTATGTTTCATTTTATGTTTTCTTTCACTATGAATTTTTGATTAAGTTTTCACTACAATTAATGAAATAATTAAAATATATTTGTCAGACTTATAAAAAATAAATGTTATCTATATTTTTTTGGGTTTGGGAGCTCTTATTTGAATGGCAGACAGCATTTAGTTTTTAATACGCTTCAAATGACACCTCAAATACCCCAAAAACGACCTGTTTATTCTTAAGAAAAATTTTGTTTGTTAAAAATATCGTAAATATCGATAACATCGATTATTTTTTTTGAAGCAAAATATCAATATCGAAATGATATTTTTTAATATCGAAAAATATCGATATAGATATTTTCTCAATTATCCGACATGCCTAATTCTTTCTATTCAGTTTTTACAACTTTTCGGGCCTCCCTCTCTTTTATTGAAGCTTATATTCAGTTAGATCATACACCAAGCCACAAGATGAGGGTAAGACGACATTTCCGGAGTTCAAAAAAAAATCAAAAAATTAATTAATTAACTAACTAATTAATTTCTTAGCTTTCCCTAGTTTTCCTGCTACAGCTGAGCTGCATTTCCTGGGGTATTCAGCCACCGCTCCAGCGACCTGTGCTTCAACAATTAGCCCTAATCCGTCATAAGCTGACCAATTTGCAAGTAAATCTACATCATGTGCTTAGCAAGGTGGTGTTTCTCAGCGATAACGATGTACATAAGCCTGGGGCAGGGATAATGTGCCCGGAAAAGCAGCCGCAATTGGAGCTGATCCTGTCACTACTCAAGCAGCTGGTGAGTCAGCCAGCGGAGCTTAAGGAGGAGTCTTCTCCTTCACTCGCTGCAACCCGCCCTGGCCCATTGTCATGAACTGCAGCAGCCCGGTTGGGATGGTATTTACAAGTTTCTAATGCCGGAACTAAATGAATTGCAACGTGATTTTAATGAACGTTTCTGTGTCTTTGCCACCGAGGGACCAGCCTGGACAGTTATACAAAATCGTGGACCCTTTGACACTCAAGAGAATTTCAATCGCAGTTGGGATGAATATCGTGCAGGATTTGGTAGCTTAACACAAGATTTTTGGTTTGGCAATGAGTTTATACACCAGCTGACCTATCATGCTGATCATATCCTACGCATAGAGCTGGAGAATCAACAGGGTGAGCTGGCTTGGGCGGAATATGGACACTTTCTGGTGGATAGCGAAAGCTACAATTATCAACTAATGGTGGAGGAGTTTCAGGGTACGCTGCCAGATGCTTTGGCCTATCATAATAAAATGGATTTTAGCAGCTATGATTATGGTAAGGAGGAGCAGCAACAGGAAAGCTGTGCTGTCAGCTGGGGCAGTGGCTGGTGGTTTGATCATTGTCAGCAAGCCAATTTGAATGGTGTTTACGGTGAAGCAGGCTTAGCTTGGTCCAACTGGCAAAGTTTAAAACGAACTCGCATGCTAATACGACCAGTTTAGTTTTTTTTTTTAAATTTTGAATAAACGTTATAAGCAAGAGCTTTAAAAGCTCAATTTGAAATGTAACCGCATTTTGGTGCTAACGCGTTTTGCCTCAATTGAGTACTTCCTAACAAGCATCGATACTTTGACTAGAGATGTGACTTGGCAGCAGTGTTGCCAACTTTTGAGCATCAAAAAAAGCTGTTTTCAACGGGAACAAAAGATAAAAAAGCTGTTTTTTTACAACAAAAAAAGCTTATGATTTTTTAATCTTTTTACGAATATTTGGTAATATTTCAATGATTTTATCTATTGTCCCAATCAAATGCAGATATCTGATGGGTAATTTATAGTCAAAACAACATTTGCAATGTCTTTACAACCCATATGGGCATTTCCGCAGAAAAGTCTACCATGACCGAAAAAATAAAACTTCATAAAAAGTTGTTTTTTGCGTGTTTTAGAAAAAGTAAATATGCAAAATTATTTTAAATAAAGAGTTTAAAGAGTTCCTTAGTACAGATAGCAATATATCGGGCTAGAAAGTACAAATTTACGTTTTGGCCAATTTTTCAGTGCATTTTTCTTTTTCAATTTACAGCTCTAAGAGTCATTGACCAATTCCACTCTTTTCGCAAAACTTTAGCTACAATTAAAATTGATTTTTTTGTTCCATTAAATAATTTAAGAAAAATTTTTCTTCACTACAAAATTGCCAAATGAAATTTAAGTAACGTAACGTCAGTAACGTCACGTCAGATTAAAAAAGCTAATAAAAAAGAACGAGAAATGATTTTTATATTTTGTAAATTGGAAAATAAACTTACATTATTCTAAAAACTGCTGAAAAAAAGTTTCATACAAAAAAGAGTTTCTCAATTCGCAGAGTTTTGCAATTTAGTTATCCGAGTCAAAACCCACTTCCGTTTTAAGTAACGTCACGTCAGGACATATTTTTTACTTATATCTTTGAATACTCTGGGTCGATTCTTGTAATTTTTTTCTAAATAAAGTGCTATTAAATTTCTTACTACATATAAAAAAAAATAAAATTTTAAATTGTCTCTTTTCATTTTTTTTTTTTAATATTTTATCGTACGAATGTAACGTCACGTCAGAAAAAAAATGCCCATATCTGTAAATAAATGTTTTAAAATTCAACACCTTATACTTAGTATAGAGTTAAGATTGTCCACGTGCATCACTTTCAGACCTTTGCCTTTATAATGCTGACCTGACTGAAGACTCTCTAAGCTCAGTGTTGGGCCATGGCATAGACCTTCCAACATAAATCTGTTTCTGCCACCAGAATTTTTCTATGAAACTAATTGACAAACAAAATACTCAGCCATGCTCCCATTTTCACTTTCGCAAAAATTTTGCGATTTCAAACCGGTTTTAGGAGCAAATTTTGTCTCTAAATCGCAAAATGTTTGCGAAAGTGAATATGGGAGCCCGGCTGTATAAAAATGTTCTTAAAATGTATACGTTAATACAAAAAATTGTTAAATACCTCAGCTTAAATTACTTTATAAGCTAAAAGAGATGACAAAGTTACGATTTGCTTACAAGTTTTGCAAATATTTTCACTAAAAACGAAGAAAAGATGTAAAAAGCTGAAAAAAGCAAAAATTCTTCAAAAAAGCCAGATTTCCCGCTACCCGCTGTTTTCAATTTTTTCCCGCTTTGAACTTTGAAAAAAAGCCAGATCTGACGGAAAAAAAGCTGAGTTGGCAACGCTGGTGACTTGGCAGTCTCACAATCAGTTCAGTTCAGTCGTGTGCGAGTGCGATAGCCATAGCAGGCCGAGTGCATTAAGCAGCTCAAGATTAATAATTAAATGCAGCTAAAAAGTCACAAGAAATTGTTTTAAACACATAAAAAAATAATAATTGAAATAATTCGAGTGTTAAACGCGTAACAATGTCACAAAGAAACTTGTAAAGCACAAAAGAATTAGGAGTTTGCGGCTCAGCAGCAGCAACAACAACAACAACCACGGCCACTCCTTGACTCCCCAAGATAATGGTGGTGGTGTGCGTGCGTGTGTGTGTGTGTGTGTAATTGAAAAATTGTGATTACTGGCATAAATTAAGGTTTGCGCGCAGCGGAATTGTTAATAATTAAGAAAGTGAGCAGGCAATAAAAAGTGAAAATTCGTTGCTTCTTGAGACTACAGTTACAGTTAGAGATAAGAAGAGCACCCGCACTCTCCCACACACACACACCTACACTTAGACAGACGTGCGTGCGTGTGTGTAAGTGTGTTTATGACTCACAGGCTGGGTCCGTGTGAGTAAGTGTGTGCGGCTACCTACGGCAACAAATCGCTGCTGCCGCTTCAATAGAATTTCCCAAGTTGAGCGTAACTAATCGCCTGTCAGGAAAATTCAAAAAAAAAAAAAAAAACACACACCCAACATGAGTTTCTCCAAGTGGTTCAAGAAGAAGGAGCAAATCTCCGAGATTGGTGCCCCCACAAATTTCCAGCGACATTTCCATGTCTCACGTAATCAGGAGACTGGCGACCTGGAGGGTCTGCCCGCTCCCTGGTTGCGTCTAATGAACACACAGATTACCCGGGATGAGCAGGACAAGAATCCGGATGCCGCCTATCATGCAGTCAAATACTACAACTACTCCATCAAGAAGAAGGAGAATGAGGGTTTCTTTAAGCCCTTCATCACCGAAGATGTCATACACGAGGAGTCCAAGGAGATTGAAAACTATTTGGACTACAAGACCAAACACAAATCCCAGGATCTGGAGAAATCCGATGATGATGGCAGTTCCACGGCCACCGAAAGCAGCAGTGGCTGCGGTTCCTCCACCGGCAACAGCAACAGCAGCAGCCTCAATGATAGCAGTCAACAGTCAGCCATACGGCTGGATGCCTTGGATGAGGTGATCAAAGAGTTGGAGTCCAATCTAGAGCGGCGTGAGACTCTGAAAGCCACTTTGCCACACTCCTCAGTGGGTCAACTGGAACCGCCGCCTGTGCCACCCAAGAAATCAACGCACACCATGCCGCAAAAGCCACTGATCAAGCCAAAGCCGCCGCGTGTCACACAGAAATTCTCGCGCTCCTCCGACCTGCGCAGAGATGACCACGATGAGGATTTGAGTCAACACAAAATCAACACGGACACCATTATCATTAAGCCGGCCAACACGGTGCCAGAGTCATCGGCGGACGACAATCCGGATGAGACCATTCTGCGACGCTCCAAGGAGAAGCGCGCCCAGAAGACTGATACCGAGATCTATGATGAGCTGCGCGCCATCTGTAATCCCGAGGATCCGCGTGAGCGTTACAAAACCACCCAGGAGGTGGGCAAGGGAGCCTCGGGCATTGTTTTCATTGCCGGCGATCTGCAGAACGAGTCCCAGGTGGCCATCAAGACGATCGAAATGAAGAATCAATCCTCCAAGGATCTCATACTCACCGAAATTCGTGTGCTCAAGGATTTCAATCACAAAAATCTGGTCAACTTCCTAGATGCTTACCTGCTGGAGCCGGAGGATCAGCTGTGGGTGGTCATGGAGTATATGGATGGTGGCCCCCTCACGGATGTGGTCACGGAGACCGTAATGAAGGAACGTCAGATAGCCTGCGTCTGTCGGGAGGTGTTGTACGCCATCAGTTTTCTACATGCCAAAGGAATCATCCACCGTGACATCAAATCCGACAACATTCTGCTGGGCATGGACGGCTGTGTCAAGGTCACCGACTTTGGTTTCTGTGCCAACATCGAGGGCGATGAGAAGCGCCAGACCATGGTGGGCACACCCTATTGGATGGCACCCGAAGTGGTGACACGCAAAAAGTATGGCAAAAAGGTGGACATTTGGTCCATAGGGATAATGGCCATTGAAATGATTGAGGGTCAACCGCCCTACCTGTATGAGACGCCGCTGAGGGCGCTCTACCTGATTGCTGCCAATGGCCGACCCGATATCAAGAGCTGGGACAAATTGAGTCCCAGTCTGCAGGATTTCCTCGATCGTTGCCTGCAAGTGGAGGTGGACCGAAGAGCCACCGCCGATGAGCTGCTGAAGCATCCCTTCCTCAACGACTGCAGCGAGGTTAGAGCTCTGGTGCCCAATATTAAGGCGGCCAAGAAGGTATTGCGTCGCAATGTATAGTTAATGTGCAATCATCGGACGGCCAGGCTGCTCTACCCCTAAGATAGATGACAGTTGAGATCTATGTACATTTTGATTTCCGTGAAACTCTGGAATAGAATGCTGATTTGTAGTCGCCGTAGTGTGTGTGTGTAGTAAGAACGAGAGAAAGAGTCGCCGTAGTTGGATCCAGCAGCGGCAGCAGCCCTAGGACTTCAACCGATTCCACCTTAAAGCGGTAAGTTCCACTGAGCATATTATAAGGAATTAATAAAAATTTCATAATCATATCAATTCAAATGAAAGTAAAGTTAAATATGTATCTGTAGGATGCAAAATGAATTGATTTGAAATCAGGAAATTATTAAACTCCCGCGCTCATCTCAAAAAATAGCTTAACCTATTTCGAACCTATAATTATATTGAATAAAACCTCATATCTTCCACAATTTTGGAGTTAGGTTGTTCGAACCTTCTTGACATATATTCTACTCATCAATACTTATCGAGTCCCCATACATCGTTTTTCGATCAGATGAACGATAGTAGAGTTGCCACCCCGGCAATTAGAAAAATACCTCAAATCTTCTACAAACCTTCTAGACATATATTCTACTCATAATTACTTATCGTTCTCCCATACATCGTTTCCCGATCAGATGATTGATAGTAGAGTTGCCACCCCGGAAATTTGAAAAATACCTCAAATATCCCACAATTTTGAGTTAGGTTGTTCGAACCTTCTAGACATATATTCTACTCATCAATACTTATCGAGTCCCCATACATCGTTTTTCGATCAGATGAACGATAGTAGAGTTGCCACCCCGGCAATTAGAAAAATACCTCAAATCTTCTACAAACCTTCTAGACATATATTCTACTCATAATTACTTATCGTTCTCCCATACATCATTTCCCGATCAGATGATTGATAGTAGAGTTGCCACCCCGGAAATTTGAAAAATACCTCAAATATCCCACAATTTTGGAGTTAGGTTGTTCGAACCTTCTAGACATATTTTCTACTCATCATTACTTATTGAGCCCCAATACATCGTTACCCGATCAGATGATCGATAGTAGAGTTGCCACCCCCGCAATTTAAAAAAATCACATATCTACCACAATTTGGAAGATAGAGTGTTTGAACCTTCTAGATATATATTTTAAACATCATTACTTAATGATCCCCCATACATTGTTTCCTGATCAGATGAACATTAGTAGAGTTGCCATTCCGGCAATTTGGAAAAATGGTCATATCTCCCATAATTTTGGAGTTAGCTTGCTCGGACCTTCCAAAGAATTATTCCACTCATCATCACTTATCGAGCCCCCATACATTGTTTTCCAATCAGATGAACGATAGTGGAAAAATACCTGATATCTTCCACAATTTTGAAGTTAGATTGATTAACCCTTCTAGAAATTTGTTTTTAATATCATTACTTAACGATTCTCTATACATTGTTTCCCGATCAGATAAACCATAGTAGAGTTGCCACCCCGGCAATTTGAAAAAACACTGATATCTCCCTCAATTTAAAAGATAGAGTGTTCGAACCTTCTAGTCATAGTTCGATAAGTACCCCCATACATTTTTTATTTCATCTGAGTACAGGCCTTCAGGTAGTAAAAATAAATCTGTTTCGGTTCAGGTTCGATTCAGAGTTTAAAAATTAAAACCCGGATTTCCCCCAATTTTGACAAGAACAGAAATTAACTTTTGACTAGAAAACAGATTTAATTAAGTATGAGCGAAACTATTTGCTGTTATCAACACAAAACATTTGGCATACAAAAAAGCTCAGTATCCGCAAATGGCTGGACTGCCTGCCTCCCCCCTCCACCATTCTCCAAAAGGGGAACACGGAAAGCAAAAGTTATTTGCCGCTAATATAAACAAATAAACATCCAGAGATCCGGTAGAAGTTGAAAAAGGTGCACAAAAATATGCAGGAACGAGAGAGTGAGAGTAAAAATAGCATTGGCCCCGGTCTCCTCCGTCTCTGTCACTGCACAAGCAATTAAATTCAATAAGTGGTGGGGGAGGGCAAACGAGAAGACTGAAGAAGACGGCGCAATTACAGAGTCGTCTTTAGTTTCTTTTGTTAAGGCAGCCCCCACACACACACACACACACACACACCCACGCATGCTTTGTCTCTCTCTTACTCTTACTCTCTCTCAATCCAATGCAGATTGTCTTATCATTAAATGTTCTAGGAATTTGTTGATAAATACTTAAACATTTTTTTTTTGGCCTGAAGGGGGAATTTTTTTGCTTATAAAATGGCAAATGATAAGCGAAAAGTGTGAAAAGGTGTGTAAAATGAATTATTTTTGTGTTGGGTAAATTTGTAGTATTGTTTAGTATGTATGTAAGAGGGTTGCCCTAATTAAGTGTGGCCAGATAAATTAAATACTAGATTAGGGAATTATTATATAACTTCTTTTCTTCGCGAATATGAAACCGAAAACAGAAGGAAATCTTTATAGAAAGCAAGTGACTAAGCATGGTCACACTTAAAGTTGTCCAGTTTAGAAATATAAAAGTCATCCCTCGTAATATCATTTATGTAGGAGCATTTTGGCCAGACAAAGCGATGTGTTCCAAGTTTACTGTTGCCCAAACAGGAAATGCGAATGCGAGCGTGTGTTAAATGGCGTGCTTCTTCGTCATAATCATTATCATCATGATCATTATCATCATGATTGTTGTTGCTTTGTGTGCCAGTTTTCAATGGTTTTTACTTACTTACAAATACAATGCTACTTGATTTTTTTTTTGTTATATTAGGTAAGCAAACGAAAGAGATAGTAGGATAGTTGTACTCAGGTTGTACACACAGATAAACATATTTATATACAATCGAGAATATTGTTACAAATATTTACATAATTTCTGCAAATATTGCCAAATCAAAACGAAATTCAAAAGAAAAAGCCCAACCAACCAACCGACCGACCGAACAATCGACCTTGATCAAATTTAATCTGTTGCCACAGGTAGTCCAGCCACTGCTGATTAGGCAGGTAAGAGTCGTTAAATTTCAGTCGAAGATAGCAAAAACTATGAATGCCATTTGAGCCATTTGACACGTTTTCGGACAACGCACTCAAATCGAACCTCACATTCCCATGCCCTTCACCAATTTTTCTATGCAATATCGCATTTGTACATATGTACATATGTATTTATATAGTTGTATTGTTGCACATTCCCTCGTGTGTGGGTTTTAGCTACAAATGAGGGTATGTGGGAATTAACTAAAGCGGACACTCCTTGCAGGAGTAAAAGGTACAGGAAAGTTGAGTCTATTCATATGACAGAGTGAGACAGAAGCAGACTGAAGACACAAAAGATACAAAAACAAACCGCATCTGCGAGCCATTGGGTTGCCCATCCCTAAACTAGATCGATTAAACTGTGTTTCAGGTCTTCGTTCGATTAGTTTATCTAGTTCATAAAACAGTCGTTCTTAGTTCTATCTTTCAAAAGACCTTAAAAAAAATATAGATTCAGGTGTGTCTTGGAAATCTCTAGAGATTTTCGTATAAACTACTGCTTCGCGAACCCAACTTGAATGACTTTAATACGCTTATTAGATTAAATGGAAGAAAACCCGTACGAATGATTTAATTTAATACTTTGTTTTGAGCAGTCGGTTTCAAATCGCTTAGCTTTCATTCACTGATCTAGTAACCGGGCATATTTGTGTCTCCTTTTGTATAAAGTGAAACAGTTTCAGTTCGCAGTGCAATCTTTTATATGAATATCACTAGAGATTTTTGCTACAACCCCGATTAAACGTTATTTACCATATTAACCCTCTATGACGTTTTTCTGTTTCCAAAGACGATCATTCCTGCCTGTAAACTACGGTGTACCTGTCACAGATTATACACCTTTCCAGGTTCTAGCTATACCATATATCTGTCATAGTACAATACTATTCACGTATATCTTCACCATCTATTATCTGAATCTTAACGAATTTGATGGATCATTAACTAAATATTGAAAATGTGGAAGATATGAATTTTACTCAAATAGAGAGGGAGCTTATGCATATACTACACCTAAAGTCAAAAGGTTGGACGCACCGTCACCTATATTGAAAAACGCTTTGTTGCTCGAATATCTATAGATCTATACAGGGATGCAAACCGCTTGGAAATAAGGAGTGATTCAGTTCTGTGGTTTACAGAGATTTTAAACCACCGGTTCGGTTCAAAATATGGTTTTTGTAGCAATCCGACCAAGGTATCGCAGGCCTTTGGAAAACTTCCAACACAGTATTCCAACACTATTTTTTTTTAAACACTGCCTTTTAACATTGTTTTTCAACACTGCTTATCAACATTATTTTCCAACACTCTTATTCAACATTGTTTTCCATGACTATTTTTCAACACTGTTTTGAACACAGTTTTTAACACTTTTTTATAACCCCTTTTTAACATTGTTTTCCAACACTGTTTTCCATCACTGCTTTTTAACATGGTTTACCAACACTGTTTTTAACAGTGTTTTCCGACACTTTTTTAACATTATTTTCCAAGACTGTGTTTCAACATTGTTTTTCAACACTGTTTTTTAACACTGTTTTTCAACATTGTTTTTCTACACTGTTTTCCAACATTCTTTTTTAACATTGCTTTCCAGCACTGTTTTCCCACTCTGTTTTGAGTATTTTTGGTTCGGTTCAGCATTTTCCAACAGCCTTAAGTTCTTTTGGTTCGGTTTTTGAGCGCAAGCAAAAGGTATTCCGTACGGTTCGGTTCGGTTCACAACAGGATTGCATTCTTGATTAAAAGCTTAAACCTCAATACAGTGTTTTCCCGTGAAGATACGTTTTGAGAAATACGCTCTAAATACGAATTGAGAATTCCGGAATATCGCATCGAAATACTGAAAATAGAGCAAACTCTTTGATAAAATGCAATTAATCGTTTTCTCTTGCGATTTTTGGATTGGTTCAGTATTTTCAAAAGGTCTTCGGTTCGTGGTTCGATTCAGAACCTGCCCATATTTGCGCCCTTTTTTTTGCCTTAAAAATTTCATCCGTCCCTTTCATAGTAAGTTTACGTAGAACCCCCAAATACAAAGCGGAGGGATTTATCTAGCGGAAGTGGACAATCAAACTTTTGAAGAAAAAAAAACACGCTGACTCAGATTGAATTAGAGCAGAGGCTGAGCTTATATACCACTAGGGTCGGGAAATGGGACGGAATCGAATTGATCTCTATTACAGAATAAGATTTCTAGTACATTTGCCTGACCCATTTTCATAAAGAATTCTTTTAAAAAGTTAGGTTTTGATTCAAATTTAAATCTTATTTCGTATTTACCTATATGTACCGGTATGATAGAGAAGTTCTATAAAATCAAAGACAGGGTACATACACACTAATGTACGATTGTATTCGTTTTCTTTTTAAAGAATAAAATCTCAAAACCGGAATAATGTTTCGGTTCCAAAATATCGGTTTTCGAATTCCGTTTCTCAATAATTTCGTAATATCGCTTTAGGTTCTGGTTCTGATTCTGATTCCCTGCTTAAAAGACCAAATACTGCCTTTGTGATTTCCTGCTTTACTTTTGTTCATTCATCCCTGTTGTTTGCCCTGAAGATCTTTCACTGTATTTCACTATATTTCTTGCTGCAAGTTGCATGCTGCCTTGCACCAGCTACTTCTGGGAGTTGGGAGTGGCGCCGATGCTGCCGCCATCGTCGATGCTGGGGCCAAAGTACAATTCCACGCGTGCCTCAACCATATCCATGCCTGTATGTATTCATATGAGTATGTACATATGTATTTGGTGAGTAAGTCAGCCTCCCATACATATTCCTGCGACATTGAACGTCAGCCGCTATTAGAGCACAAGTTGGAATTTATATACATATACATATACATATGTATTTGCCTAGCCAAACGCCCCAAAACCCAGAAATGACTAAACCATTCCCCCATTTCATTTAGTTCGATTTCGAATGGGGCGCCTTCAAATGATAATTTCACCTTGCTTAAAGGTTTTTTTTTTGTTTTTTGTTGTCTGTGTTTTTGTTTTTGTTTCGTTTATTGAACCACAACCACATGAGTTAGAGGTCTCTCTCTCTTTCCATGCTTTTGGTTGGGCTATGCGGAATTGTAGATGATTCATTCGCTTACAAATTTTGTTTGTTCATTTTGGGGGGTTCGTGTTATGAGCTCTTTTTTCACAACACAGCAAAGGTTGAGGAGGGGGGAAGGGGGGGGGGGGGGGGAATTCACTTTGCCCCTGTGTGACATTTTGCATATGCATCACGCAAATTGAACAACACAAAAATTTGGTTTTTATAAATTATACGCTGGTATTAGTAAACATGCATATTACAAACAAGTATCTTGAGTCATACCCATCCAGGCACACACACATACATACGTACATTTATGCATTCATTTACAATTACAGTTACAACTGCATTAAAAGATTCATTACACGAGGGGCACTCATTCAGTTATCAGTATCAAAGAGAATGGTCCAATGGTGCAGGGTCGGGGATATATGGTGAATGTGCCATAATTTCCCATAATTTCGTAGAAGTTCTCGTCCTTATCGTCCAACCACTGGGCCTAGTGCTTTTTGAGAGCCTCATCAGACACGAATATTTAACCATTTAAAGAAACTTTAAGTCTACTGGTGCAGGGTCGGGGCTATATTCAGTTCCATTAATTTTTAACAAGTGACCTTAGAATTTACGTTCGAGCGATCACTATGATTTTCTTTTATGTCCGATTTAGATAGCTGACGACGGTACACACCCAAATACAGGGTTGCCCATATTCGACGGACCCATCTGGCAACGCCATAACTTTTGACAGAGATGTCAGATCGCTTAATGACATACCGCGTTTGAAGCGTCAGTCCAAGCAGATTTTTACCATGGAACAATACACGTCACGCGAGCGCTCTGAAATAGTTGAAATTTACATTCAACAGAACAAGTCAATTGTGAAAACTCAACGTGCTTTTAAAAAATTAAAAAATGTGAAAAGTGCGCCTTCTAAGAACACCATTAAGCGTTTATTCGAAAAATTTTCGACTGGTGAGGCTCTTTCTAATCCGAAGAGGCCAAAAAAAGTCGACCAAGGCGATCGGCCGAGAATATCGCTCCCGGAGCAGTAAGGCCCCAGTACATCCCAAAAACGCCGTTCTCAGCAGTTGGGCATGGCTCGGTCCACTTTACAACGGATTATTCGCGTTGATTTGCATTTGTTCCCGTACAAAATTCAATTGACGCAAAGATTGTTGCCTGCGGACAAGCCTCGTAGATTGGAATGGGCCCAAAGAGTCATCGAAATGGCCGAAGATGACGAGCAATTTTGGAACAAAATTATCATGTCCGATGAAGCCCATTTCACATTGAATGGGACCGTAAATAAGCTAAATTGCCGTATTTACGCCACTGGAAAATCCTCAGGGTAGAGGAGATAATTATTCGTCGAAAGCGTATGAGGCAGTTCTGGTTTCAACAAGACGGCGCTCCACCGCACACAAGTCGCATAACAATCGATTTTCTGAAGAAATTGTTTCCGGGCCGTTTGATGTCGAAAAGTGGTGATTTGGACTGGCCACCGCGTTCGCCCGATTTGACGCCGCCTGACTTCTTCTTGTGGGGATATTTGAAGTCAAAGGTTTACGTCCCATTTAGATAGCTGACGACGGTACACACCCAATTACTGTTCCCCATTACCTTTATATGCTGAATATTGGGTTTAGATGTGGTTTGAGACGGCTCAACTCTTCTTTTCCATGATTGCTTAAGCTTGACGTTATTGTTAAGAACATGTTATTCATTTCCAGTTTTGAATCGCTTCAAAATCGAAAGAATAAATCGCAGATATTGGTATGGTAAAACGTGGTACCCAAATATTGAGCTTGTTTACGTATCCAAGTGGTTTTAGGTGGGGTTTTCACCAGGAAATAATATCGGAACCGTTAACCAAGGTAGAACCTTTAACCGAAATACTTAGTTCGGTACGTACCGGAACCGAAATTCGTTACGGGATTAATCCCTGGTTTTCACTGTTGTATGTGATACATTAAGGCAATCTCTTATGATGAATAATGGCGTTTTTCATTAATCATTGCCTTGATTTGATTGTCATCAGCCTCCAAAGGCCGGTTTTCATTACCGCAAAATCTTTGGAAAGGAATTAGGCAAAACCAACTGAAACTTTAACAAACGCATGACCAAATTTTGTGATAAGAAGACAGAACTTTGCAACATGTTGAGTAAATAATTGGCAGCACTCAAAAACAGCTGTTTTGAGATTTAAATTGCAAATGGTTTAAAGTAAAGGAAAATACAAATTTAAAGCAGAGAAGGAGGTGGAACTAAAGTAGCTCTTATGGAAAGGAATGCAAGATTCAGTGATTTGGAAACAGAATTAGCAATCAAGCCCTAAAAAAGTCATCATTAGCCAGTTTATATGACGTACAAAGTGACGCACCATGTGACACATAGCAGCTTCATATAATTCCCGTAGACTCCATCTTGAAACTAATTTTCTAGTTAAATACATATATTCTGAATCTGAAAAGAAAATATTCGGATCGAATATCGATTGGCCCTTTCCAAGACAAAGAATAAAAACGGATTTTTACTTCAAAACCCCATCTTTACATAACTCTTAGAGTTGTCCCATATTTTTTTTCGAAAAATTTTCGTGAAAATTTCAAAAATTGGTCTTTGGATCGTTTTAATCCGATGTACCGTTCAACAGTTATGATTTTTTGAAAATTTCAAGTCTTTTTCGCATTATCTTGGAGGAAACCCATTTTAAGGTATTCTCATCTATATAAAGTCCTTCTAAATGATAAGGATAAATAATTTTTTGGAGACAAAAAAAAAATTGGGTTGGCTGAGTTGATATGGAATATCCCATATAAAAAAGTTGAGAAATCGATTCTTGGAAATTTTATATATTTCATAAAGTTCTGTAATCATTAGTCCCTCCCTCGCATTCCACATGCACTCCACACATGCTCCGCACATGACACAACGAACGATGGTGAGAGATCCCAAAATTAACTGTGTGGATTCTCAATCGAAATCTGGAGCAATGCTCTCATTTGCATAACCAGCTGTAAGAGAGATGTGGAGAGCCAGCTCCGAGCCAAAGATAACTGTTCTTTTTTTTTTTTTTTTGTGTTTTGTCAATGGAAAATTGTATGGAAAACTTTTGTAGTGCAGCCAAACAATGGAATTGGCAGTCGCAGCTCGACATATCTGACGTTTGTTTCATTGAAACTTAAGCGTGACTTTGGCGCGGGTGATTTGACTTGTGTGTGTGTGTGTGAGTGTGTGCTTCACATGCTGATAAATATAAACAATTATTGCGCTGATAATTGACTAGGCAATAGCAACGACAACAAGTCAGTCCGGTTGTTGTTTCTCCTTCTTACTTGGTATGCGGCATAACACAAAAATTGTCAACCTGTTGGAATAGCATGGGATTTTATCTGGAATGGGGAAACCATAAAATATAATAGATAATGCATTATTAACCATATTATTATTTAGTTCAACCCCTACTTGCGCCCTTATGCTACCCACAATTTCGCCTTTTACATGTGCCGCCTGGATCGCTCGATGAGTGTTGCCATCTAAATTTAACAATATCTAAAGCACTGATAAGCGGGGCCGCCTTAACACTGGTTGATAACACAACAAATTATATATATATATATAGTATAGTTTGTTGAATAAATACATAAATTTAATTGTACAAAAAATTGCACAGGATTCCTGGTACTATGCAAACTTTAGTCGGGATTTATACTGTGAAGCAAACTTTATAATGTTTTCTTATCTTTAAAAGCCCAATTTATAAAATGTGAGACTTTTTTCTAAGTGTATATATTCAATATATGGGCATTTTCACCAAAAGGTCCACCGAGACCAAAAATTTTAAAGATTTTCAAATCCCCTTGCTTTATGATATTTTCATAGGAAAACAGTCAAATTGTACTAATATAAACTAATTTTACATTTATTTATAACCCACTTAGAGATATTCAAAAGCAAAGTCGCAAGCTCAACTATTCTCAGTATGATATATCCCCTGGACTTTTTGTTTTGAAAATTGTTCTTTAATGTCTTTCGTTATGCATTGACTTTTGCATTCTTAAATCTTTCCAAGGATACAAAGAGTCAAATAAAAATGCTAAAGAGACTATGCGATTGGTAAATAACGTAATTTTTGATTTGCATCATCGCATTTTTCGATGTCCCGTGCGACATTGAAAAAAAACATTTGTTATCTGTGCGTCAAAAGTACATGTGGAAGGCTTATCCAATATTGAGTACAAATAGTGATTTTTAATACAATTCAAATAAAAAGAATCATGCTGAAAAATGAGGATATTTGTGATCTGGGTACTTATATAAAGTTGGTCCCGTGCTACATCGTCAGTGTGAAATTCATAATGTTTTCTTACATAAAGGATTTTTTTTTTGTAAATCATAGTTTTTTATTTTTTATATCTAAATGAGCAAAAACGGCGGCGAAAAAAAATATAGAGAGCCTGCATACGGTAGAGAAAATAGTTAGAGTACGATCCAATATTTTAAAATTTTTTTTTTGTTTTTTGTTATTATGCGAAAATGAATACATTGAAATCTCTTGTTGACTTAAAAACATTTTAACTCCGCTTATTTTTATATAATTTCCTTAAAAGAGCTACTGAAATAACATTTTTATTATGACGGAAGAAAATGTCCCATATGACATGTCCCGTGCGAAAGTGTTTAAAATTGAATTTTAAGAAATGTAAAAGTTTATTTTGGGTAAAATGAAAACCGTTTTTAAATGTCATCAATGTGCAATGTTCTTAAATTTAACAGATTGAAATATTGCCTCAGGATTCGCTAAAATCGGCTTGTCAATTGTTGGTCGCAAAAACCACTTCTGTTTTTGTCCCGTGCGAATGCCTTGGTTTTTTGTAATTATCTTGAAAAAAATGAATTGCCCAAAATCAACCTTAGCACCAATTGTAGGGCCAATTAAGAGCAATAAATTAAGCCTCAAAAATACTTTTTATTTTTACTTTTTTCCACTTCAAAAGTGTACGAAGGTCCAGTTCGACATAATGGAAATGCCCATATATTTTATTGCTTTTTAATCACTTGATTTAATGATAAATCAATAAAATAAATAATAACACTGTGATAGTTTTTTTCAAAAAAATAATAAAGACATGACCGAACTCGACAGTTTCCCCTATTTCGGGTCCTAGGAATCGAACTGCATCATTTCATTTTAAGTTGTAATGATGGTTTCATACGAAAATTTTTTTAAGTTTTTAAGTTACCAATTTTTGTAAATTTCAATGATATGATATATTATTCTTGAAAAATCTAAATAAATAGTTTTAAATGTCCTCTAATTTACTTCATTTACAGTTTTTCGATATCATTGCGCACGACTTGCACAGTGTAATAAACCGAAAGAGTACCCGTATTAGCGTTTTGTTATGGTTCCGGGGTTTTCGGTTCCTATTATAACGGTTTTCGGTTCCAAAAAATTTTAATATCGGTTTAAATACCGGATACGTGGCTTGAAATGGTTTATTTTAAATAACGGTTCCGGTTCCAATATTATTCCCTGAATTTTATTATTTTTATTATTGTGTTTTTACACTGAAGCCGTAAGGCACTGCACCAAGCTAAGGCTAAAAAAGTGTTTACATTTAGCACAACAAACAAAAGTGCCGTAACTCAGTTTTGACAGTTAAAATTGTGTGTTTTCACATTTTCATAAAATGTGTGTAAATGAAAATAATATTGCTCAGGCCCAGAACCTAATCGAACGCATTCAGTATGTGTCCAACGACGAGGATAAACGTGCAATTGGTGTATACAAGCAGTGTCGACGGCACGCATGCTATTGGAAGAAGGAAGCACCCAAAATAAAGCACAAATCTTTTTTAATTTTCTTGAGAAGCTACCCCAAATGACCAGAAAAGACGCAAACTGACGCCTGGCAGTCCCCTGGAAAAAGGCATTGCCATAGAATTCTCTACTTTTAGGGCCTTCCGCGGAGTACCGAACTATTGGCTGCATATTTTGTGTGTCAAAAGCAAGTGTGTGCAACATTTTAAAGGAGTCCTGCTCAACTGTGTGGAGAAATATTTAAGTCCAATCTTCCTAACCCAATCCAAAGTCGTGCAGTGGAAGAAGAAAAGCATTAGCTGAGTCAATTTATAAAAAGAATGGAAAAATGTCAGTTTAATTGTTTATTATATTTAAAAAAATAATAAAATTATTTGAAAAATTTCTGCAGTAAAAAACTTAGAAGATTTTAATGTGCTGCAGTTGGTTTTAGGTATTTCTTTCCACATATGCTTTGCATATTACACGCCATCATCATACGATTTTAATCTATTTTTACTTTGTTCTTGGGCTACACATGGATGGCAATGGAGTCATCAGTAATTCCTTATCCACATCTTGAGACTCTGATTTCAATTCTAGAATTGGTAGCTGAGCATAAATATGTATAATTTTCAATGGCTTCTGACTTCTTCTTTTCGATCCGCTTAATTTTCATTCATATCTTTCTTCGGGTCTATCGCTTTCGTTCTTTCAATATCCACTAATTCAAATTTACAAAATATGTTATATATTTAAAATTTTCTGTTGATTCTTTACGAGTTGTTGCTTTGATAATGAAAAAATTGCCCTACGACTGCCTTAAGGCATTTTTGCTTACGGCCTCGTTACGGCTCCAATGTAAAAACACTATTAGGTTGTGTGGGTCTATCGAATAAATTTGGTTGGTTCTTATGGTTTATTTTTTGGTACCCTAAGCAAAAATTAAAAACTGTCAAAAAAAAGAGGCTAAACTGTTTCGGCACAATGTTTCAGTTCTTTTCGGTCATTTTGGATTTAAAAACGAGAAGGCAAAGCTAACTTCGACTGTGCCGAAGTTTTAATACACTTGAAAACTTTACTCCAACTGATTTAACCGGTAAAATGTTTATAGGATATAGATATCAGATATTTGAAATTTTTAAATCATTGATAATAAAAATTTGATACCATAAAAAAATTTTTCTTAGTAAAACACATTTTTCGACCGATCGGACCTATGGCAGCTATATGCTATAGTCATCCGATTTTGATAATATCTTCCAGAATTGTGTTGACGCATATAAAACTAATATATTTCAAGATTGGTGACGATACGATGGAACTTAAAAAAGTTTTCCCACTAGAACTAGTTTTTTGGACCGACCGTTTATATGGTAGCTATATGATATAGTCATCCGATTTTGATAAATTTTTCCACAAATATGTAAAATCTTCTAAAACTCATATATACCAAGATTGGTGACGCTTCGATGGAAAACAAAAAAGTTTTTCTCACTAAGACTTATTTTCCGACCGATCGTTCCTATGGCAGCTATAAGATATAGTCATCCGATCCGGCCGGTTCCGACATATTAGTTGCGTGCAGTAAAAAGAAGACTCTGTTCAAAATTTCAGCTCGATTGCTTTAAAACTGCGAGACTAGTTCGCGTAGAAACAGACAGACAGACGGACAGACAGACGGACGAACGGACAAGCGGAAATGAACTCGGCTCGTCGTCCTGATCAAGAATATATATAGTTTATGGGGTCGGAAATGAATATTTCTATGCGTTACAAACTTCATAGAACAGGATCATCCTTTATAACATTAGCTCCCACTCTTTTAAGTCCCAAAATGTCCTAATGATTTCTATGTTTCCGTTTGATACGATAAAATTAATTTTAAGAGGTGTTTGGAAAATACCACTGTCTAAAACATTTATAGTTTAAATACATCTTTGATTTAAAATATTTCGAAAATTGTATTTAATCTTTATTTGTCTTGTAAGCCAAAGGCCTCAAGCCAGAGCATACTTATATTTTCATAAGCATTGTGATCACAATTAATAAAGGTCATCAGTGTTAATTATAAGCCAATTAAAAGCCTCTTTGCTTTTCTTTACTTTATGCCAAGATATCTGATCTGATGTTTGTTTTATTTTTTTTTTTGTTGCCCACAAATATTGATAAACCTTTTCTCTCTCTCTCTCTTGTCTTTTATTGCAGCACGAGGCAAACTGGACCAGCCACAGACTAGGATAAGAGTCCGTTTCATTATCCTAAGGTGGAATTGTCATTTAGATTAGGCTTTAGGCTTACGCAGTTCTTTGCTTAGTATATAAAAATTACATTGTATAAAAAAATGTATTTCCCCCTTGTGCTAAGACTGTGGCGCTCACACACACGCACATATAAATATTGTATTATTAATTGTATGATCTATAAGTTGGATTAATGTTTATATATATATATATGTATGTATACATAATTGTGATTTAAGCGATTTTATCAAAGCTGCATTATGCAATTCTATATAAAATTCGTCTGTAGTCTTTAAGTGCAAACATGCAATATTTGTTGTAAATTACCAAAAAAAAAAAAAATCGAAACATAGCAGCGAGTGGAAATGAGTGTAACAAGTGCCATTAGGACTAGCAGCTGGAGCGACAGCGCAACTACAAAATTTCAATAGCCACACACACACACACATTAGTAGTAACACTAACCCAAACCTAACCCTTAACCAGCGGGCAAAAATAACGAGTAACAGAATTTAATAACGAGTAACACAGCTAGTTAAATATTCGTCAGGGAACATACAAACAAAAACAGTCTTTCATTAAACATTTGCTAAATATTCGCTAACGGTCTGAATAACGAGCGTTTAATCGTTACAAATTGAACGAGAGATGACTCGTTTTATAATAGTTTTACGCGTTGAAGTTCCGAGAAACTTTCATAAACGAATATTAGACGAGCATTCAGCAAATGTTCGTTTACTTTGGCGAAAACGACACTTCGCGAGCAAATAAGCGAGTATTTTCCAAAGTATTTCGATAAATGTTAGCTAAGGAGCATTAAATCGAAATTTTTGCGTACCGATAATCAATTTTTTATAAAATATTTGCCAAGGGGCTTTTTAACGAGCGTTCAATGAACATTTGTCAAACTATCGTCACAAATTCAGCGAGAGATAAATCGTTTTTTGCTCGTTTGCGCAATTGTTTTACAAGTTCCGAGAAACTCTTCTAAAGAAGTATTGGAGGCACATTCACCATATGTTCGTAAACGTAGTCAAAAACGAGACTTCAAGTGCAAATAAACGAGTATGTTTTAAAAAAAACTTCAATTAATGTCTGTGAAGGAACTTTAAAACGATACTTATAACTTTTATAACGATTCTTTAGCGATATATTTAAATAATAAGTAATAAAAAAATAAATATTTTTCAATGGGCTTTAAAATCGAGCGCTTAACGGTCGTTTTCGATACCTTGTTCGCAAAGGAACTTATAAAACGAAACTTAATCGGACAAAAAATGCGGGCTTCAATTAAATATTCGACAAATCGTAACAATAGACTTTTGAAACGTGCGTAAAACAGGCGTTAACGACTTCATGTTCGCAAAAGAAACTTAAAAACTATACTTTAGCGGACAAAAAAACGATATTTTGTTAAAAGTACCGTTAGTATTCATCATCAGATTTTGAAACGATCGTTAAAGATTCCTTTTTCGTCAAGGAACGACTTCATGTTCGCAAAGAATCTTAAAAACTATACTTTAGCGGACAAAAAAGCGATATTTAGTTAAATGTACCGTTAATATTCACCATCAGACTTTGAAACTAACGCTTAATGATCGTTAACAATACCTATTTTGTTACAGATCTTTAAAAAGAAACTTTAACGCACCAAAAAAATGATATTTAATGAAATATATGGTGAAAGTTCTCTAACAGGCTTTTCAAACGAAGGCAAAACGGGCGTTAACGACTCCATGAACGCAAAAGATACTTAAAAACATCTTTAGCGACAACGATATTTTGTTAAAGTACCGTTTATTCATCATCAGATTTTGACGATCGTTAACGTTCCTTTTTCGTCAGGAACGACTTCATGTTCGCAAAAGAAACTTAAAAACTATACTTTAGCGGACAAAAAAGCGATATTTAGTTAAATGTACCGTAATATTCACCATCAGACATTGAAACTAACGCTAATGGTCGTTAACAATACCTTTTTTGTTACAGATCTTTAAAAAGAATCGTTAACGCACAAAAAAAAGGTAATTTAATGAAATATATGGTGAAAGTTCTCTAACAGGCTTTTCAAACGAAGGCAAAACGGGCGTTAACGACTCCATGAACGCAAAAGATACTTAAAAACGTTACTTTAGCGGACAAAAAGTGAAGGCAAAACGGGCGTTAACGACTCCATGTACGCAAAAGATACTTAAAAACGATACTTTAGCGGACAAAATAGCGATGCTTACGTAAATTTACCGTTAATATTTACCAAAGGTTTTTGAAAAGAGTTCCTAATGGTCGTTCACGACATCTTTTGAAATCGAACCAAGAAACTCTTATTGCCCGCTGGAAATCTAACCCCCCCCTTCATATATGTATATGTGTATTAGCAGATAATCCTTACAATTTGACTAAATGTTCAATGAATTCCAATTTAAATTTTAGTACAAACATAAGACTAAACAATTAAATAGACATTTCCTGCAACACAATTTTACCATATGCAATGTGTGTGTCAAAGATATCTAACTATTATAGAGAGTATATACATATATATGTGTGTGTAAATACACATTCAAAAACCTAGTCCCAACGGGAATTTTAAACTTTGCCAAATTTTGAATTTCCGTTTTCTTTTTGTTAAAGAAAAACATTAACTTAGTTGAAATATTCGTATAACTCTTTCCAAAATCAGTAAGTGAACAAAGTGAGTAACTTTGAGTCTGTATGAGAATGTGAACAACTGAACAAAAACAGAGCAATTAAGCTAGAATTGTTCGGAACGTTCGTATTGTCGTCTGGCTTGGAAAGAGTATCGATCTATCTTCGGTCTACCGAATTATGTAGCTTTCTTTATCTTGTTAAATTTAATGAAATTGCGTAGTAGTTAGCTTAGTCATATCGTTTCCACTGATATTATACATATATTAGCCTTTGGTAATTAGTTGAAATTTTTGTATTACACCAAATATTTTATTCTTTTGCAAATTTGAAGAGCTTACTCTTTGATTTGGATTTCTAGCTTAAAGTCTATGGCAACGAACTAAAAAAAAAAAAGTATTCGCATATTGAAACAGAGACATACCCGATCTAACATAATCCCAAGCGCATTTAACGATTTAACGAACAACAACGGAAACTTAAGTCTTATTTAAAAAAAAAAAAAAACTAACCAGTAGCATAAATTTTTATACGCAACTTTTATTGCAAAGGAAAACCAACTTTGATCCAACCTTATAGTTATTATATACAAGAAGAATTGGCGCTATTTCAATTAACAGAACTTTAATGTAGTGAAGTAATTATATAATATCGATATATACACATATATATATATATATAAATAAATAACGATCATTTTGAGTTTCCAGAATAAGTTTTATGCAACAAAAAAAAAAAACAAACCCCTAAGTCGATTAAATTGATAATTAATTATTTTATGCAATTTTACCTTTAAAAAAATATTTAGTTGTAACCAAAAAAAAAACAAAAAACAAAATCACAAAAATCTACATTTAAGAATGATTTATCTATATCTGCCCGCTCACAGTTGTATGTACCATATACTATATTTACGTTTAGCCTTGCACTGTAATTTTTATTTTGTGTTGTTAAATATATCGTTATTTACTTATTCGACCAAAGACAAAAGATATTTCATGTATCATGAATAACTTGGACTAACAGGGGGCAACATTTTCGACCCTATAAAGCAGGGCTGCCCACTGAAAGCATGTGAAAGAGCAGACACTAATAGTGTCAAGTGAATACATATTATATTTGGCCCAACCCGTGACTCTTTCAAATCATCATCACAAACTGCCCGAACGCGATTAGAAAGAGAAAAGCTAGCTAGCTGACTGGATAGCTCGCAAAGTCCCTTTGCTTAAAAATTTGAAGAAGATCTGAATCTGAATAATCTCTAATTGATAAAAGAAATATTGAAGATACTAATTATGTATAAAATGATCGTCAATTTCTGTAGTTTTCGGCAGGGCTGCAAATCCAAATAATTTTTGAGGAGGTCCGGATTGCGGTTCAGAGCCTTCACGAATTTCATGCGGTCAAATCAATAATTTCTAGATTAATCTGGCCTATTCGACAGAGTACATATGAATGCTTCTGTAAAAAATCAAACGCGCAGTATTCGACAATGCGAAAAGGTCCAAATTGGCCACTGAAGTCAGACATTACTCGATTTAAGGCAATTTTTATGGGAGGACAACTAGATTCCTATTCCAAATTTGTATAAAGCACAAAGCTTTATAAAACGAGAAGGCAAAGCTAACTTCGACTGTGCCGAAGTTTTAATACACTTGAAAAACTTTACTCCAACTGATTTAACCAGTAAAATATATATGGGATATAGATATCAGATATTTAAAATTTTTAAATCATTGATTATAAAAATTTAATACCATAAAAAAAACTTTTTTTTAGAAAAATACATTTTCCGACCGATCGTTCCTTTGGCAGCTATATGCTATAGTCATCCGATTTTGATAAGTTTTTTTCATAATTATGTGAAAGCATATAAAACTAATATATACCAAGATTGGGGACGCTACGATAGAAAACAAAAAAGTTTTTCTCACTAGAACTTGTTTTTTGACCGACCGTTTCTATGGCAGCTATATGCTATAGTGATCCGATTTTGATACATTTTTCCAGAGTTATGTGAAATCATATAAAACTATCACATACCAAGATTAGTGACGCTACGATGGAAAACCAAAAAGTTTTTCTCACTAAAACTTATTTTCCGACCGATCGTTCCTATGGCAGCTATATGATATAGTCATCCGATCCGGCCGGTTCCGACATATTAGTTGCGTGCAGTAAAAAGAAGACTCTGTGCAAAATTTCAGCTCGATAGCTTCAAAACTGAGGGGGTAGTTCGCGTAGAAACAGACAGATAGACAGACAGACAGACAGATAGACAGACAGACGGACGGACGGACAGACGGAATTGAACTCAGCTCGTCCTCCTGATCAAGAATATATATAGTTTATGGGGTCGGAAATGAATGCGTTACAAACTTCTGGGCAAAATTATTATACACTTTTCAAGTGTATAAAGATAGTCGAAGGAATTTAATGACCACCAAACAGCAATATTCTTATTCTTATTCTTACCAAAAATATCAGGACGTATCAGAATTTGTTCCAAAACTATTTCTAATTTTCGCCTTTAGATGCTTAAACTGGGATTTAAATAGGCAAATAGGCATACCTCCATATGAGCATATAGACTACGCTTATTGGATGTACCATTTCTTAATAATTGCAGGACTTATTTTATGTCAGTTGAAGTTGACTAAAGCGCTCTGCTTAGCCTAATAAGTTTAATGAGGAATTATGTCCCAATTTATTAGGGATGTCGGATATTTGAAAAATATCTGTATCGATATTTTTTCGATATTGAAAAAGTATCATTTCGATATTGATATTTTGTTGACAAAATAATCGATATTATCGATATTTTCGATATTTTAATAGGTTTTGACAAAGTTTTTTTTATATTTAAGCTAGGTACTCAGATACGAATAACATTCTCGCTGCTAGAATTGTTTCATAATTCGAAGAGCGGCCTCTTAGAATGTAGGGTGACCAAACCACAGCGAAAAGGCTGTAAACAGTCACTAAATCCGAAATGGTCACTCTGGTTTTGTCAGCTGTTCTTTGTTTACAAAATAAGCGGGCAACAGAGATTGTAAAATAAATGTTTATAAAATTGAAAATGGATGGCTCTATGTGAAATGCAGAGGTTATGGGCATTGCCATGGTTGTTTTCTTGTGTGGATTTCGCGTATCACTGAAAGTGGATGCAATAACCTCAGAGCGGCAAATTGTTGGCCAAATCCCTTTAAATAGGTATCATCCTGACCCTTGACCAAAGTTCTCCAAATTGTTATTGTTTTGCCTTTTGGTCTTCTTTGAATCCATTTTTTCAAATTGTGTGCTTGATTCTAAGAGGTTCTCTTGAATTATCAAACATGTTTCATAATTCGAGACCCCCTCGAGAATGTATCAGCTTTTTTGAAAAGCGATCTGGCAGCCCCATGCACATTATACGAGCGCATTCTAGACGTTGAGTACGCCTCTTAGAATGCTTTGAGAAAATTCGAAGAGCGCATTCTAAGAGCCATGTAATTAATAGGCAGCGAGAATTTATTCTGTCTAACCTACTTTATAATATAAGATATTTGAAACTCCCATTCAGAAAATAAAAAACCAATATCATAGACAATATTGAACACTCTATCTTAATGAAAACTAAAAATATTGCCGAAAATATCCAAAGAAAAATTCGATATACGATATATCGCGTTGTAAAATATTCGATATTGATATATCGTTTTTTCTACAAAAATTTCGATACTATATCGAGCATATTTCCGGCAACCCTACTTTAGTCATTCTTTTTTCACAAAATATGCTCACTATTCATTTTGTCTTAATTACCATAGATTCTTTGTTCACTTCCATCGGTAATAAAGCAAAAACACTTGGTAGAATTAATTTACAAAAAAAGGTTTCCATTTAAAATTTTTGAACTCAATTCGTTCAGTAAAATCTTTTAACACAAAATATTGTCAGACATTATCTATAGGTAAATTTAAAATCTTGTAAAGTATATATATATATATAGTATAAATTCACACACACACACATAAATCGCTTGATTAAGCCTCTCTCAACTTACAAACAATTATTTAAGTATACATTTTCAACTTAAAACTACAAAACAAAAAGCTGTTCAATGATGGAATTGAGACTCCCAAGCGGGTTAGATAGGATAAGAATACTATATAGATTAAGCTAGCTAGTAGTCTGTGCGTTGTATTCGAGACCGAATTCCGTTTCCAGCTAAACAGCCATTTTTGGTTTGTTTGCCTCGGCCCGTTTGCGTATGGCCCTCAAACGTTGATTGCAATAGACACGCAGAAAGATGGCCACAAATACAATTAGCACACCAAAGATTCCCAGCAATGAGATGCTATGTTGATAGATGAAGCAGGAGAGCATAATGGCAGCAGCCTTAAATAATGAACATGGAGTTATTTATGTTTATTTGTTTACAGTTGGGTAAACTTACCTGACGCAGCGTCATGATGATGGTAAACACAACTGGCCCGAAGACATCAATTGTGTGATAGATAAACAATTGTCCCACAGCTGAGCAGATGGAGAGTACAACCATATCAAACACAAATTTGGGATGCTGTCAAAAAATACAAAGAAAGGTATGAGTTATTCATTTTCATACAAGTTTCAACTTTACCTCCGTGGCAAAAGTCAGCGAATCCAAAAATCCACCCTGCATGGAGAGCGAGGCACCCGTGAATATCGATGAGAATAAGTTCACTCCACACATCATTTGCAGCGAGGTCATGCCGTAGCTCTTGAACAACGAACCCTGCCAGTTGGCCGTAAAACTATCAAACAGCATGTACATGGACAGCAGAAAGATGCCCGTCAAAGTGGTCACCCCACTGGCCTTTCCATTCTCCGACGAGCCGCCCATAAAGAAAATCATGCCCAATGATATCAGCAGGGCTGTGGCATATTCATACGTTTCATATTTCGTACGCGACATTATCTTTCCCATCAACATGACGGGTATGATTTTACACGATTTGGCCAACACTTGAGTCGGGAAATTGACGAATTTCAAGGCTTCGTATTGAAACCAGGCGCTCATTATGTTGGAGAACGAGGCATAGGAATACTTATAGAGCGGGGCGCGATGTCTGGTCGGACTGGGCTGCCACTGGAGATAGCTAAGCGCCACTAGGAAGGCCAACAAACGATTGGTAAATACCAGAAATTGTGAATCTTTAAATTTGGAACTTTCTCCCGAGAAACTTTGATAAGTCTGCGTCATGATCTTCTCCTGCAGTACACCCCAAGGTGAGATAAGAGACCATCAGACCAGCAAAACACCAAAGCAACTGGACAGCCTCCTGGGAACTGGTGCGTTTGGCACTGACCGACACATCGGGGCGTTCCTTTTCCAAGGGGTTGTTGGAAACAACCTCAACAGAGTCATAACTGGAGTTGCCCGTAATGCACATATTAATGGCCGTATGCAAAAAGGTTTTGTTGCCCCGCTCCAGATAGTTGGTACGTTGCACATATTTGTAGATCAGATAGCCAGGCACAAAGACACAGCTATAGCCAAAGCAATTTACTAGCAATTTCAAGAGCCAAGCATAGTCCGAACTCTGGGCTTCCACCAGCTGTGAGAGGGTCACCTGCTGGGCATAGTAGCCACCCAAGGAGGCTCTAAGTAAATCCGAGAAGAAATGTATCACCAGCAAACTGATGACTATGAAGGAGCTGAAAACAGTAAATCATAAATGCAATGGTCTGAATACAAAGAGTGTAGAGTGCACTCACCATATAACTAGCTCCGGTACACGATTCCCCATTTTGTACACGTACATGTGGCTTCTGCTGACTCCACGTTGTGTGCGAAACAGTTCTTCGGGCTATGTATATTCTTCCACTTCTTCTTCTAGCCGGCCAAGTCAAGTGTCAAAAGTTCATTAACCGCTCGCCAAACTTGTTTTTGCATAACAAACAAATTATTATTCAAATTCAATTATTTGTTTATATCCAGTCAGAGTCACTTCAAGTAGCGTCGCTGTCGACGCTGGTTTGTGTTCTGCCCGATGCTCACGGAGCCTATCTAGGTCTTTGTCTCGGTCTCGGCTGCTGGCGAACAGCCGCAGCTGTTTAAATACACATTTTAATCATTTTTTTTTTTTTAAAAAAAAAATATAACCAGCAGCAATCAGCTGTGTCCCACCAGTGATGCCAACTGTTGATGACAAATGGCTAAATTCAATTGGAAATAGTTTAAAAAAATGGCTAAACAATTTTTGCTCAAATAATTGGTTTTATTCAACCCAAAAATGATTGCAAAAGGTAATCAACATTTTCTGGTTTTTAATTATTTTTAGCCATTTATTAGGCAAATTACACTAGGCAACAGCCAAACTGGAAACTAAAAATGACAAATTTCCAGTCTGTTTTATAAGGCTGAGTTCACATTGTTCCACGCATGAGACATGATAATCTTGTTATCCTTCATGTTGTATTGTTTTTAATGTCA
Source organism: Lordiphosa mommai (assembly GCA_018904225.1). Classification (NCBI taxonomy): domain Eukaryota; kingdom Metazoa; phylum Arthropoda; class Insecta; order Diptera; family Drosophilidae; genus Lordiphosa; species Lordiphosa mommai. The sequence continues at coordinate 93,864 of JAEIFT010000554.1, forward strand.
AGCGACAAAATTTTCACAATGAAAACAAGACAACGTGAGGGCCTACTAGATTCTTATGTCTCATGCGTCGAACAGTGCGAAATGTGACATTGTCAAAATAGCTTAAAATGGCAAATTTTCAAAATAGTTGGAATTGTAGGCTCTGGCAAAACTAAATGGTTTCCTGTTTTCGCCAGATATGGCCGGAGAATGGCTGAATGAGCAACACTGTCCAATTCCCCGTATTATAATTTCCCCTTATTATAAATCGATAAATATATTACTGGGAAATTACTATCGATAAAAGTAATGGGAAATTAATACTCGATAAAATATAAGGGGAAATTAGTACTCGATAAAAATGATAGGGAAATAATAATCGATAAAACAATAAAGGGGAAAAGAAATCGATAGAAAGTATACTGGGGAAAATGAGTCTGCATTTTGTGCGACGAAATTTATTAAAAATGTAGCAAAATGGAATTAAAACAAGTGCATATCAATAATTAATATTATTATTATGTAAACTAATCAGTGTGGGCAATGTTTGCAAGGGTAGGGTCAGCAAAAATGGTGAAATACCGAAAAACCCACCTTTTCTCAGCCATTTGAAGGACTACAAGGATGCGCTTTGGCCAGGATACATTTTTAACTAATTAATGACGAATGGCATCGAGAGATCCTGGATAATCCTTCCAGGAGCCGAGTTTTTATGCCATTTTCCTGAAACTTAAAAAGGCCATTGCGGTCGTATCCTTGTTAGGATCAGGACCAAACTGGTGGCAAAATGATTTGCTTATGGAGGACTATCATCTGACCAAAGGACATGCAAATCGTCCTGCAGGGAGCCGAGAAAATGGGGCTTTTGTGTTTTTGGCCTATTTCTAGCGAGACCGAGGCTGAAAAATGAATAGTCCTGGATTCCTAGATGACCCCCATATCCTTTGATGGCAAACGATCAGAATCGACGTCACAATTCGGGCAAACCAATTCCCGGTGTCCTGCGGCAGGATATACGTCTGCTAGGACGATGTTAAGATTTCACTAGTGCTGGTGTGCCGTTCAAGTTGCAAAAATTTGTATTGCATACCCCAAAGGGGCAGCCATTCAAGCTGCCATTTCGAGCTGCCAAAACCGACTTTGCAAAATTTTCAAATACCAGGCCAACAGAAATGACTAGCAGGAGAGTTTTTCATTGATGCCCCTTGAAGCAGGCTATGGAATTTTTGTAAAATAATTTAAAATAGACCAAAAACGCAAAATCATTTAAATCTCAGCTATCCTTAGGACTATTTGAGTGTGCTTTGGACAGATGATAGGTCTCCGGAGTAGAATTATTTTGACACCAATTTGGTCCTGATCCTGGCCAGGATATAGGAGTTAGTGCGTTTGAAGGATATTCCAGGATTTGATAATGTAATCTGATGCTAATCCACAAGGACCAACTGCTGACCAAAGCACATCCTTGTAGTCCTTCAAATGGCCGAGTAATGGCGAATTTTAAATTTGCTCATATTAGGCGTATATCCTGCCGCAGGACATCGGAACTTGGTTTGCCCGAATCCTGTGGTCTATTCTAATCGATTGGCATCAAAGGATATGGGGGTCATCTAGGAATCCAGGACTAGAAATAGCCAAAAAACCCAAAATCCCTATTATTTCAGCTATCCGCAGGACGATTTCGATGTCCTTTAGCCAGATGATAGCCAAATTGGTGTCAAACCCTTTCCCATACAAACACAAAATTTGATTTAATTTTAATTGTAAAAATGCATATCATTTTTTACTTGTTTTTGTTATTTTTTTTTGTTGTTTTGTATTTAAATCATAAAAACAATTTTACGATGTATCAAAGTTGCGTATTTGTTTGTTTGTTTTTTTTTTGTATATATAATTATGTATTGGTAAACCTATTAGTTTCTTTTAATGCCTGGATTTTTTGTTGTTTTTCCTCTTCTATATATGCATAACATTCGCAAGCGAAATTTGTGTTGTTTTTTTGTTTTTGTTTTGTTTCTATATATACATACAACAAAATTCAATAAATTAAGTAATGTATGTACTTTGTTTTTGTTACTGTTTGCTTTCAATTAACGGACGAAGGCGGGGGCGAAGTGGGGTGTAAGAAGACGACGAACGAAATGAACTAGTTGGGAGTTGTTGGGGGGAGGACCAATTGTCGCAGGTTGAACGTGAATTCTATTTCTTCGCTGGCTGACTATCCAATACGGGCGTAATTGTCTTGCCGCCAAAGATTTGACCCCAGCCGATGAGACTGCAAATTAGAGGAGAAAAATTAAGGTTAAATTCAGATTTTCGCCATTTACTTTACTCGTTGTTACTCACCGCCAATGATTCTCCACACGTCTGCTCAGGGCAATTTTCTCGCCCTTTTCCGTGCACACGGGCGTTGTGAGCACAATCTTGGCCAAATCCCCCTTAGTGGCCGAGATCCTGCCGCCTGTACTCAGTGATCCTATATTCACCAACAGAATCTCGTTACGCTGCAGCTTTTCCACGCGAGCACCCTTCTTGTCGCCATCCGTGCGCACGCCGAGCAGACGACGCAGCAGATAATACGATATTTCCAATTCAATGTAGATATCAGGCAAATGACCCACAGCACCGAGCACCTGACCGACCAAACGATCAGCCCTACACAGGGTGGGATCAATTTTAGTGCCCACACCAATGAGACCGCCTGGCACCGCATACTGCAGTTCATTTTGCTCCGCAAACAGCGAAACAATCCGCGAGAAGATGGGACGACAGGTGATGTTGCCATCGCTGTCCTTGGTCACAACACCGGGGCGCACCTCAATTTCCTGGCCCACTTTCAGTACACCGCTCAGGATTGAGCCACCGGCCACGCCACCCTTCAAATCCTGCACCTCACATCCGGGCTTATTCACATCAAACGAACGTATGACAATTAGACGAGGCGGCGTATTGAAATCCCGTTGCGGCACTGGAATCTTGTTCACAATATACTCGCACAGCACATCAATGTTGTATTTCAGCTGAGCCGAAATGGGTATAATCGGAGCACCCTCGGCCACTGTGCCCTGTACAAACTTGGTGATCTCCTCGTATTGTTCCTTGGCCTGGCTCTCCTTGACCAGATCGATTTTGTTTTGCAAGATTAAAATTTGTTTCAGTTTCATAATCTCAATGGCAGCCAAATGCTCAGAGGTTTGTGGTTGTGGACAGGATTCGTTGCCTAGAGAGAGAGAGAGATAGATTAATAATAGAGCGAGGAGAGGTTAAATGGTGAGATCTTACCTGCAATTAGCAGCAAAGCGGCGTCCATTACGGCCGCACCGTTCAACATGGTGGCCATAAGAATGTCGTGACCGGGGCAATCCACAAAACTCACATGACGCACCAATCTGAAGCGACCGGAGCAGGCGGGTCGGGCACAGGGCATGCTATCATCCTTGCTCGAACCATCTGAAACAAAGCTGGCCGGACGCGGGCACTTGGGATTGTCGCACTTGTAGATTTTGGCATTGGCATAACCTGCAAGAGAAGAAATGTGAATAAGTGAGTAAGAAAGATTAAGAAGATTTTCTAGGTTAGAATTTAATAAATTTTTAAATGACTTACAATTCCATTACCACAACAACTAGGTAGGCCATAAGATATGGCGAATCATTTGATTCAGTTGCTACGGTTTAAAAGTTTCTATTGCAATATACTCAGGACTAAGCCTAGAGGTTTCAACTACATATAGTAGAGCATGGTTACAAGAAGCTTTTTATCGCTTTAAGTTTTTTTTTTATTGTTTAATACACATTGAAAACAAACTACAATACAAATATGTTGAATTTCATGCACATGTACAAGGGAATTAAACAGGTCCTTCGAGCCGGATAATCGTTAAAATCTAAATTAATGAATTTTGAATTCGAATATTCTCAAATTTCGTACAAAAACTGCATGCAAACAAGTAAATTGCTTAAACAATTGTTAAATCTCAAAAACTTTTGTGTTTTCTGCCCAAAAAAAATTGTAAACTCCCGCAAGCCGAAGATGATTTGAACCCCCCCGAAAACGATCCGCTTCATGTTACATATGGGCATTTCCGCCAAAATGTCCACCGAGGCTAAAAAACTAAAAGTTCTGAAATCTCTCTTTTTATTCATATTATGGTAAAGAATCATTCAAATTTAACTAATTTAATTAAAGTGAACATATTACCTCGATGAGTATATCGACAGCAAAGTTGAGCAATTATTTTTTTTTTTTGCCATTTTAAATTGCATGCTTTATTTGTTATTATTTCTTTAAGAAAGATCATAAATGATAAAGAGTATTCTACAAAAATGTCTCTTACATCATAATTTATCTAAAAAAAAAGGCAAAGGGTACAATGCTATCGCGATTAACTGCAAATTTTTGTTTCCTTAGCCATTTTTCAATGTCCGTTCGATACCGAAAAAGAACATTAGTTATCAGTGTGTCACAAATTGAAGAAGTGAATGCATGGAAAGTTTAGCACAAACACATTTTTTTATAAGCTATTTAATAAAAACAAATCCCAATTGCTAAACATTTTTTGTTAATTTTAATGTCGTTCAAAGTTGGTCCTGTTCGCGTCCGTAAGGGTAAAGTTTAGTGGTTAAAAAAATAATTCATCCTAATATTTTTTGTGTTTTGTGCAAAAAACATTTCAATATTTGGTGAGACCCGAGCAACGTCGATAGTGCTAGTTATGATTATAGTTAAAATGCATAAATATATACATAATCATACCCACTTGAATCATATTGAAAAAATGTCCCGTTCGTAATTGTCCCGTTACGAATCAGATTATTATTTATTTAAAAAAATATAGTTACATTTTTGAACCAACTAAAAACCATTTCAAAGTACCATTCCTGCATAAGATTCTAAAACATTTTGGGTTTAAGAAATGCGTCAGGTTTCGCTAAGTTCTGGCTATATGTTGGTGGCCCCGAAAGCAACTTCAATGTTTTTGTCCCGTTCAAATACTTCATTTTGCCATTATTTTGGAATCAGTATTTCACCTGTCATTCGCTTTAGCACTATTTATAGTGCTATCTCCTTCTTATAAATATAAAAAAAATGAAAATGCTTTTATTTTGCCTTTTTTTACTTTATGTGTACGAACGTCCGGTTCGACATCATGAAAGCCCATATTTTATTGTGAAGTTGCAGCAGTAAGCATTACTTTTACCGTACACAAATGTTTGCTTAATTCTACATACAATCATAATACAAATATTTGAATAAAACGAATTCAATAACTGTTTTTCTTTTCTTTTTTTTTAAATAATTCCAAATAAATTTTATGGTAATAAAATATTAAAATTCAACATTCAAAGTTGTTGCATCAGTTTGGCAGTACAAGGAGTAAAAAACAAAAAAAAAAATTAGAATCTAATTAAGATGTGGGGTCCTCTCCTCCAATTGTAAAAAAACACTTCTGTACTCCCATTTAGAATAAAACCTTGCGACAATTTGGGGCGCCACAGCGACACTCGACACGCGTAGCTGTCGACAGATTCTCATAGGGTACATCCTCATTATCCGCTCGTATATAGTCAAAGCTGAGCTCCTCGCCCGCCTTGATGGGCCGCAGGGTGAAGAAGACCAAGTGTGGTAGAGCCACATTCAAATGCTCAATCCAACACGGGAACACAGCCAGATTGGGATCGCAAGAGTGATTGATAAAATGGGAAATGTTGCCATAATTGGCCGCATCTATGGTAAACTCGCTATCCTGGGCCGTATTGTAGTCCAAATCGAAGAGATAAGTGCGTCCTCGATCATCGTAGGCCTTGCCACGTTCATTGGCCTCATCGCAGGTGATAATCTCGCCGATATACTCGCAAACAAAGGTGCCCTTGCGCAGGGACTGGGGGGTGCGTACACCCCAACCGGAGCCATTGCTGGTCTTGAACAGCACCAGTTCATGTTGGCGTCCATGTTGGACCAGTCGATTGGAACAGTTGGAGTCGCACGAGCAACGACTATTGCACTCATAGATGGCACTGCCGGGTTGCAGTCGCAGACGTGCTTTGCTCTTGTCATAGGCGAACAGCTCGCCGGCCAAGCGGGCGCAGCAACGACCAATGGGAGCACATTCGCCACCCTCCTCGTGGCATTTGCAACCCACTATGCCAGTCTCTGCACTGGGTACGCCCGGGCCCAAAATGTTCTTTTGTATATAAACAAAGTTGGGATCTATTACATCCAAATCCACCTGGTTCTCCACTTTAATCGGGGGTGAAGGTAGCTCCACTTTGTTCATTCTCTCCTCGAACTGAGCCAGGGCGTGTAGTTGTTGGCGGCGTAGAAAGTGCATGTTTCTGATATGCAAACGTCTTAGAGCACGCTGCCCAATCCTTTCGGGCTCTCGTTGACTGCGACTATTCGCAGCCCGATATTGGGCCAACAATATGAGATCCACCTTTAGTTCAAGGGGCTCATAGGCATCGATCTCTTCCATGCTTACACTATTATCCAATGTTTTCTCCTTCAACTCCGCCTCCAATTCGCTGGATATCTGGGCTATGTTGTGCTCAAAGAAATGCATTTTCCTCTCCACAAATTCTTCCATTTCCGCACAGTCAGCCAAGTTGGAGAATGATTCCCAGGTATTCATATGCTTATCATAGCCCAACCATTTGACAAAGAAAACGGGTTGAAAAGTCACCACTTCCACGCACTCAATACGCTCCACAATATACTCGCCCTTGGGCGGCTTCTTCAGCTTCATCAGTCCCGCATTGGTTTTGAAACGCTTCTGGGTGGGTGTAGGCGTCTGGGATTGATGGCTACGTCTGCGTTTAAGACTCGTCGAATCCTGGTCATCGCAACATAATATACTGCCATAGCCACTGCTATGACTGGGACTCAGCGAGCTCTGGCTGCTGGAACGATTCTCCCTTCTGCGTAGTCCCTTACGCCTCAGCCTTTGCTCACGCTCTTGAATCTCATAGATTTGACGCTGCTGCTTGGATGTCAAAAGTTTTTGGATTTTCTTTTCGCTTAAGCGTTCTGCAAATGACAATTTTTTTTGGGACAATTTTGTGTGTGTGTGTGTGTGTTTGTGGTCGCGTCGCGGAAAAGAACGGAAAAAAGAAGAAAAAGATTGGGCAATTAATTAAATTGCTGGATTATGAAAATAAATTCAAAAAAATACACAAAATAATGAGAAAGTCAGAGCGAGAGAGAGAGAGATCTACGAGCAAATACTAGAAGAATAAAACCATAAAAATGGCGACGACACATTGCAAACACACTAAGGCTAAGGCTAATCCAGCAATTTTAAGAGGAAATCATTTACAGAACGCTTAAACATCATATCCAAAGCAGCAAAACGCTTAAAAACTAGGCAAGGAAAAGGCTCGATTTTGTAGGTTTTTGTGTGGGCAGAATCCGCATTCATTGTGCCGTCGTCAGTATTTTAGTTTTAGAGATGTGAAAAGGAAATGAGTATCATTATGGGTGGCGGAAGCAACTTTACACTTTTATATGCCCCCCCCCGGGGTGGGCAATATCATTAAGATTACAAATGGACCCGACAAAATGTAGATTTATTAGATTAGAGTAAGAGTAAGACATAACTATCTGCAATTTTCCCCACAATCCTTAAAGGTTAAAAAAATGCAATTAAAAAATTTACTTGAGATCAGCATAGACGAGATGAAACCAGTATTTAGAGTCTAATATTACTATTTTATAAGAAGGAAATTGGGTGTTGAATACACCTGCATCCATAAGGTTATACCCATATGTTCTACAAATCGCTTCCAAATGCCCATTAGATTTTGGTTGTGCTGGAAGCAACTTGTAAGATGGGCAGTTTATTTTAAGACCAAAATGGTTAGGTCGGATTTAGTTGCTTCCCGCCCACTTTTGTAATACTAGATTCAAGTCCATAGTTTAGTAGTATAATCATGCGTTTTTTTTTTTTTTTTTTGGTTGTTTGACTTTTTGCCACTCACCGAGCTTAATTGTAATGTTGCGTTCCAATTCATTTTTAAAGCGAACCGTCTGTACTCCTGAGATGGCTTTCACCACGGTAGATTTACCGTGTGCTACATGGCCAATTGTTCCAATGTTGATGGTGGCCTGCCGGGAGATGACTTCAGGCGAGAGTGGGGTAAGATTGCTGATTTCCTGTAATGCAAAAATGAATGAGTAAAGATTCAATTACTCTGCCCCTCCCTCTGTATGAGTGTGCGTGCATGCGTGCGCGCAAGTGTTTGTGCGTGTGTGTGTTGTGTGTGTAGAAAAGCCGTACATTTTGAGGTTAGAGTCGTCTTTGGCATTGCATCAGCTCTTGGTAGCAACAGTTGAGCCGCTTTAATTCACTTAAACTGGCAAATGCCTCGAATTTTCACGCACACATTTCCAACATATGCCTTAGCGCGGGTGGAAAATCTTTGCGAATGGAAATCTGAACGCCACGTGCTGCTTTCTTGACTCCCTCCCCAAACTGCCAAACGAAGCTAGTGCAAAAAATTTGTTTATATTTGGTTAATTGGTGAATTTCTTCAAGTTGAAATGTTGATTTGTAACTTTTGGCATGAAAATGCTTGGCCGAGGCGCCCCCGCCGCCCGCTGTTTTCGTCGGAAGGCGGCACAATTTTGAGGACGCGTACAACTTTCCCACAAACGCGCACACACACACACACACACACACGAGACGAGGCCGCAATGATGCACTGTACTTACCAAATTGCTAAGATCCTGCTTTTGCAAATTTGTATTCACATTGATTTGGGCTTCAGCCGTGGCCATGTTTTTAATGTTGTTTAAAAACTGCTATTTATATAAAATTATAAAATGAATAGCCAGCTCTTACACCTCGACATCAAAATAAAAGAAGAGTAATAATTGTTTAGTGTGACCAAGTGAGTAAAATGTTAACTTACCAAAAAACTCATTGATTTCCCGTCTTCTGTGATAGGGGGAAATTGCTGGGATTTGTGTAAATTTCCCGACTTTGAAATTCCCACCAAAGTTGGGTATTTAAAACTCCCAGCTTTTTAATAAAAAATAAGGGTTAATTTTTAATAATGGTATTTAAGTAAATAATGTTTTTACCTCCGAGTTGTTTGGTCTAATTCAAAACAAAGAAAACAACAAATTCGAAACAATTGAAGCAAAGGAATTGATTAAATAATGGAACAAACCGGCGCACAAGCACCACACAACCAGGATACGGAAGAACTCTTGGATCCAGTGCTATTTTCCAATGACAATGGCGGCTATAAGCTGAAAACTGTCCCCGCATTTAGGTAAGACGCAGTCTGCCGGCTGTAAATTATGAAGATGAATCACTGCAATTAACTCACATGTACGTACGTTTGTATGTATTTGCAGCCTGCATTTGCTTATCTCCACGGCAATTTCATGTGTGGGTATCGCACTGGCCGCTTGCTTGCCCGAGGAGCGTCGCTGTTTGGCCTATTTTATAATGCTCTACTTGAGGGCCACTTTCTGGGGCATCACCTATGTATGCATACGGAATCCATTCATGGACCTAACCTACCTTAATCTCCCCATTATCATTATCTTTCTTTTGTCGCGCAACAGCTCTTCGATCACTTTATCAAGAAGCAGCATGATGCATTGCGTCTCAACGGCTACCATGACTTTCATCGTGATACGAACATGCAAAAGGGCATTCCCCTTCAAGTGGTTTCGCTGTGGAACTCCGTGCTGTTGGCTGTTCAGGCCTTGATTCATCATTATTACGGCATCGACTTCTGGCAGCACTGCGCCGCCGGTTGGCTATCCCCAGTGAGCTATGTCACCGCCTTTAATGTGGCCGAGAATGCGATTTTAGCTGTGACACATGGCTGCTATATTGGTGGGTAATATTTAAACTTTTGTTTTCCGTTAACTAATTGTCTCCTCCCTTTGCGCCTTGCAGACAAGGTTCGCCGCTTCAATCGTGCCCAACTGGCACCGGATGTGTTGCGTGGTGCGGATCGTGCGGGCGGCTCTCTGGGTCTAATGCAACCCGGCGGTGATACAGCCGAACTTCTGGAGAAACAAGCCGATCTCATTGCCTATTTACGCGATCACACACATAAGCTCAATCAGCGACTGCATCAAATGCAAACCAATGTGCGTCCCATTCGGGTTCCTTAAGGTGCTACCTTACGCTACGTATTATCATTATCTTATCTTATATCTTTTATTTCAATTATTCTTTCATTTTCTTTTTATTAATATGATGAAGAAATGTTCTTCAAAGTATAATCAACTGCTAATACAATTAAGGAGGAGCTTGAACAAATGTAAATAAGTTAATAAAAAAAATTGAAAGGATAAATGTAAACATAATAAACCCTAAATTGTAAACTCCAAGCGATAGTTTACCAGAGAATATACAAAAAAAAAAAATTTTTGTATAAAACTTAATTTAAGCTAGATAAACCAAAGGACAAGTCGTTGCTCACTGTCGTTGTTGCTGTTCGGCAATTAAAAGTTGTGGTGGAATTTCCAATAGAACTAGGGTGTTATCCTTCGATGATGTGACAATCTGTAAGGAATGAGAAAAGGCGAAGTTAATTGGGAAATGAAAATATTTGGAATCTAAAACCCAAGCTTATAAATTGATGACCTTCCGAAAGAAACCAGCCTTTGAAAAAGGTTCGGCTTAAAAAATTATCTCATTATTATTTAAATTTTTTAAAGATTTGCCATATTTTGTTTTACATAATGTGGCACAGCAAAAATTATAATGTTAAATATCGACAATCGAAAATCTGAACCATGGCTCGAAACAAATCCTTGGGTTGGAAGCACTTAAAACCCGGCTCACACGCCGAACCTCAAGCTTAACGATGGGTTCGAATTTCAGGATCGAATCTGGCTTTAAATGTCGGGGCTTTAGAGTCATGACATTTAAACAAACCGCCGTCTGATATTCTCTTTTGGCCCTGCTGTCTTGCTCTACCTTTTATTCTTTTCCTGCTGCTACCTACTTACTACTTATCCCATGTATGTGGTTATCCTTGCTTATTTGTCACCATAAATATTTTATTTTCCCTGTTTATTTCTTGTATTTTAGAGCATTTTTAAATTTTCTTTTTGCCTAGCTTGGGCTCATGTTTAATCAAATGATATTTTTCAAAATCCAGGTGGATATTTCAAAAATATTGTAAAACAAAAAAACAAATTTTCAACGCCTGTTATATGATTCGTTTTTTGAAAACAACGTTAATTTGATTGAAATCTTTCGGTTTTAATAATGGCAGTTTTCCGTAACCCAAATTCTTCTTAAAGGGGTATTCTAGTGTAGAGACATGAATTTTAGGTAATTTTTTAAAGTGCATCGTAAAAAAAAAGCAATCAATATTTTTAGTAATCCATTTTTTTTATGCAATTATATATTAATGTTTAAAGAGTAACAAAAAAAATTAAATAAAAGAGTCGAAAATTTAAAAAACTGGGAGCCGATGAAGTGGGGGCGTCAAAAAATTGGCAGTTGAGTTTTTGAGCATGATTTCAACCCTAACCATGACATCATATGAAAACTAAAGGAAATGATAAAAAATAAAAAGAATCAGAACCATGATGAGTGAAAAAAATTTTTTGTTTTGATTCTTCAAAAAATAGCGACTGTTATCAAAAAAACGATTTTTTCTACATTTTTAAGTTTCTCGAAAATTTTTTTAAAAATGGTTTCTAAATTGAAATTTGTGGGAAGAGGCTAGTTCCAATTCTTGAGAGGTCTATAAAGAAGATTCTCTGAAACTCAAGTGAATCGGACCAGTAGAACTTACCGGAAATCGTGACAAAAATATTGAAAAAGTCTGTTCTGAAAAAACGCATTTAAAATTTCAGCGTAATGTCTTTTGTTCGACTAGACCCAACAAAACCAGTTTGGAGGCCGGGTCAGTAAAATGTCTATAGCGAAAATAATTTAAATTTTCACGGAAAATCCTCTCGATAGACATATTCTTAAATTAGTTAAACTTTAAAATAAAAAAATCGAAATAGATTTAAATTCTACACTAGAATACCCCCTTAAGCTTTATGATATATTTATCCGATTTTCCCAAAAAAAAGTGATCAAAACCTTTCCTCATTTTGCATTTTTTTATCAAAAAAACTTACCTTATCGCCAGCCACGGCCAAGGCCAACACCAAACGTCCAGCGCCCTTAAAACGGCCCACCAACATGCACTTGACTTTATCCAGAATATAGATGAAGCCATCATAACAGCCAGTTAATAAATATCTTTTGCCATAACTGACCATGGAGACGGCACCATTGCCACAGCCCAGCTTGCCCACCAAAATACCGCTCTGAAACAGAAAAAAAGAAATATTTCATACAAAATGAAAACACATATCTCACATACTCTAAACAATTTGTAACCAGAGAACATACTCACAGCGAAATCAAATTTAAAAATCTCATTCTTTTGCGTTCCACAATAGACATGGCCATCGTTCAGTAGCAAACTGTAGACATTTAGTCCTTCCGGCACGCTCAGTCGTCGCAGCAACAGCCCGGTGGCTGCATCATGCAAATGCACAAAGTTCCCCTTGCAGCCCAAAATGATAATCTTGCGTACACCCTCCTTGGTGGCCTTAACGGCTATGATCGACTGGCCAGTGGAGAGCAGAGGTGTGTCCATTACCTTGTTGGTCTGCAAAACAAAAAAAAGGATTACAAAAAATATATCATTTAATTGGAGATGCGGGGCATCGATCCCCGTACCTCTCACATGCTAAGCGAGCGCTCTACCATCTGAGCTACATCCCCACGATACAGTTAAGCGATTTATTGGCCCTAACGAAGATTGGTAAGTGACATGACCAAATTGTATGTTAATTGGGTTAAAATGTGCTTGGCATAACAATTGTAAAAAGTGCATTGTCACCAATAACAATTTGTGGTTGGAGGTGAACAAACAATGAAATGCTTATGGCCAGCTTTTGAGGCAATTTATAAATAGATACTTTTACTTATATCTGTAAATGCTAAATGAAAACTATATATAAAGCATTTTTATTTGTAGGTATATATATTTTGGAAAAGCTTTATTAATGTGCATAATGTGTGATAAGATAAGATTTATTGTTTATAAATTATACAGCACAATATTTATATTAGATTTTTATGTGCGCTTTGATAAACGTTTTGTTTGTTATTCATAGAAAATTAAACACTTGTCAGAGTTGCACTTTAATCGAGGTGGAAATTTATACCAATATGTATTTAAAATTTTATATTTTTGGTAGTTCTTTTTTTTTCAAAGTCTGAAACAAAAATGATGTGCTTATGGTATAGACCTACGTTCATGGAACAATTTGTGGCTTTAACTGTTATAAACTTTGAGATAAACTGATCACAAAATATATTTTTTGTTTTATTTTTTGTAAAATCCGGAAAAAGTACTTTCCGGACTGATTACACGCAACTAGGTCCTTAAGGACGGGTTTCAAATATTCTAAAAGTTTTCCAAGCAAAACAAAAATACTTTCAATATTTTGGGCATTGTTACAAATTGTTTTCGTGTGCTCCGAACGCGGACGTAAAAATCAGCTTTTTGCCTTCAAAGTACGCTAGATATATAAATGTAAATAACATTTAGCCTCAACACTTATTATTTTGGAATACCTTTCCCTGTCCGGGAATGCATTATGAACGAGAAGGCAAAGCTAACTTCGACTGTGCCGAAGTTTTGATACACTTGAAAACTTTACTCCAACTGATTTAACCAGTAAAATATATATAGGATATAGATATCAGATATTTAAAATTTTAAATCATTGATAATAAAAATTGGATACCATAAAAACTTTTCTTAGTAAAACACATTTTCCGACCGATCGGTCCTATGGCAGCTATATGCTATAGTCATCCGATTTTTGATAAATTTTTAAAAAAATTTTTGTGAAAGCATATAAAACTAATATATACCAAGATTGGAGACGCTACGATAAAAAACAAAAGTTTTTCTCACTAAAATTATTTTCCGACCGACCGTTCCCTATAGTTTTTGACCGACCGTATATATGCCAGCTACGATTATGATGCTACGATTTTGATAAATTTTACAGTCATGTGACAACATATAAAACAAATATATACCAAGATTGGTGACGCTACGATGGAAAACAAAAAGTTTTTCTCACAAAGACTAATTTTTCGACCGATCGTTCCTATGGCAGCTATATGCTATAGTGATCCGATTTTGATACATTTTTCCAGAATTATGTGGAAGCATGTAAAACTAACATATACCAAGATTAGTGACGCTACGATGGAAAACAACAAAGTTTTTCTCACTAAAACTAGTTCTTAGACCGATCGTTCCTATGGCAGCTATATGATATAGTCATCCGATCCGGCTCCGGTTCCGACATATTAGTTGCGTGCAGTAAAAGAAGACTCTGTGCAAAATTTCAGCTCGATAGCTTTAAAACTGAGGGACTAGTTCGCGTAGAAACAGACAGACGGACGGACGGAATTGAACTCAGCTCGTCGTCCTGATCAGGAATATATATAGTTTATGTGGTCGGAAATTAATATTTCTATACGTTACAAACTTCTGGGCAAAATTAATATACACTTTTCAAGTGTATAAAAATGCTTATCGACTTTGTATTATCTCGTTCAAAAATAATAATTGAAGAAAAAAATTTTACATACGCGAAGGGCAAAACAGATTTTTATAAACATAATCAGATTTTGTTAATTGAAGCCTAAAGTTGGTGAAAGTGCAGGTTTTGACCACTTGAAGGCATGTTTTGTAGGCAACCAATACGTTTGTATTGACTCTCCTTGATATTGTGGTAAAGTACTATACCTTAGCTTTTAAATAAATTATCACCGATAATTGTGCGATTTTTTTAAACGCAGATATACCATTTTAGATGCATGTGTTAAAATGTACATAATGTCTCTGATTTATTTTTGCGGCCTGAAAGTATGCAATAATAAATTATAATAAAAGTTCTGCACGACATCCATTGCATACTTGTGGGAACATTTGGTCAGTTCGAACTTCGAATAAAAATCATGATTTTTGCTCTTCCAAGTATGCTATGTTTTATAATTAAGGAAAATATTTATTTTTTAGTGGCCCTAATACTAATTACTTTTGTATATTTTTATTTGGCCCGACAATCCGAGTAAATGCACAAAGTGTATTATGTATGATGCTGCCATAACTTACTATAAATTATCTCGTTCAAATAAATAATTCTTAAAACAAATAAAATTTGCATACTTTGAGGGTCAAAAACATGATTTTTCAATAGCATAAACGTAGTATTTGTCGCAGAATAGTTTGGGATAAATTATTTTAAATCTAAGGATTTTACTTTACGATAATATCAAGGGGTGTCAAAACAAACTTATAGATTGCCCACAAAACATGCCTTCAAATGGTAAAAATTACATTTTTAACCACATAAGGCTCAAATTAACGAAAATCCATATTTAGTTCGAAAATACCATTAAATATCACCACCACTCCTTCTATAAACTGGACCTTGTTGCCCAATGTTATCCATTCTTTCCTATACTTATCGATATCGACTTGGTTTGTGATTTCTGACCTGCTTTCCAAAAGAAAATGTTCAGCTACCAGGCTGGACTGAGCACAGCAGAGATTTATGAACGAATTACACTAAGGGCCGATTTCTCATCTCTTACTTAGCACTCTCCGTCACTTAAACTAACAAATAACATAGTAAAATGTATGTTTATCTAACATATAGCGCAGCTGTCTAAAAGATGAGAAATTGGCCCTAAGGCCCCCGCACACAGAGAGCGGAGCGGAGCACAGCTCATCCACTTTCAGCGAGTAAGCTATGCTCAGCTTTGTATGCACCGCACACAGAGAGCGGATAGAAAGCGAAGAGCTGATGCATTATTATAAGTAAACAAATCAGTTTCATAACAGACTAACTTCTCTTAGTTTGGATAACGTTTTCTTCAATTTACAACTTTTTTTGTTTACAGCTTTGCATTTGATTTTTGAAATGTCTGTAATTACAAATAATTGTGTCTTCACGAGTCGACGGAAATCTCTCATTGAAATGAGTTTAAAATTTACAAATCGTAAAAAAAATTATGGAATTATGAAATAATATGAAAAATACATCCACCGAAATTGGGAACATCTGATAAAATTTGATCAACATACGAGGACGATTTTACAAACTTTTGATTACAGCTTAAATAAACTAGAGAATGATATAAAAAAGGTGTCTTTGAGGATGTCAAAGTTAAAAGGATCTAACTGCTTATTTCGAGAACGGGAGAATGGCAAATCCTACATAATTAATTTATTTTTAAAATTAAAACCGAACAAAATTAACACTATTTTTAGTTGTACCCAAAAATTTGAACATTAGAAATAAATAACTGTTTATTCTTTTTAACATACGAAAGTACTTAGAGTCAAATTTGACTATTTTACGAGTTTATTAGAAAATTTGTTGAGCTTTGCTTCTTTTTTTTGCTGAGTTTTGGAGTTTAGATATAAGCCAGATCAGAGAAGAAAATCTAGAGCAAAGACAAAGTCTAATAAAAAGTCCAAATAATTTATTTTTGAGTTCAGCATTCCAAAATACATAAGAGAAAATTCCGGCTTCAATAAGAATTTTTTTAAATATTGTAAACTAGTGTAATTTAACTTATTATTTTTTTTCAAACTTCTTGTTTGCCTCACTGAAGGCCACAAAAAGCATAAGCAAACTGCGGATCAGCAGAAATAAACAAGCATTCTTGTTTAGAGCGGATCAGCCACTCTCCGCTCCGCTCTGCTAAGCTTTTTGGTGCGCGCTCTCTATGGGCTCGGTGTGTTTGTTTTCACTCGCCGTTAAGCTATGCTTCGCTCCGCTCTCTGTGTGCGGGGGCCTAAATGTATAAAATTCTGTAACTATTCTATATTAAGGCCTTTTCTTAGATCATATAAAAGATATTTTCGGCACAATACGTCATATAAATAGAAACACTTATGTATTTCTTTGAATGATGAATTCTTTTGTATAGTTCTCTTATTTAGATGAAGTATTGTGCCGAAAATAAAAGTTATATTATCTGAGAACAGGAACAAGCATTTTAAAAACAAAATGAAGGAAAGTTAACTTCGGTCTACCGAAATAATTATTATACCCATGTCAATTTGTAAATGTTATTTGGATTTTGTTATTTCTTAAAATTTGTTTAACGAGTATTTAAAATTCAGTTAAAATCATAAAAAAAAAGCTAACGAGTTTATGAGGTTTTGCATAAAATGGAGCTGAAAACTGACTAAAGGATATGAAAATAGATATTTCAATATTCCTAAAAATCGGATATCCATTCCAAATGGATCTGAATGGAAATTTGTAGAGATTTGAAGTATATGGAACGAAAACTCCTTCTACTTGCAGACAGATAAAGTTGATTTTAAACTTTTGCTATGTTTGTACTACGATATAAAATGTCGTATTTGAAGGCATCTAAAGGGTTCCCTCTCCGTTTTGATCACGAAATGCCATTAAAAACTAGTTAAAATTTAAAATAAACTAGAAAACTAATCAAAATCCATTATTAAACAAAGAGCAAACTTTTGCCATAAGGAAAATTGCTTGTTCAACAAACTGCAACCGAAAACCAAACAACAGGCGTTGCCTCAAACATTGATAAATGGCAATTGGGGCCACCCATCCCTGCATGCATTGCACACATCCCAAGGCTCCTGCAGAATCAACAAATCCAAAAATACAAGACAGGGACAGAGAGTCAGTGCAAAATTATGTACAGGTCCTGGCAAAGATGGCGGCGTTTTAGGCCAACAGAAAGGAAAAAGAAAAACAACAATAAATAAATTGCAGTGGGAGGCGCCGCAATTGTGTTGCTTATTTAGTTGGTTGCAAGTAGTCACACCCACAAAACGTTGCAACAGCAACAGAAAAAGAGTTACACTTCCATTTAAACACACACACACACACACACACATACATACAGACAAACAACCAACCCGCTTGGCCCAGAGCGACCAATGAGAAAACGTCATTTTCCATAGACACAACACAACAAAACAGGAGCCAACCAGCAAGAAAAGCCCCACAACAGCAGCAACAGCAACAACAACAACAACATCAGCAACAGGCACAGGCACACGAAGACAATTCCAATTGCAACGCCTTGGAAGGACCCCCCCACGCAATGAGCGAGACAGCCAGAGAGAGCCTTGAATGTTAGAGAGAGAGATAGCTGATTGCTATGGAGGGGGTGGGTGGGGGGTACTTGTATTTTATTTAAAAATGTTTTGAGTAAATAGCATATAAACATTTTATTTGCTGCTGCCAAAAAACTAACGAATAAGAACAACTATATGCAACTCTAACGGTAAACTGCAATGAGAGACATGCGCATTGAGCAGAAACGAACTAGAACTTCGTGTAGGCGAGACTTAGAGACAGAGAGAGAGAAAGAGCGAGAGAGTGTGAGAGATTCGGGGCCGTTAACTAAACAGGCACACATAAAAACTTAAATAAACAACAATAGAGCGCAAAAGTATTAGAGGAGGAGGCAGCGAGTGCAAGCGAGATGGAGCGAGAGTGCGCTGCTGCAGTTTGCTGCTGTTGTTTGTTGCAAGCAAATCGTACTACATATAACGGCTCTAGTTTTAGGGGTATGTATTACTTGTGGGCCAAACATCGTGCAGCAAACATGAACACAAAATAAAAGCAAAATATCAAGCAATAGCAGCAAGGCACTTCCAAGCATACAGAAACCATTTACCAACACTATACTACTATATAGATGGATAGTGAGTGGGGGCGTGGTATAGGGTATAGTAGTGCACCTAGCAAGTACAGTTGCGCCCCGCTTATGGCTAAAGTACAGTTGTGCTTGCATTTGCCTAGCCTGAAATTATCAGCACGTCGCAGTCATAAATCGAAATGCTGCCAAAATATTAAGACTTATAGCCTCGGCCTTTGTGCCAAACCTCCCTGAAATATTGTAATGAAGTGCACTCCACCCCACCCCCACCCTCAACCATAATCGGCAAAGTACTATCCAATTTGTAAATTCGCGCGTGAAGCGAAGAAAAGTATAAAAAAAAAAAATAAAATTCGATTTGATTTTCATTGTCTAGACTTTCGTTTTTGGAGCTGCTTAATGCCAATTCGTTGTTGGCTTTTTTTTTGTATCTCTCGTTTATTTGGGCAAGGTGTGGACGCGTCCTGAAGTGTATTGTGTGTGTGTGTGTGTGTGGATGGCTAGAATATTTTAATTGAAATATTTCAAGTCTTTATTTGACAGATAAATATTTAATGAGCCAAACATTAATTAAGCGAAATGAATTCTATGAAAATGGAGCTGATTGAAAGACCATAAAATGAAACGTCTTTTTCCGAAGTATACCACCAGGGCTGCAAACCGGTCCGCAACCGAACCCTTCAGAACCGGTTCGGTTCAGGTTCTGGTGATGCCTGAACCGAACCGGGAACCGAACCCCATTGAAAATAATCACGTGAACCCGAACCCGAACCTAACCCAGATTTCTAATTGATGGGGTTCGGTTCTAAAAAAAATTCAAGCACAGAATTTATTTTTTGCACTTTGATGATAAAAATATTTTATAATGATGAACAAAAATGTATCCATTCTTATGCCCATGCATGGACGGCGACACTCTTCCCGTCCGCAACAAAAGACTGGACAAAATAACACAACCTCAAGCAATTTGCATCCGAAACCGTATTTCTGGGTATTATTTTGTTCGTACGGAGATGCAACGGCACGGTGAATACAAGGAAAAGTTGTACGTAATTTAAATGTCTTAATTTTTTTTACACAAGTCACAATTTAAATACTTTTAGCATTTCCACTCACAATATGCCAGTCAAAGTAGTGCTCTGGTGGTCCCATTCCTGGAAAAAATAGCTCTGACTGGAATTCGCGGAAATGTATAAACGTGTTCGGTCACACTAAAAGTTAGGATGAGACATTCCGGCGTAGCTGTGATTAAGTCACTGGTCACTGGCAATCATCAAATCACAGTGACTGAATATAAAAAGCAACAGTGTGATTTGGTGACTACAAGTCACTGTGACTTAATCACAGTTACGCCGATATTTTCAATCACAGTTACTAAATCACGGATACGCCGATAAATGTCATCTCTTATTTATAAGCCAAAAGTGGCCGTGTTTTTTTGCAGGTTTCATGGCCACAAAAAGCACATCAGTTTCAGGAATCCCACTACTGTGAAAGAGAAACGACTTTCGCTGAGAGTGCAAGTTGGCAGTATCGCTGAACTCTTCTAAACATACATACAATGTCTGATTGTCTAGTCAATTTAGGCAGATCACTTATGTGATTGACTGCCAAAAACTGCAGCAGTTTATAAGGCATCTCTTCTTCAAACTCTATTTAATTATTTATTATGTACATAAATATATAAAATGCAATCCGGAACCCAAACCCGAACCGAACCTCGGTTCTCAATTTAAAGGGAACCGGTTGTGGAACCGAACCCCTAGCGTAGGGTAAGGGTTCGAACCCCGAACCGAACCCCAGTCGAAATTGGAGGGGTTTGCAGCCCTGCTTTCAACTCACTCCAATTGCTCAATTCAGTTGCACTAAACGATCTTTTGAACTGATTGATGGTAGATTTACTGGCTCATCCAGACGCTCTTAGCGAGCACAAAACTGGTAATCCTTCATATCATATGTAGGTTAGATGTAGAAACTTTTTTTTAATAAAGCTCTAAATACTATCAAGCAGGTATTTACTGTCCAAAGATCTAACATTATTTGAAAAAGAATTATTTAATGATTGTTTTTTTATTGCTCGAAAATTTTCGAAATTTCGAAGCAATCAAGTGAATTTAAAGTTGGTCATTGAATTAGACGCATTTGATGAAAATAGAATACAGGGTAAGGCTAAAGTTAAGAGTCTTTCTGCCTTTCTCTCAAACTTCCAATCGAAATATCCACAAACAGATAAATCGCAGCTTGATAGTTATTAAGAAGATCCAAATGCATAAGGAAACCAGTTTTGGGCAAAAAAAATCAGCTTTAACTGCTCGTGAAGGCGTAAAGATCAACAAATTGCTACTAAGGTAAGGGTGCGTCTATTGACTAATACCCGAGTAAAGGGGATCGATGTCAGAGTGCTATAGTGTACAGAATAATGTGCTGAACACGCAATAGACAATTCATTTAATTTTATCTACAACTTTCGAAAAAGTAAAACAAGAAGGAGAATTGCAGAAGATGTACAGAAGCAGATGTGGTGGAAACTTTGGAACATTTTATCTAAATTTTTACACGGCCAGCTCTTGGAGCACAAAACAGCCTATAAATATCTTGGGGTCACTCTTGATAGAAGGCTGACATTTGGGCAGCATGTCAAGGCAACAGCTCAGGCAGTGGCAAGCAAGGCACAGCGTATGGGATGGCTCTTAAACCCTAAAAATAAATTGTCACTCAGGAACAAGGTCCTGATACAAGGTTATTCTGGCTCCTGTATGGAGGTATGGTCTCCAGATCTATGGTATCGCGGCAAAGACTCACCTGAACAAAATTAGAATGGTTCAGGCTAAGATCTTACGGCGCATTACTGGTGCAGAATGGTACCTTAGAACCAGAGACATCGAAAAGGACCTTGCTGTTCCTATGATTGGAGACGTCATCAACAACCAAGCCGCCCGATACCTTGACAAGTTAACACACCACCCAAATAAGCTGGCGAGAAACTTGCTGAGAAGACGCAGGATCCGCGGAATCATTCAAAAAGAAGGCTGGAGAGTCCTCCCCACGGACCTCAACTCAAGAAGGCTGTACCACCCCCGAAACTCATAGATATAACTACTTAATAATTAAATACTCAACTCTCTCACTTTCTTCTATCGGTAAGCCCAAATGGACCCTGCCTATTTTGTAAATTTTCCATCTCCTATTAGTAAAGGCGGCCAATGATATGGTAGCAGAAAACTAATTAGTATTTTAAAATAAATGACTGGGGAATTTTCCCCTAAAAAAAAAAAAAAAAAAAACGAGAAGGCAAAGCTAACTTCGACTGTGCCGCAGTTTTAATAACTTGAAAAACTTTACTCCAACTGATTTTAACTGGAAAAATGTATATAGGATATAGATATCAGATATTTAAAATTTTTAAATCATTGATAATAAAAATTTGATACCATAAAAAAAAACTTTCCTTAGTAAAAACATTTTCGACCGATCGTTCCTATGGCAGCTATATGATAATTTTTTTCCAAATTATGTGAAAGCATATAAAACTAATATATACCAAGATTGGGGACGCTACGATAAAAGATAAAGTTTTTTTTCACTAGAAGAAGTTTTTTGACCGTCCGTTTATATGGCAGCTATATGCTATAGTCATCCGATTTGGATAAATTTTTTCAGAATTGTGTGGAAAAATATGAAACAAATATACACTACGATTGGAGACGCTACGATGGAAATCAAAAAAGTTTTTCTCACAAAGACTTATTTTTCGACCGATCGTTCCTATGGCAGCTATATGCTATAGTGATCCGATTTTGATCAATTTTTCCAGAAATATGTGGATTTATATAAAACTAGCATATACCAAGATTAGTGACGCTACGATGGAAAACAAAAAAGTTTTTCTAACTAGAACTTGTTCTTAGACCGATCGTTCCTATGGCAGCTATATGATATAGTCATCCGATCCGGCCGGTTCCGACATATTAGTTGCGTGCAGTAAAAAGAAGACCTGTGCAAAATTTCAGCTCGATAGCTTTAAAACTGAGAGACTAGTTCCGTAGAAACAGACGACGACGGACACGGCAGACGGACAGACAGACGGACAGACGGACGGACGGACAAGCGGAAATGAACTCAGCTCGTCGTCCTGATCAAGAATATATATATTTTTTATAGGGTCGGAAATGAATATTTCTATGCGTTACAAACTTCTGGGCAAAATTAATATACACTTTTCAAGTGTATAAAAAAAAAATTTTATCCACATGGATTTTCTCAAAGGAAGTAAAGATACTTAGTTCAGTTGATTATACTGATTAAAATAATAGACGCGAGAAAGGATTTTGCAGGATTCTTCATAAAAAACAGCCGGACCGGGTCAGGACTAAATTTTGATATTTTCTGTTCCGGTGTTACGGTCGAATTAGATTAGACAGTTTATTGAAATCAGCACAGAGGACACGAAACGGTTCATGCAAAGCATAGTTGATAGTGAGAAAAATTTGACTAATCCACTCTGATGAGTCGATTTCACGATTTGTACCGCTTTGAGAGTCATGAACGCGGCTAATACGTTTTTTAAACGATTTTTTCGGTTACTTAGTGAATACCTTAATTTATATTCTTCTTTGCCCCATATATACTTGATGTCAACTTACCATCACATTGTAGGTAAAAATATTGCCCCAACGACTGCCAATGAAAGCCAGACCCCAGGCGATATCAATTGATTGCAAAGGCTCCTTGAAGTATACTGTTTGCAGGACACGTTCCAGATTCTATGCAATAAGAAAAGATTACAAATGAAACCATTGAATATATTATATCAGAGCTGTAAAATAAAGTTGCCATTACAATTACAATTTTTGGGATCTTTAATAAATGTAATTGCCAGTACAATTACGATTTTTTCGATACTTAAAATTTCATAACCATTAAATTTTTTTAATTGAGTCTGAAAAATTAATTTTTAGGTAATTAAGAAGAATTGTAGTAATTTTAATGAAAGTTTTAATTACTTTAAATATTTAACAAAATTTTGTATTACGAAAAAAATGGTAATTGTAATGGTAATTACATTTTTTAAATATTAAAAAATTGTAATGTTAATATACATTTTTTAAATACCCAAAAAATGGTAATTACATTTTTTAAATACTTAATTACATAATTTTAAATACCCAAACCAAAATTATTTTAATGGTAATTACATTTTTTAAATACTTAATAATCGTAACTGGAATTACGCTTTTTAAATACCCAAAAAATGGTAATTGAAATTACATTAAGACTATGTTCCAAGAAATATTGATTTAAACCGAAATAAACACTTGAAAAGTCTTTTTGTCATCATTTTCAGTCATTTTTGAAAAGTTTCTAACCTTAAAATGGCCGTGACAGATAATAGAGCTACAGAAATCTATCACTGCTTTTTGGAAACATTGGAAGCTGTCCTTTAAGACTACGTTCCAAGAAATATTGATTTAAAGCCGGAAATAATTTTTAAACACTTGAAAAGCCATTTTTGTCATCATTTTCAGTCATTTTTGAAAAGTTTCTAACCTTAAAATGGCCGTAGAACAGCCAATAATAGAGCTACAGAAATCTATCACTGCTTTTTTTGCTGTCCTTAGACTATAAAAAATTGAAACACTTGAAAAGCTTGTATCTTTTTAAAGACTACTTCCAAGAAATATTAACTTTTAAAGCACGTCAAATTTGTTTAAAATAATTTTTAAACACTTGAAAAGCCATTTTTGTCATCATTTTCAGTCATTTTTGAAAAAGTTTCTAACCTTAAAAAATTGTAATTGTAATGGTAATTACATTTTAAAAATACTCCAAAAAATTGTAATGGTAATTGTATTCTTTTAGAAACTCACCTCTCCAAAGAGGATTTCTTGAGAAATCCATCCAGCGAAGTGGTGTACAAGTAGGAATCCTTTTCACATAGATACATATTCGTGATGGCCTCACTGTGTTTGGTAATGCGACGTTCCAGTTTGTTATTATTATGCATATTGAACATGTAGACATCACCATCCTCGGAGGCGGCTATAATGTGCATCTTATAGATGCGTATTTGGGTGATGGGACTGTCCACGCTATGCAATGGTCCAGTGCTTAGGCTGGGTGTGTTCGTTGGTGGTGTTACGGGTGTGGGCGGTGGCGGTGGCGGTGGTGGGGTTTTAAGCAGAATTTTTGGCAATTCGTAGGACATATTAACTATGGACTCTGGCGGCGGTGGTGGCGGTGGTAGAGGTGGTATAATGGCCAATGGTTGTTGTATAGAATTGGGATTAGCTGTGATACGTGCTTGCTTGGCCGGAGGTGGTGTTGGGGTTTCGGTAGTGGTTGAGTTAACCTCCAAGGGTTCTTCTTTAATCTGTATAGCCGCACCCAAAGGCTTGGGCATGGCCACCGAGGTGTCATCTCGAGACTTTTTATATTTGTTCTCCACTTCGCGTTGCAATTGTGAAATCAATTTTGAGCGGGCAACAAACTTGCGTTTGGTCAAAACTTTGGATAGCTTAACGACACGACGCAAAGGCGCTTTACGCTTGACCCTGGCAGGAGGAGACGGTGTTGTGTTGATTTGTGCCGGTTCCGGATTGGGAGGTGGTGAATTGGTGGGTGTACCTGCGGGCTGATTGCGAGCTATGACCGTGTTAAGTAAAAGAAATTTACGACTCTGCAGCTCTAGGCTAAGCATTTCCAAATCAGATTTCTCCTTTTGAAATTTCATGATCATTTCCTCCAGAAAACTGCGACGATTTTGATTCTCCAAAAGACGACGATCGATTTCTAGCAAATTATGAGCCACGGGATCAGTTAATTGCCAGTGGGAGTCATAATTGGGAGGTTCCACTGTATTGCTAGAGGGCAGGGAGTAACAGCTGCCGGGTGAAAGACGCGGCAAGCAGGTATCCATGCCCAAGTAGGGCATACCCGGTGGCAGGTTAAAGGGCTGACGTGTAGTAACCGAGGATGACACACTTGAGGGTGTACTTTGACGTGGTGGCGTAGCTGGCGTTTCCATTTGTGCCGACTCAGCCAGCTTAAGGGCAGCTCTTTGTTCCTCCTGCTCCTTGCGACGCTGGGCGGCCGCATTTTGTTTTTGCAAATTAACCACATTCACAATTTCCTTCAAAAGGAAATCTATGGACTCACGATTGTTGCTTTCCTTGAGATTCTTTTGCATTTTGGCTATTTCGATTTTGTTAAAGGTTTGCGAATTATGCTCACTGCTGGTGACCACACAGGATATAAA
Source organism: Lordiphosa mommai (assembly GCA_018904225.1). NCBI lineage: Eukaryota > Metazoa > Arthropoda > Insecta > Diptera > Drosophilidae > Lordiphosa > Lordiphosa mommai. Next base: position 119,828 of record JAEIFT010000554.1, read on the forward strand.
GTTTAGACGCGTCTGGAGCGTAGAGCTATGTTTGCTGCGATAACGTTCGATGGTGGCCTCCTTGAGATGGGGTAAAATTAGCTTTTCAAAGCTGTCCACCACATTTTCCGCATCGCTTAAGAGTTTTTGGTTGTAACGGCGTTTGGTGGAGGCACTGCTACAATTTGAGTGATCACTGGCATTACCCTCATCATTATCAGCTTCATCTTCTGAAGAACTTAGGATAATGGTGGCTACATCTGTGGAGGTAAGTGTTAAAGGTTCCTGTTTGATTTCCTTAGATTCCTTTGGCGGTATTTCCTTAGAAGGACTTTCTGTTGGTTCTTTTTTTTGTTTTTGAATTCTTACGTTTCGACTTGGTTTTCTCGGAGGTTTTGTTTTTCTCTGAAGATCTTTTACCTGCCATGGCCTTAAATTCTTCGGCTACTTTGAGACGCGTTTTCAAATCTTTGCTACCCTCCTTGGCCATGGATTTGTTAGTTGTCTTTTTTAGATTTCACAGAGTTTAATTTGGTCTTTTTTTCGCTCAATTTGCTTAACTTTCTCTTTGTGGGTGGCTTTTTTGTTGGGGAAGTGTTCCTCTTTTTACCTTGACTTTCTGGAGTTAGTTCTTCTAAAACTTCTTGACTTTCTAGACTCTTGGCAGCAAGTTCTATACTTTCTTCCGCAAAATCCCTTTCCTTTTTCACTTCCTTTAAACCCTCCTCCGCTGATATGTCTATGCCAAAACACTTTTCGATCTCTTGTAACAAAAGTTCCGGCAATTTGATAGAGTCCACTATTTCGTCTTCCACTAATTCCGCTTTTGGCTTATCCTTTGGCTGATCGAGTTCTATTTCCTTTAATTGACGTCTTATTTCGTCACGTAAACGTTTTCGTGCCTGGGATTTTAGATGCTCATCGTATATGGTATCACTATTGTTGATTATATACTTGAGACTCTCCTTATCCATGCTAGCCAAACGATCATTAAAATTGGAGACATTTTGAGGAGAGCTACTTATGGTACGTCGTCGTATATTTGCAGCTGGTTTAAAGCTAGGCTTAGGGGTGGTTGTGCCAGTGGTTAACTCTTCACCCAGACGCTTTTCCTGAGTGAGCGCTATAATCTCCTGTTTGAGTAGCTCAGTTAAAGGTCTTACTTGAATTCTGGGAATTGGAGCTGTTTTAGGCAAATTTTCACTTGGTTCTGTTTCTATAGTTTTTGTGGCAACTGTACTTGGTGCTTTTACAGCTGAATCAGTACTTGATTCTTTCTCTAATTCAGTTTTTGAAACATTTGAATCAGTTAGAGCTGTTGAATTCGCTTTTGGTTTAGTTTTTGTGGCAACTGTACTTGCTGCTTTCTCTAATTCTGTTGTGGCAATTTCTGTAATCTGATTTGTTTGGTATTTTCTCTTTTAGTTTAGTTTTTGAGGCAACTGTACTTGGTTCTTTCACTTCTGAATCAGTGCTAGCATTTGTATGCGCTTTGAGTTTAGTTGTGGAGGCAACTGTACTCGATTCCTTCACCGTTTCAGCTTTGAAAACGTTTGAATCAGTGTTAGTTGGTGGTTTCTCTTTTAGTTTAGTTTTTGTGGCAACTGTACTTGCCTCTGAATCTAGTTTCTCTTTTTGATCTTCCACCTCCTTTTTGTCGTTTTTTCTATAATCTCGATTATAATTTTGTTCCTCTTGATTATTGTGTCGCTGATAATTATTTCTTTGCCAACGACTGTTATGATTATAATTGTAGGATTGCAAAAAATTTGACTGATTATAATTGTTGTTTCTGGCGTAAGGCGAACAATTTCGGGATGGGTTATGCCACTGGAGAATAAGATATATCGTTTAGATATAGTAGTAGCCCAAGATTTCTATCAGTTAACTTACCCGGTTATTGTTATTGTAAGAAGTGCTGCAAAGAAATACATTTAATTAATTACAATTAGACACAAAAACCAACTTTTACCAAACAATAAAGGAATAATTAATGTAATCAAGTAACGTGCCTGCCTGCCCCAAACTTCTCACAACTCGCACAACTTTTTGTGCCAGGCACGTAAGAATGAAAGAAAGCTGCTGCATTAATTTAGCAGATTTAAAATTTATAACCACAAAATGGCTAGAGGGAGGTGGGGGTGAACTTCCATTTGTGTATGCAAAGGTGCAAATTCCTTTTGGTGTTGAGCATTCTTTTTGGTCCAAGCTTTTGTTTTTTTTTTTTCTCTTCTTTCGATACGCTTGGCAAAATCTCGTTAAGAAATGCTAAAATATACGACCACAAATCTTTGCGCTTGCCTTTTGTTAATGTCATTTGTAACTTGAACTAATTAAAAATTTAAAGAAATATTCAAGGCGATAGATTATATATGTATTTACGTAGACAAGCTAAGCAGCGGTGTATGCATCGTATATTGACTGAAAATGGGGTGTGGTAATTGTGCTACAACACTACAGGTTCTTGTATTTTTCTCTCTTTACTTCAATAAACGCATTGTCCCTCATTATACACTAAAGTGTATATTCATTTTTCCCAGAAGTTTGTAACGCATTGAAATATTTATTTCCGACATCATATCTCAGGAATTATGAATAATATATACTTTTAAACAGTTCTAAAAACTGAAACGGAACGGGTTTTTAAACCCCGAAAAATATCTAACTACATATAACTCAGTCAGGTATGGCTCTAAACTAGAGCGTATTTTTAACTATAATGTAGCAAAAATCGAACTATAGTTCAAACACTGAGACCTAGTTCACTGACACCTAGTTGATTTAAATGAATATTTAATTTGAACTAGTTCATGACAATCGACACAACTCTACTCTAAGCCACTTTTGAACCGGTTACAATTCTACACAGCAAATTAAACTTTCCTAGCAATTTTTAAATAGGTTGAGTTATGGCTCTGGACCACAATTGAACCAGTTCAGCGGGTTCTGAACTGGTCTTGAACCAGTGAAATGTATTTTTATACCCGTTACTCGTAGAGTAAAAAGGGTATACTAAGTTCGTGCAAATGTATGTAACAGGCAGAAGGAAGCATCTCCGACCCTATAAAGTATATATATTCTTGATCAGCATCAATAGCAGAGTCGATATAGACATGTCCGTCTGTCCGTCTGTCCGTCCGTCCGTCCTCCGTCCGTCTGTATGAACACCTAGATCTCAGAGACTATAAGAGCTAGAGCTACCATTTTTCAGTGTAGACTTGTATCTTCTCACGCAGATCAAGTTTGTTTCAAATTTTTTGCCACGCCCCTCCCGCCCCCGCAATATGAAAAAAACCTCATATCCCCCCCACAATTTTGATAATAGATTGTTCGAACCTTCAAGACATATACTTTAATCATCATTACCTATCGATCCGCCATATATCATTTTTCGATCAGATGAACGATTGAAAGTCCTCCCATCCCCCCTTTTGACCGCCTTTATATTTGAAACCCACCCTTCCACAATTTACAAAAATTGATCTAACCTTCTAGACATATATTTTAATCATCATTACTTATCGATCCGCCATACATCATTTCCCGATCAGATGAGCTATAGTAGAGTTCCCACCCCAGCAATTTGGAAGAAACTTCATATCTCCCACAATTTGTGCATGTCGTGATCTAATTAAATTTTCTTAATTAAACCTTACCCTGAGTAACGGGTATATCGAAGTCGAGCAGGGCCGACTTCAACTTACGCTCTCATTATACACTTGAAAAGTGTATATAAATTTTGCCAAGTTTGTAACGCATAGAAATATTCATTTCCGACCCCATAAACTATATATATTCTTGATCAGGACGAAGAGCTGAGTTCATTTCCGCTTGTCCGTCCGTCCGTCTGTCCGTCTGTCTGTTTCTACGCGAACTAGTCTCTCAGTTTTAAAGCTATCGAAATTTTGCACAGAGTCTTCTTTTTACTGCACGCAACTAATATGTCGGAACCGGCCGGATCGGATAACTATATCATATAGCTGCCATAGGAACGATCGGTCTAAGAACAAGTTCTAGTTAGAAAAACTTTTTTGTTTTCCATCGTAGCGTCACTAATCTTGGTATATGTTAGTTTTATATGCTTTCACATAATTCTGGAAAAATGTATTAAAATCGGATCACTATAGCATATAGCTGCCATAGGAACGATCGGTCGAAAATAAGTCTATGTGGGAAAACTTTTTGATTTCCATCGTAGCGTCTCCAATCGTAGTATATTTTGTTTTATGTTTCCACACAATTCTGAAAAAATTTATCAAAATCGGATGACTATAGCATATAGCTGCTATATAAACGGACGGTCAAAAAAACTACTTCTTGTGAGAAAAACTTTTTTGTTTTCCATCTATTGTAACTAATCTTGGTATATATTAGTTTTATATGCTTTCACATAATTTCGAAAAAAAATTATCAAAATCGGATGACTATAGCATATAGCTGCCATAGGACCGATCTGTCGGTAAATGTGTTTTACTAAGAAAAGTTTTTGTTTATGGTGTCAAATTTTTATTATCAATGATTTAAAAATTTTAAATATCTGATATCTATATCCTATATATATTTTTCCAGTTAAATCAGTTGGAGTAAAGTGTTTCAAGTGTATCAAAACTTCGGCACAGTCGAAGTTAGCTTTGCCTTCTCGTTTATCATAAAATTAACCTCCACACCAAATTCAATGTTAAATAGGTTCAATAATTTCTGAGTTATGGCTCTGAATCAGAAATAACTGTCTCCAACCAACTAACCTTCACATCAAATCGCAAGTGCATGGCTTTAATCATTTCCGAGCCGATTTTAGCCGTTTAAAACCGCTTTTAAACCGGTTCACTGAGTTGCCTGGCTCAACATGAACATTAGAGTGTCCCCCAATCGTAGAAAAATGTAACGCTATATTCTCACCCCCTTAAAAGCTGAATTTTTGTGTATAAATGGCATAACAAAAGAAAAAAGTAAATAAAGTTAGTTTTAGGGGTTGCGCAATGGATTCAAAGTTTCTACTAACACCTTGCTCGATTATTTAATTTATTAGAAGTTGGCGTAGACTACGATTCAAAAATGACCCTTAACAAAAGGGATCCTTGTTTAAAACACGAACAATTTGGTATGCTGACCTCTGGTGCATATCTATAAACGCACCCACTTTTTAGCAAACAGCCCGTTAAAGACAGAATATCATAAAAGTGTTAGTAAAGTGAAAGAATAAAAAATAGCTCATAAGATATGCAATAACAAATGCCCAAGTTATTCTGTATTCTTCTTCTCCAGAAAACCACGACAGAGACTGCCTTCGCTTTGATCTACGCTGCTTTTTGTGTGTTTCTAGGGTAGCACCTCTTAAGATGATATTTTGTATGCTCGTAACGAAGAAACAACAAACAGACCTCTTGGTTCGCATCTTGGTCACGACGCAAATTCTGAATTTAGTTTCCCAACCAAAAAAATATTCGTTTCGTTTTATATTTTTATGACAAGTTAGCTTGAAATTCTAATTTTGACAACACTTGAAATGGAGTAAAATTATTTTAAAAACAAGAGCCCGACTAAGGGAATCTTTAAGTCCATCTCAAACGTCTAAAACTTGAAATACAATTTTTGGATTTTAGTAAATTCTTTGCAAACCAAAATCTACCATTTCGATGGTAGAGTTAGGTTTTCCGATTTTTGGAGGGACACTCTAATGTATGAAAATTTCATAAGGATTGGATTAGTGGAGATTAGATGCAGATGTAGATTAATGATAAATTTATAAAATTAATAGTTAGACTGTGATCACATTGTTCGACGTATGGAACTTGATAATCTAGTAAGCTTTCATGTTGTACTGTTTTGAATGTCAAATGACAAGCTATTCACAATGAAAACAAGACAACTAGATTGTCATGCCTCATTCGTCGAACATTGTGAACCCAGTCTTACTTTTTTTTTTTTTTTTTGAAAATGTTGCCAGTGAAAATAATTTTTTGATTCACTGTATGTGTTTACATAATGCTATATAAGTTCTGTTCGTCGGGACTAGTACGTGACGGGATAGAAGTGGATTCGGGACGGGCGGATTCGTACTGCCTGCTATTTTAGAATGATTCTAAATCAGGTTGTCGCGCTAAGTTGGTAAGCTATAATTATTATTCATAGCATCTTTCTATTTAAGACTAATTATTTCAAAACTATTTTGGTTTATCCGAATTTTGTATTAAACTTTAAGATGGACAAGTGAGTTAAGTACCGTGAAATTGCAATGGGAATAATGTTTTCAGTTCAAAACATTTTGCATGAGTATCTCGAAAGTTAATTGATAGATGGGTGCCTTATTTGCTTACACTCGATACAAGCGCAGTCGTACAAGCATTTCACAACGAGTTTGATGAGTTTCAAAAATGAAGAAACCGTCATAAATAAAATTGAAACTTTAGCTTGTTACTTTTTAAAAGGTAAAAAAATGGATGATCCTGAGCTTATCCATTTATCCCCTATCCAATTCCTGAGTATTAATTTAAATTTTGCAGCAAATATTTCTTAATTGTGCCTTTTCTTATATATCCTTTACCATTTAATGTGTGTGTGTTTTTGGGGGCTTTAATTAAAACCAAACAAAACAACACGCTTCTTGTCAACGCCACAGAAAGTTGAAAATTACCTCAAGCTGTTGCACATCAAGAAGGGTAAAACCCAACCCCCCTTTAATTGCTGTTGTTGTTGTTGTTTATCATTGTGAAAACATGTGGGAAGCGTGGCTCCGCTTAAAAACACATTACACAAGTACGAGAGTACAACACAGCGAGACAACAATTAGTTTGTCTCATATAAAACACAAGAGGAAAGATTCCCGAGCAAGAGTTAAACGTTTTCATATTTATGAGGCTCGTAAAACTCAATGATATACAAAATTAATGACAAAAACGTACAAGTGGCACTTTTCTTCTTTACTTTTGCTTACTTTTCCACAATCGTTCTCTCTGGCGAATCGTAAAAGAAATGTTACCTCAAAACTTTTGTCAGTATTTACCTGGGGGGTGGGTATTGGGGGGGAGGGTAAGCAAAAGTTATTCAGGCGTCTTGTAATTTTAATTTCAAGACAGTCTGCGCGACGTTTTTTGTAGTTGGCATCTCCTTGGGTGTCTATCTCGTGGCGTCACGTATTTTTTGTGCTGTTGTGACTTTTTTTAATTGACTTGCCTTCATTTTGGCTTGATTTGAGCAATAGGTGCCTGCTGCTCCTTTTATAAGTATATTCTTCCTGCTCATTAGAAAGGACTTGTCACATGACTTTTGACTTTTTTTCCGGCCCGAATCGTGTTATTGTTGTTGTTGTGGGGCACAAGTGACATCCTTTTTCACTCATCACTGCATAAATTTGCCCAAGTTTTTTCTTTCCTTCCGCTATGCGTTATGCATATTAATTTATTTATCAGTTGGAGGAATGTGGCATATTTTTAAGGCAAAAGGATTTGGCATTTTTTTCCAAAAGCATTTTGAGGCAATGTTGAAAAAATCAAAGGTCCAAACTAGCTTTGGCTTTGCAAGTAAACATTTTATTAGGTTCCAGGAAAACGATTTAAACGAAACTAGGAAGTTTAAAGAAATCTAAGCTAAGAATTTACGCTTTTTCGTTTTTTGATGCCCTGTCCACATTTGGTATACCAGCAAAGTACTGATATCAAGCAGATTTCGTGTCAGAAGTTCGCAAGACAGAATTTCCTTGGATCAAGATTCAAGCAGAATTTTCAGCCTTTTTTTGTCTCACCTCCTGCCACCACAAAAAGTTTTCTCGTTCACAGATTTCTTCTTGAAAATTCAAGACGAAAAAAAACTAAATTGAAGCAGATTTCAGTCTTGCCGAATCGTGCTAGATTTCTGGGTGTAGTGACGTTGGAAAGAACCTATTCAAACCATTTGATACCTAACAGTGTGACTTCTTTAAGGGGTCTTCTACCTTTGAAAAATTTTTCGATTTTTTTGTTTTGCCTTATTATTACAGCTTGAACATTCCCCTTTTCATCTCCTTTAAACCAGAGTTTAGCAGATATATCCGTTAGTGGAGCAATGTTCTTGCCAATGTGAGTATTTTCAACGTTGCTGAAGATATTAACCGCGTTTGTGTCTAAACCACGTTTTTTTGACCTGGTAGCCATGATTGGGCCAGTTCTACTGAACCGATTTTGATCAGCCATGTTGCAATCGACGCAGAATTGATGTAATTCTGGCCCGTACACTCAACATGAAGATAAAAAAATTTTTTACTTTTTTTTCACTAAACAACAAAAAAAAAAAACGTCGAAAATCTGAATTTTTTTTTTTAAATGTTTGTAAATTTTAGAAAAAATTTTTTTTTGATCGAGGTGGGCCAGAATTACATCAATTCTGATCATAACCTCATTTACCGTTTTCAATTCCGATAACCTGAGTCCCGGAATTATGGCCACCACCTCTACACCTTTTTTTTGAGGCCTTAGTTCAGGCAGATAACTTTTGAACAGCCCTCGAATTTCAAAATTTTTTTTTATTTTACCATTTAATTAATTAATAGCAACAAACCAAAACATTCAAATTGAAAAAAATTCTTATGGTTTTCCCCTCCAGAATTTTTGTAAAAACTCATAAAACGACTCTTCAAAGGTAGAATCCCCCTTAATCTGCTGATAGAGTATATATATATATTGTTTGTAACAATTTTTTGATTTCCACAGGCTATTAACATAGGATTCATTAATGTGCTGTTAAGCGCAACGGTACTTCTCAGCTCCGTATGGGCTCAAAGTTAAGGGTGAAGGAATCATTACTTCTGTTTCTTTTTTCCACAAATTTTGTAAAAAACTTCGCGTTACTTCGCGGGTCCGTATAGGGCTTTAAGGTTATAAAGAATTGCAAATTCGAAGAAGAATTACTCTAGCAAACCGATGGAATTCAATAGTAGAGCCCTCTCTCAAAGAACTTAAATAGCGCTAGTAAAGTCGGGATTGGGATTAAGGCGCAGAAGCATGAACATTAACTGCAGTGAAAGAGGCGTCAATTGGTGTTTACGACAGAAGATTCGGTAAATGTTCAGTATGTAACACTTACGCCCAAAAATTTTTTAAAACGCTCGATGTACCGCGAATTATCAAGAATTATCATGCAGAAACTATTTCCCGGAAAGACATGGTTCTTTTTTAATTGAATTTTAAAGTTTGCGTTTTTATCCATACAAAATATATGTTGATCACATATGCTTTCAGAATATAATTTATATTGGGTAATTAATTTCTCTGTAATTGCTGACTATTAGTGAAAATGAACGTGTGTACTGGGTCAAGTATAAGTGTACTTCCTTCTTGGAAATGAGCACAGACGAATTGCTCCAATTTTATGGCAACATAATGTCATTCTTTTGGAAAAAAATTTGTCCCAAGTGGAATCATGTGCAAACTTTCAATTCGTAGTCCTTCAGTGATTAATTAATTTTCTGAAGTCTTTTAAAACACACGGGGTGTTTTTTTCCCTGGACGTCTTTATGATCCAACGAAGGAAAATTTAATTAATGAAGATGTCCATTTCTCGGGGGTGTTTTGAAAACAGGAGAAGACGACCGAGACTGAGATGGGAACCTGAGGTGCAGCAAGACATTGCCAAGCTTGGTGTAAATAGCTGGAGCCAGCAAGCAAAGTAGAAGTAGATGAATGAGTGTTTTTTTTGTCTGTCTATGACAGTTTTGTCCCGAATTATATGACTAGATATTTATTTTTATTTTATGAAATTTTTAATTTGATTTCTACTATGTTAAATGTTCAACATATTGTGCTTACATTTCAATCAAAGCTTTATGTGTTGTCTTGGACTGGGCCACACCCAATTAAAAGCATTGGCCCACCTAATGACCATTAAGCCTCAAACCAGTTCAGCGGCAGACAAAGCTTATAAGAAAACACACACAAAAACGGAAACCGGGCCAAGTAACGACTCTTGCATATCAATTGAAGGTAATTGCATTTTGGTCAAAAATATTGAACCAATGTGTTAACAATTGCACCAAGGGGATGTAGCTCAGATGGTAGAGCGCTCGCTTAGCATGTGAGAGGTACGGGGATCGATGCCCCGCATCTCCAGAACTAAAATTTTTTATTTTTTAACTAAAAGCAAAACACATAAATTTCAGGACTGGCTTTTAGCCAAAAAAAAAAAGAACCAGCTAAAACTAAAACAAAAGCCGGGTCTCATAAATAGCACATCATGTATCATTTACAACCAACCCCATGCATGTTTTTCCAAACTCGCCTCAGGCACAGCACCGCCCGGTACGAGTCCTGGGACCCATCGTTGCTTCCTGCCTGTTTAATTGCTGGCAAAGTTCTTCGAGTGCAGGCAAAAGTAAACAAACATTGGCATATTGTGCTGATTTATGTGCGACAATGTGTTCATTCTCCCTGGTTCAGATAAAGATGGGGGCGCAAATCAAATTACGCGACTTGATTGTCGACATGGGGGCGGCGGCTTCTAAGGGATGTGTGTGTGTGTGTGGGATAATGCCAAAGCGACCTTTGAATATTCATTAGTGGCTACAACTTCTTCAGCATTAAGCCCAAAAGACAAAAATGCAGACGTCTGCGTATTTGTTAAGCAGCAAAAAAAAAGGAGCAAAAAAGTTTGATTTTATTGGAGATGCGGGGCATCGATCCCCGTACCTCTCACATGCTAAGCGAGCGCTCTACCATCTGAGCTACATCCCCCACAGAAACCAAAAACCAAAGTGTTAACAAAATATGCAAGACAAGCGCTAAAGCCTGTATGACACGATATTAATCTTTTCATTAATTAAATGCGAGTGAACGGTACAGCTATATACGTTTTTGGTTCTGGATTTCTATCGCAAGTACGAACGGTCACACTTGCCGGCATTTTAATAAATTTAAATTTATGATTAGCATCAGCAATAGCTACACTCTAAAAAAAATTTGCCATGCATTTTAGAAAATCGCCCTGTTGTTTAGAAAAATTGTTTAAAAAATATTTCTAAAAAAACCTTTCTAAAAACCAGAAAGTTGTACATTTTTCTAATAAATAGGGTGGATTTTTCTAAACTTACTTTCTAAAAATCTAGGGCCAAATTGACCTGTGTTTTTAGAGCATAAAAGCCCTTAATATTCGCACCACAATTTCTTAAAATCAGGGTATTTTTTCTGAAAATAATTTTCAGAAGAGTGACTGTTGTTTTTAGTTAAAATTCCTAACTTCAAAATATTAAGGCTTTCTAAGTTCTTTTCCCCTAATCGGAAAGCTCTTAGACACAAGTAGGCTGCTAACTACTCGAATAAAAATTTACACATTTTTTTGATTTTACTGTCAAAAATAAATTTCGCCCCCCGAAATAAAAAATGTAGCTACGGGACTGTGGACAGAAGAAGACAAGTGTCTTCCTTTCCCTTTACGTAGCTGGGTCGTGTTTTGTGACATGTATTGCGTCTTTATAATTAGTTTATAAGATGGACGAATTTCTCGTCAAATTTTGAGCTCCAATAACGGCACACCACCCAAAGAAGATATTTTAAAAGGAGTCTTCGAATAATTTACTAAACTTTTTGTGTCTGAAATTATAATAAATAAATAAAACAATTTTCTTTCCTTTAGAATATGTTTCCTTTCTTTTAAGAATAAAATTGTCTAGAATTAAGAAAATTATTTAAAATTTTCAGAAATAAATGTTTTAGTTTTTTGAAAATATTTTTATTTTTTGAGAAATTTTTTCCTGCCTTTTAAAAAAATATTTTTCTAATTTTGAGAAATTTTTTTTTTTCAATCAAGAAATTCTTTTTCTGATAATAAGAAAATAATTTGTTAAATTAAAGAAATAATTTTCTGATATTAAAGGTGTTTTCCCATTGGTTTCAGAAAAATTTGCATTATATTTTTAGAAAAAACAGACCACAATATTTAGAAAGATTTATTTCTTAAATTTAGGGCGAAGCACCTTAGGCTGGAAATTATAGCCAAATTTCTCATTTTCAGGGCGATTTGGGGCCCTTTTTATTTAGAGTGTATACAAATTTAATAGTTGTCATCTTTTAAATTAAAATAGTATGAACCGATTTTTGGCACCGCTCGTATCTTGCAATGTTTGCTTGTACAAATTTTCAATATAAATAGTTTTTTTTTTTTAAACAAAATATATATTTTAATACAATATGTTGTACAATAAATTTTGGAAATTCATAAAATTATTGGCATTCTTTTTCCATTCCATGTTCGAAGATGGAAATGCCAGGTACTTCTTTCATTCAACACATTGTCTCCTTTTAAAATTTTGGAAATGTTTGACTAGTGAATTCGAATGGGCGATTGCAACGAGTTCCAACTTTCCCTTCAATATAGATTTCGAATTATGACAATATTTGTATAAAAGAATGTTGTCATTTACTGTAGCCAAATAAAGCAATTTGATTAGTGGCCCATCTGTAGGACCAATGCAACTACGCATCACTGTGTTCTGCTTCTGAATATTCGACTTTATCATATTTTAAGTCAATTAAAATAAATGTGCGGTCATACGAAGAATAGTTTTCTTAATTTTCGTGTCCTCGCCCATGACCCCGGCAACAATTTATGAGTGAAACCTGCAGTTAGTTTTCTTATTGTTATTCCACATTTTATTTATCATTAAAAATAAAGCAAAATACCTTCTTCCTCTCGTCGCAACAGCCAAGTAGCAAAAAATTTCTTTCTGTCTTTGTTAGTCTCTTTTTATTCAATTTTTTTTTTTCTTTTTTTTTTTTTTTTTTTTTTTCGTTTTTCCCTTTTTTTTTTTTTTACTTTTTTTTAGAAAGTTTTTTTTTTGTATTATTTTTATTTTTTTAATATTGTCGTATACAACTTCAATACCGCTCAATATAGAAGCAAATTGGTCCCTGTCTTATCTATTTTGAGGGGTCTATTTTTTATTCTTTTATTTTTTTTTTTTTATCATAAAATTTTTATTTATTTATTTATTTTTTTATTTTTTTAATTATTTTTATTTTATAATTTTTTTATAATTAAATACTATAGTATTTATAATCTTGTATCCTTCTATCTTTACTTGAATTTTATAAAATTTTATAAATTTTATAAATTAAAATTTTTTTTCTACAAATTAATGACAAAATAATGAGTTTGAAAGTACGATTTAATGCATTAATCTATCGGCCAATGGCAATCGAAATTGGTATATTTTTTTTGAGATTTTGTTCAAGCTAGTATTTTTCCGATAACCGATAGTAACGCGTTAATGCGACATTAAGAACCTCATTAATTTCCTCATATATTTTTCTCTCTCTCACTCACGCAAAACCAATATCAACTGAAATTAATGCATTATTAATACGTTCAATTAATGTCGTGTCATAAGGCCATAAATGGCCAAGAAGTGAAGGGGAAACACTTTTGGTCAGTTTTGGGAAATGAAATCAGTTTATTAATAAAGCCAACCATGTACAGGGAATGCCGCTAGAAGCCTTCTTTCGCTCTGCATTTCGTGTCGCAATGATACGCATATTCTCATTTATTCTCCCATTTTCTATCTTCCTATATGTAATCCTCCATCTTTTCTTTTCTAAATAAACTCCACCATCCAGCTATTTATCAACCGAAAAACCATTTAAAAATTGAACCTAGGCAAAGTTTTTTGTCCTCCCTCTCGCCCGCATAATCAACTGCTTCTGTTATTTGTTGTTATTTTTCCTACCAAGTCCTGCGCCATGAAACAGCAACAAACAAACAAACAATAAAATATTGAGCACATTAATGTTTAGTCAGACGTAAAATTACTTTTAAGTCTCTGTTTTTTAACTGTGGGGATAGCTGTCTCTTCTTTCAAGGAAAAGTGAGCTATAAAGACGTTAGATAAACGCCTAGATGCATATTTATGATTTAGCACTCCACTTTGGTACATTTGGGAACTGGGGGGAATTCGTGACACTTGGGCTGGCTGTCATTCCAGCAGTTCGTGCAAATCTTTGATAATGCTCGATAATGAAAAATGAAAAATTGAGTGGGTGGCGGCAGTCATAATAAAACTTTATGCTTAGTGTTTTTTTTTTTCTTCTGGATTTAATTAAGAATAAGAAAAATGAAATGAAAAATTTGACAAACTTTTCAATTGCCAGATGCGCGCGAATTGGTCTGGCCTAAGCGGATTTGCCGGAGACATTTATTGTTATTTTTGTTTGGCAAATTGTTTACGTTAATTAGAAAAAGGGAAGCTGTGAAAATTGACATAACGATGGGGGGGTGGGCAAATGCTGTCAGAAATGAGCATTGAAGGAGTTTGTTCTATTTGGATGATTGGAAATATCTTAGGGGATGGGTGAATTTTGAGCAGGTTGGGTACACCAATATTTAGGCATCGTTGGGTTAGGTTAACATATAAACACTATATTTGAGGGTCTTCCCTGTCTGTCTCTATTTCAAAAAGAACTGCAAGCCCGTTCGGAGCCGCAACGTTTAGTTGTCAAAGTCTCAAAGTTCGAACCTAAACCTGAACCCGATTAGAAAATGCAAAATGGACACAGCATACACTCCAAACAAACTTAGTAGAAGAATGTTCTAGACCAGTTGAACTTTGAAAACAATGTAGAAAAGCAGTGTTGAAAAACAATGTTGAAAAACAGTGTTGGAAAACAGTCTTGGAAAAAAGTGTTGGAAAACAGTGTTTAAAAACAGACTTAACAAGTAAGAAAGTCGGTCAAGCCCGACTGTAATATACTCTGTACCTGTTTGTACAGGGTTGCCCATATTCGACGGACCCATCTGGCAACGCCATAACTTTTGACAGAGATGTCAGATCGCTTAATGACATACCGCGTTTGAAGCGTCAGTCCAAGCAGATTTTTACCATGGAACAATACACGCCACGCGAGCGCTCTGAAATAGTTGAAATTTACATTCAACAGAACAAGTCAATTGGTGAAAACTCAACGATCAACGATTAATCATGTCCGATGAAGCCCATTTCACATTGAATGGGACCGTAAATAAGCAAAATTGCCGTATTTACGCCACTGAAAATCCTCAGGAGATTCAAGAAGTGCCTCTTCATGACGAAAAAGTCACAGTTTGGTGCGGCGTTAGTGCGAAAACGGTCATTGGGCCGTTTTTTCTTCCAAAATGAAAATGGCCATGCTGTTACCATCAACCAGGAGCGTTATCGCGACATGATGACCAATTTTGTGATGCCAATTATTCGTCGAAAGCGTATGAGGCAGTTCTGGTTTCAACAAGACGGCGCTCCACCGCACCACAAGTCGCATAACAATCGATTTTCTGAAGAAATTGTTTCCGGGCCGTTTGATGTCGAAAAGTGGTGATTTGGACTGGCCACCGCGTTCGCCCGATTTGACGCCGCCCGACTTTTTCTTGTGGGGATATTTGAAGTCAAAGGTTTACTTACAAGCCAAGGACCGTAGAAGAGCTCAAGGACAACATTCGTGAAGAAATAGCCGCTATTCCGGTCGAAATTTTTGAAAATTTGATGGAAAATGCTGCAAAAAGGCACAATACGCCATCAACGCCAGAGGCGGCCATTTGAGAGATATCATATTCAAAAAATTGATGTAAACAAATCTACTTGGAACAAATTAAATGATTAAGATTGCCAACCCCCAAATTTTTATTTTTTTTTTTGTTTTTTAAAAAAAAATGGGTTCTTTGAATTTTGGCAACCCTTTATTAAATTAAAAATTAAATTTTTTTGTTTTTTTTAAAATTTTGGGGTTTTTAATTTTCTTTCTATTTTTTTTTTTTTGTTAAAAAAATATTTTTGGGGGGATAAGAAAAGATGTGTGGTAAAAAACTACTAAAAAAAAAAAAAAAATATAAAATTTCCTATTAACATAAACGTATCTATATTAGTCACGCGGGCATCACTCGTGATTTCTGACCCCAGGTCATCTCAATTGCATCGCTCCTCTCATACTTGGTATTTGCCTACTTACACAAATATCTTTGGGAAAGAAGTCGGGGAGAAACTGAGAGCGGCGCAGTCCCATTAGATCCTGCCGTCAAGCAAGGTCCAATTGGGAAATTACCAGTTAGCTATTGCCTTCTCGCTCTTTCTTTCACGTAAGTTCTACCAATCGCTGCGGTGTTGTTATTGGTTTTTATTTTCTTTTACGTTTAGCTCGAATATCGTTCATCTCATCGAAAAACGATGTATGGCAGGTCGATTCATAAGAAGTAGTAGAATATATGTCTAGAATGTTCGAACCATCTATCTTGAAAATTGTGGGAGTTTTTAAGTTTTTTTTTTAATTTTCGGGGGAGGCAGGGGTCTGCCTGCAGGTTTAAGAATTATATGTTCCATACACTTCAAACCTCTAGCTCTTACCATCTCTGAGATCTTTTCGTTCATACGGACAGACGACTCGGATATCGACTCGGCTGTTGATGCTGATCAAGAATATATATACTTTATAGGGTCGGAGATGCTTCCTTCAGGCTGTTACATACATTTGCACAAACCCAATATACTCTGTGTACCTTCGGTACAGAGTATAAAAATAGTGTTGAAAAACAGTGAAACAGACTAATTCGACTCCCAGGCCAAACGGCTTTGCTGAAGTGTTATACCAAGGCCTAAGGCCTAATTCTAGAGTATTTTACATCTTTTTGACTTTGAGTCAATAAAAAATTTAATATTACAAGTATTAGAGTTTATTTCCATCGTGTTAAAGAAATTTTTTTTTGAGAGAGATGCAATCCTGTTTTATGAGAGCGAACATTGTCTTGTACAAAAACCTTCTAACTAGATTTGCTAATAAGAATATGAGATCTTTCGAAGTTCTGTAACACAGACGTATTTTTCGCAAGTTTTTTAAACCAACCTAGGCCAAAATCTTAAGAGATTTCCAGGACACTTTAACAGTTGAATAGCCAATAGATTGAGAGAAGCTCGGCTTGGTCCCATTTGGTGTGCTGTAACAGCCAATTTTACATTTACAAGCCAGGGATGAAAATCGCTCGGAAACTAGTTCGTTTCAATGGTTTATTGAGGTGTTAAGCCACCGGTTCGGTTCATTACATGGTTTCTGAAGCACTACGAACCACTGTTTCGGTTCGATTCTTTGCTGCTTTTCATTTAATTTAAATAACTTTCCTTGATATTTTTTTGGGACAGTTTTTGAATTGAATTTTTGAAGAATATGCACAAACTAAACATATGAAGTTGGCTTATGTTTTTTTTTTCTCACCTGGTTCCTCGTTTCAATTGCAACTTTGCTTGTCTGATCCAACTTTCTTGTCTAGACATGCAGAGCACTCAGTACAAAAAAAAAGAAATAGTGTCTTATCTAAGATGAAGCAACTTGGTTGCCAGTCGTTAAATCCGTTAATTAGCGAAACTAAATCAGTCTTTGTGGATGGAGTAACTCAAACAATTCGATTGCTGACCTCCACACACACACACACACACAAGATGTCCAGTCCAAGTTAAGTCAATCACAATAATTTAGTTGGGCGTTAAATGGTCTCTCGTTACATTACATTGACACAACACACACACACACACACGTAACAGAGCACGTTGAAGTGGCACTTAATTGTTTATGAATTGGGGTTTTGTCAAAGTGGGTGTGAGTAAACGAGCGAGTGCGGCGTGTGCGTGAAATATAAATCAGCCCAAGTGTAGGCAATGTTTTTTTTCTGTTTGCGGAAACGGAAGTTGGTGAGTTTGACAGGTTTTTGTTGTGGTAGAAATTGGATTTGATTTGGTTTTAAATATGCAAAATTTGTAATTTTGACAAAGTTTCTAGAGTATTTGGTATAACTATTTTTTGATATATTGAATATATTTTAATTTCAACTTTTTTTTTTAAATGATTTATAGTTAATTTTTGAAATATATTAAATATTTTTTAAAATTATTTGTTGTTAATTTTTGATTTATATTGAATATCGGTTTCTTTATTCTTTCAAATTAATTTTTGAAATTATATCGTTTTGTTTTTGAAACTATTTTCTCCTAATATTAATAAATTTTCGAATGTTTTGGGTATTTTTTGTATACTATTTATAATAGTAGAATTTTCAGAGGTTTTATTTAATAAATATTTGAATTTCTATTTTCTTTAAAGTTTAAAAACAAATTGTTTTCCAATTTTAAAAATATATTTTTATGGATTTTTATGAATTTTTTGTCTGTTTTGAGTATAATTTATTTTTCTTCTTAATGTTTTAATAATTCTTTATTATTTTAAGGAGTCTACTGAATATTTTTCTTAATTTAAAAATGATTAGATTTTTATGTTGTTATTTTAATAATTTTAGAAAATTTTTTAAATCACTTTTATTGATTTTATATTTTTTAAATTAGTCTCAAAGTTAGTTCTTTATTATTTTTTAAAGTATTTTGAATACATTTTAATTCTTTTTAATTATTAATTATTTTTAATAATTTGACAAAAAATTTTTTAAATATTTTTTGTTATCAATTTAAATTATTTTTATATATTTCAAAATTAGTCTCAAATTTAGTTAGGTTGTACCACACTTTGTTCTTTTTTTTTTTTATTTTTTTTTTATTTTTTTTTTTTTTTTTTAAATTGTGTTTTTTTAATAATTGTAAAAATATTTTGTTTAAAGTTTAAAAAAAATTGTTTTCCAATTTTAAAAATATATTTTGATGGATTTTTGATTTTTTGTCTGTTTTGAGTATAATTTATTTGTTAATGTTTTAATAATCTTTTTTGGTTCTGAATTTTTCTTATTTAAAATTTTTTTTTTTTTTTATTTTTTTAATAATTGTTTACTTTTGTTTTTTTAATTAGCCAGTTTGTTCTTTATTATTTTTTAAAGTATTTTGAATACATTTTAATTCTTTTTAATTATTAATTATTTTTAATAATTTGACAAAATTTTAACCAATTTTTTTAAATATTTTTTTATCAATTTAAATTATTTTTATATATTTCAAAATTAGTCTCAAATTTATTCTTTATTTTTTAAAGTATTTTGAATAAATTTTAATTCATTTTTAAATAATATGTGAATTATTAAATTATTGTAAAAATAATTTGACAAAATTTTTAGGCAATTTGTATTATTTTTGATTAATTTCAATTCTTTTCATATATTTCAAAATTAGTCTCAAATTCAGTTCCACCCACACAGCGGAGCTGGTTTAAACCGCTTAACAACAACAGCCACAAAATATAAAACACAATACTACACAACAGGCTGGGCAGGACCTTACTGCTGTGGCTCTGCTCGGACTCATGCCGACGGCTGCAGTTCGGTTGCAAGAAGCAGGAGCAGGAGCTGTTTTAGAGAGCACAACAGCAATAGCAATATAAGCAGCGACAACAACAACAACAATTATGAGGTGGTACATAACAACACACACACACACACACACACACAACTCATATACAACCCATCTCGTTCGTCGACGAGCCGATGATCATAACGGGGCATCTTTGGTACATAGACACACGAACGAAGTCACGGCCCGAGAGCTGCAGCAAAACAAAACACAGCACAAAACAATGCAGCAACAACAACAACAATACCGTCAGCAAAATGTAACTAAATAAGTTGCAGCAAAGGGTGGGTAGGGAGGTAGGGTACCCGGTACCCCACCCCCCTCCGTTTCGGCCCCTTGGCAGAGCGGCGCACGACGAACGAGCGAGCTGGAATGACCGAGCGAGACTAACCAAGGGCCAGGCTAACTTATGCCACGAAAGGTCTCAAATGGCAACACGAAGTGTGCTCCACCGAGCCGAGAGAGAGAGAGCGAGCGAGAGAGAGAGAGCAGTGTGTTCGCATTTGGGGGAAATAAAATAAAATACAAGCAAAATAACAATAACAACTGCAGCCCAAAAGCACGTGCAATTAATAGTATGGGGGCAGGAGTTAACTGCAGATGCTGCCACTGCCTCAGTGCTGCTGTTGCCTGGTTGGCTGTTGCATACTTCTAGGCTGGGCTGTTTGGTTGGTGTGAGAATTGTTTGGTAAACTGCATATACAACAATACAATAAGCAAGACATGGGGGGATCTCCGTTCGCTTATACATATGTGTATGAATGAATTTTCGGCGCATGCCATTTGATTGCCATTCCTATAAAAGTCACTTGGGCCATGTGCCAGAGCTCAGTTGAAATTCAACAACCAGAGTCTGGACTTCTCCTCTCGTGTATTTTTTGGCACACCTCACACACTTTCTTGTGAAATAAGCAAAAACCCCAACAACTAAAGCTAAAATAAAAACAGCAGCCCCTAGGGGACAGCCTACCAAAGAGCTCTCTCTACATCTCATCCAAGCGACGGCAAAACATCTTTTCTCTTTTGGACTCAAGTGTGAGCAGCAAGCTTACCAAGGTGAGTGAATGCATTTAGTTGTGATTTAAGAGTGAATATTACTACCAAGTGTTAAGTGTTGAAAGCAAGATCAGTAATCAGTTTGGAATAAAGTCTATATTTTTTATATATATATTAAGGGAAAATATCAGCCCACCTCCCGCCCAAACGACCGAGAGGCGCAACCGAAAATATACGGGCTAAGGACCGTTTCTTATCTTTATGTTTTTGAAATCTAGGTGGATATTAAGAAAATATCTGTTGCCTACTTTTAGACAGCTTTTAAGATATAGATAGATATAGATATTTTAGAAGCAACATACATTTTCTTAAAATCCACCTAGACTTAAAAACATAAAGATGAGAAAACGGTCCCTATACTATTTTCTTAAGGAGGTCTCTGTCGTTTGGGCGGGAGGTGGGCTGCTATTTTGCCTATGAAGAAAGGGGTTCCGTCAAGTTCTTTTGTTTAAGGTTCGCATAGCAGGTTCAGCAGGTCATTGAACCGAGCTGCAAGTGTGAACCCTGGTTCTGGTTACGAAAGCTATATGAATTGTTAAATGTTAGTAAGTAAACAAATGTAGGAAATGAACAAGTGAGTAAGCAACTTAATATAACGAGCAATGAACAACTGAACAAAATAGAAAATCTAAGTGAGCAACCGAACAAAAAAAACCATTAAATATATGGGAATTTCCATTAGGTCGATCTGGACCTTCGTACACTTTTGAAGTGAAAAAAAGAAAAAATAAAACGAATTTTTGATTTGACAAAAAGGCTTAACTTATCTCTGCTCTAATTGGCCCTACAATTGGTGCTAAGGTTGATTTTAGGCAATTAATTTTTTTCAAGATTATTACAAAAAACCAAGGCATTCGCAAGGGACAAGTGGTTTTTGCGACCAACAATTGACAAGCCGATTTTAGCGATCCTGAGGCAATATTTCAATCTGTTAAATTTAAGAACATTGCACATTGATGACACTTAAAAACGGTTTTGATTTTAACCAAAATAAACATATGACATTTCTTAAAATTCAATTTTAACCACTTTCGCACGGGACATGTCGTATAGGACATTTTCTTCCGTCATAATAATAATGTTATTTCAGTAACTCTTTTAAGGAAAATATATATTAATAAGCGGAGATAAAGTGTTTTTAAGTCAACAAAAGATTTCAATGTATTAATTTTCGCATAATAACAAAAAACAAAAAAAAATTTTAAAATATTGGATCGTACTTTTTTTTTCTCTACCGTTTATAGGCTCTCTAAATTTTTTTTCGTCGCCGTTTTTGCTCAATTTTCAGATTATAAAAAATAAAAACTATGATTTACAAAAAAAAAAAAAATCATTCATGTAAGAAAAAATTTTGAATTTCACACTGACGATGTCTCCTCGGGACCAACTTTATATAAGTACCCAGATCACAAATATTCTCATTTTTCAGCATGATTCTTTTTATTTGAATTGTATTAAAAATCACTATTTGTAGTCAATATTGGATAAGCCTTCCACATGTACTTCTGACGCACAGATAACAAAATGTTGTTTTTCAATGTCGCACGGGACATCGAAAAATGCGATGATGCAAATCAAAAAAATTACTTTATTTACCAATCGCATAGTCTCTTTTTGCATTTTTATTTGACTCTTTGTATCTTAAAAAGATTTAAGAATGCAAAAGTCAAGCATAAAGAAAGACATTAAAGAACAATTATCAGAACAATTATTGAAGGGCATATATCATACTGAGAATAGTTGAGCTTGCGCGACTTTGCTTTTAAATATCTCGAAGTGGGTTATAAATAAATGTAAAATTAGTTTATATTAGTACAATTTGACTGTTTTCCTATGAAAATATCATAAAGCAGGGGGTTTTAAAAAACTTTAAAATTTTTAGTCTCGGTGGACCTTTTGGTGGAAATGCCCATATCTTAATATACTTTTAGGTTAGGTCAAAGTATTTTGAAGATGCCATACCTATAATATTTTGAAATTTTCTTACTTTTCTTGCAGTTCAAAAACCCACAGCGAAAGCACCCAAAAAGGTTTTTAACAACTCACTGAGTTAAACGCAAATCTTTTGCGTATCGTCACATAGTTCGCTCGAAGCGAACACCTACTGTAAGTAGTACTCCATGTGTACCACAAAGATGAATTGCCTTGAACAATGCGATCCGGGATACCAAAAGTATCCTAGTAAAAAACGACGAATAACTACGATTCAGAATATATGGGGGGGTTGTTAGAACTAAAATGTCTTAAACATTTATAACCGCAAAAATATGATTAACCAAAAATATATATGAATATGTAATCGAACAAGTAGGGCAAATATTATGTATGCCAATATTTTATGTATTAGCGATTGTCGCAATATCAATTATGAATTATATATATACCAGCTCTCACTTGAACCATCACGAAATAGGGCTAGAAATAAGAAACGATTCTTGTAAGCAGAACAAATATTAAAACCATCCATTCTTCGCTACGATATAAAACGCATATAACTTTTTCACAAAATGTTCTTCCCAACGAGAGCTAAACATTGGCCTAGTCCGCTCTATCCGGGGCTGTTGTTCCGTAACTAAATGAACCTACCAACAAAATTATCCGGGTAAAGAGAAAGGGTGTCCGCTTTTTAAAAAAAACGCGTTACTAAATTAGGGGTTTGACATGACCAAAAATGAAGGCCAGGGTCCGGACCTTTGCCGTAATCGCGTACTACATGCCGTACGTTAAGCGGTAGTCGCCCCACGCGCCGGTCGGGCGGGTGGTGGGTAACATTTGCTGTTACACGTTGGGATTGCGTTCGCAAAAATACAATGTTTGAAAGTGATCGTTTAAGTGGGATGTACTCTTTGCATGCTGCATGCGTTTGCTTGTAAAAAATTGTTGATTTATTTTGTTTATTTTGTGCTTAAACTGGTTGAGAATTCCAATGCACATTTTTAATATAACATTTATCTTGATGTCTAAATTAAGGGTTATTGAAATCAGGTCAGTCACCATCAGCAATTCAAGCAAATGCCAAATGATAAGTAGCTTAATTTTCAGAGGTTGGTCAAACGCAAAAAACTGTCAGAGAATAAGATCGGTTAAAAAACACAGAAGTTTTCGAAAGCCTTTTGGGGCCCTTTAAAACTTTCTCAGCTTGAAACCGATTATTGGGAGTCCCCCAAATAAAAACGAGAAGGCAAAACTAACTTCGACTGTGCCGAAGTTTTAATACACTTGCAAATACTCATTCCAACCGAATTATCCGATAGAATTTATATAAAAGAGTTCAACCTGTCTAACTGATTGATGACCGTCTCACAGCCCAAACCGTTAGGGATGGGAAGCTGAATTTTTCACAGTAGCTTCATCTTATTCCGAAAGAGAGTACTGAGGCGGGGTTTTCGAAAATTCCGCCGGGAAATGCGGAAAATTCAGTGAAAACTGTTGTATGAAATTTTTATATCTATCATTCGATCAACTTATTTTACCAAATTTGAAATTAAAAATTCACATTTTCAGCATACCAGTTTT
Organism: Lordiphosa mommai; assembly: GCA_018904225.1. Taxonomy (NCBI): domain Eukaryota; kingdom Metazoa; phylum Arthropoda; class Insecta; order Diptera; family Drosophilidae; genus Lordiphosa; species Lordiphosa mommai. The sequence goes on from JAEIFT010000554.1 coordinate 143,637, forward strand.
CTGGAAAATTAACCCACTACACCCCCATGGGTGGGAAATGGGTTTTGCGATTAGTTCCAAACTCATTTTTAAAGCTAACCATACCCAAATGGACAAAGGAAGTCCCATGTGTTCGACCTATCGCTTTCGACCTTAAAAACGACCCAAATCGTATGGGAATAGGGTCGTTTTTGTGGTCAAAAGCGATTTGTAGAACTCATGGGAGGGACTTTGAAATTTTAGGAAATCATTTCCCAAAAATTGGAAAATGGTCGAAAAACAGTTGAATGAAAATTTTCTTTTGTTTTTCAAACGAAAAACTTCAAACTTATTTTCACATTTTGAAAAATTCGAAAAATTGGCGAAAAATTCGTGAACATAAAAAATTTGTCTTCCATTCGATCTTCCATCTATCTGGAAATTCCAATAAAATTGTATTCAGTTTTGTTGGAAAATCCACCCACCCATACAAAAATATGAAATACATTAGTTGGAAATTTTTTTAAATATTCCACGAAAGTCGGAAAATGGGCGGAAAACTGATGTGTGGCTTAATCCGATCTGATCAGCTCCAAATTTATTTTTAAAGCTTTAAATAACAAAATATTACCATTGGGATTATTAAAATTTAAAAAGTCCGGAAAACTGGAGGAAAAAGATTACATTTTTTTCCAATTTGATTCAAAATCATTTCAATTTTACCCCAAGATTAGCTTAGTGTAGAGATTAGCTTTTGAGCTGTACAAAACATTACAAACGGGATTTACAAATTAGAAAAAAAATCATTGAAAGTCGAAGAAGAATCCAGAATAAAATATACTTTGTTGCCCTTTGAAATTTAAACTTTGCTTAAGTTAGTTTAGTGAAATTCAGAAGTGGTTCGACTTGAAACCGTGAAGTAATTTTAATTCTGGTTTTCGTACAGAAGATCGTTGAACTTGAGTTCAGGTTTAAGGGGGTCTTCTACCTTTGAAAATTAGTTTTTTTCGATTTTTTTGTTTTGCCTTATTATTTTAGCTTGGATATTCCTCTTTCATCCCCTTTAACCCATTTTCAAATATTTGAAATAGTTTTGCAGATATAACCGTTTTAGTGGAGCAATGTTCTTGCTATAGTGAGTATTTAACACGTTACTCAAAACTTTAAATGTGTTTTTCTCGAAACCACGTTTTTTGACCTGGTAGCCATGATTGCGCCAGTTCTACTGAACCGATTTTGGTCAGCCATGTTGCAATCGACGCATAATTGATGCAATTCTGGCCCGTACCTCAATCAAGAGGAAAAACAATTTTTAACTATTTTTTTACACTAAACTACACAAAAAAAACTTGAAAATTCGAATTTTTTTTTAAACGGCCCCCCAATTTTTTAAAAAATATTGAAAATTATGATTGAGGTACGGCCAGAATTACATTAATTCTGATCATAACCTCATTTACCGTTTTCAATTCCGATAACCTTGAGTCCCGGAATCATGGCCACCACCTCTAAACCTTTTTTTTGAGACCTTAATTGGCAGGCCGATAACTTTTTGAACAGCCCTCGAAATCCAAACATTTTTTTATATTTTATTATATTGTTAATTAATAACTCAAATCCAAAAAACCAAACTGAAAAAGCTCTGATAGTTTTTTTTTCAGAAATTTTTTAAAAACACTCATAAAACGCTGTTCAAAGGTAGAATACCCCCTAATCAATGTTTGCTCAGTTCTTAAGCGTACAAATTTTTATTTGCTGATGTAGAGTTGAAAAAAGCTAACAAATTGTAGATGTTGCTGCAGCGCCTTTCTGTTCGATTTGGGTACGCCAAGCTGTACTTAAAGAAGATTTCAAAATTGACAATTTTCTACTAAGGTTCGGGATGGGTTCGGTACTTGCAAAATAATTCGAAGATTTCGACTCGCTAACCTTTTCCCAGCCTAGACTTCATTTGGTGACTTTTCATATTCGAATCAATTCTCAGACCATTTTTGCATATCTTTTGTCTCTCAGTTGCTTAAACCAAAACCTTGTTAACGCTGCTTGGGTTGTCTCCGTTGACAGCGTCCACCCAAGAAATGCATATTTAGTCGAGTGTTAATAATGTGGCTGCCTTTGCCCCAAGGGGCAATCCTTACCCACCCACCCACCCACACACACACACACTTACACATTGGTTAGCCAAAAAAAAAAGGTGCAAGCGTGCGTTAAGGCACACAAAAACAAACAAATGGGGGGAAAAACAACGAAAAAAATATAAAGAAAACTTGCCTGCTGTCTTGCCTGTCGTGTTGGCGTTGGCGGTGGGACGGCGGCACATTTTGCCAGGGTTTGGCATTATATTTCATTGACTTCATCTGGTGGCGCCTGCGAGTGTAAGAAAACGAAAACAAAAAATAAATAAAAAATTAAAATAAAAATGCATAACGAAACACAAGGAACGCGGCTGTTAATTTTGTTATTCAAAATGTTGTCTGAGATTTCAAGAAAAAAAAAAAAAAAAGTGGCGACGTTTATTTATTTCCGCCTCTGTTTTCTTTGGATTTCCATTGTTGGATTGCCAAGTTGATTTTTCTGCTCAAGGGGAGACATTTTAATTTAGTGGCAAATAATTAAAAAATATCTGGGAGTAGGAGAGCCAATTTGCACACCATAAAATGAAACCACAAATACTTAATGTCACGTAGTTCTGGACATCAATTGGACCCAGGTAGCAGCTTAGGGGTGGAACATTGAACGCACTCGCATGGAAATTTCAATGACAGGCACAGGAGAAACACGAATAGCCAGCCGCAGGCCACCCACTTGAAAATTTATGTGTTAATTTCAAGATGCCCCCAGAGAGTGAGAGAGAGAGAGAAAAAGAGAGGGAGGGGCAACGGTCTTTCTTTATGCTTTTTTTCCTTCGCATTTTTCAAAAAGTTTTTCAGGTGCTGCCAGGGTCAGTTGCCTTTGGTTGGGTAATAAATGAGCTAATAATAAGCGAAATGTGCTTTTGAGTGACCCTAAACAATGCCCAGGGAACAACAACAACAACAACAAAAATGTATAAAAAATCCTTCAGAAATTGCTGTGAAATTGAGTTTGAAAAAAAAGGCAGTCAAAAAATGCGCCAAAGTGTCGAAAATTCCGTTGGTGACATGAAAAGATTTGTTTATAATTAATTTCGGTCGTTTTTTTTTTGTAAGAGTTTAAAACATGTGACGCTGAAGGGAATTAATTACATTAATACCTTTGGTCAGCAAATTTTTCTATAATTTTTTTTCGGTATTTGTTGACCCTAAAAAATTTTAATAGAAAGGAGAAGGAAGGAGTGGAATTTGATAATGTCAAAAGTTATCGAAATGGAAATACCCTTAAAACCAAATAAAGTGGTAAAACGTTAAGCAATCCGTACTGACATCTTTTTCTTGAGCAAAAAGAATGAGAGTTTGAGAGAAGTTTGGCTTGGCCCCATTGAGGGGCAGCCAATTTTAACTTAATCAGGGGGAGATATTTAGTACACAACCAAACCGATATCGAAAAATAGAAGGTCGTACCGATACCCGTGCAGTTTTTAAAAAACGCTCTTGTTTTAAAAGATTTTTTCACTAAACTAGTTTTTAGACACGATCGTTCCTAAAAAGGACCAATAATAGCATAGTAACAGTCGGACGAATGAATATATCTAGTGGTTGTTACGAAAAATATAAGGCTAAGACATCTAAGACTAATTATACCACGTTTTGTGGCGCTACGATTGAAAACAAAAAAGTTTTTCTCACTAGAACTAGTTTTTTGGACCGATCGTTTCTATGGCAGCTATATGCTATAGTCATCCGATTTTGATAAATTTTTTCAGAATTATGTGGAAGCATATAAAACTAATTTATACCACGATTGGTGACGCTACGATGGAAAACAAATAGTTTTTCCCACTAGAACTAGTTTTTGGACCGACCGTTTATATGGCAGCTATATGTTATAGTCATCCGATCAGGCCGATTCCGAAAAATGTGCAGCCTATGTGTATTTAAAGAATTTTTGCAAAGTTTGGTCAAGATAGCGTTAAAACTGAGGGAGGAGATAGCATAGTAACAGTTGGACGGACATGGATATATCCTAGTGGTTCGTTAAAAAAATGTTTTTAGCATACAATTTCCGCGATAAACACATTTCTGACCTCGGATCGGCCAAATCTTAACCGAATTACTTGAATCTTTTCCTTTAAAATCAAACCCCTCGAAACGTGTATCCCAAAAAATTATAAAAGTTCGGGGAATCCTTAAACAATTCGAATTAATATTTTATCCACCCGGATTTCTTTCTTCTATTTTCGAAAATAAATCAGGGACCGTAACAGTTATAAGATTTATCAAAAAAGTCATTATTTAACAGTTATATTTTGCGTTTTATAATAAAACTTGGGAAATAACAATTATTTTTGGATTTTTATTTTAAAACTCCGGAAATACCAATTATTTTATGATTTTAATTTTATTACTCTGTTCATAACAGTTATTTTGATTTTTATAAAAAAAAAATTTCATGATAACAGTTATTGATGACTTTTATTAATAAAAGTCATCAATAAAATTATTCAAAGACTTTTATTTTAAAAGTCATAGCATAAAAGTCATTTGCATATATCGCAATGATAGAGCCATTGAGGACCAAACCGTAAACATATACTTGATCAACTCGGCAAGAGTAAACGACCCACTTCGTATTTGTTTTTAAGCCAATTGACATAGACATCGACTTAATGAAATATTGGGAAGAAAAAAAATTTGCTCTTTCCCATTTGTATTAACTGACAAAGGTTGTCAACAGCGTGCCCACTACTCAAGTAAGTGTAGAGAGAGGATTTTCTGCACTAAAATTGGTATTGACACACTTGAGATATAATTTGTCTTCCGAATCCTTGCAAAAGATTTTACTAATAAAATTAAATAATAAATAAAATTTTAATTTGATGTTACTCGAACTAGTCAAGCTGATTAAGATTATGTTTACAAGTTTTTCCTCAATGGCTTTATTATTGCGATATATGCAAATGACTTTTATGCTATGACTTTAAAAATAAAAGTCTTTGAATAATTTTTATTGATGACTTTTATTTAAAAAAAGTCATCAATAACTGTTATCATGTAAAAAAATTTATAAAAATCAAAAATAACTGTTATGATCAGAGTAATAAAATAAAAATCATAAAATAATTGGTATTTTCGGAATTTGTAAAATAAAAATCGAAGAATAATTCTTAAAATAAAACTTTTATATAAAAATTGCATTATAACTAGAGCGTAAGTTGGAGTCAGCTCTGCTCGACTTCGATATACCCGTTACTCAGGAAAATTAAATCACAAAATGCCCAGCGTTATTATTTGATTTGCTTAGAACTCGACTATAGTTCATCTGATCGTAAAACAGTGGATGGTGTATCGATAAGTACTGATGTGGGAGATATACAAGGGAGTCAATACAAGTCTACACTAAAAAAATTCTAGCTCTAGCTCTTATAGTCTCGGAGATCTAGGTGTTCTAGACGGACGGACATTTCCACGAACTTAGTATACCCTTTTTACTCTACGAGTAACGGGTATAAAAATTTATGAATACTGCATGACATATATTCACGATGTTTAATTTCATCATCTGAATCTATTCGAGTGATCGTCTATAAAGATTAATATTCAGCTAGAATTACTTAACCTACTAAGAGCCGATCTTTCATCTATAGATAGTGTCAGATAATCGTACACTTTCCTCAGTTATTTGAAAGTTTATGTGCCAGATAGTGCTATGTAGGAGATGAGAAATCGGCCCTTAAACTAAACAACAATAAACGACAGTTTTTTCCAAAGAGTAACACATATTCTTGAGGTAAACAAATTCAACTCAATTTTAAAATTTATGAGTGTCTCATTCCATCAACAAAAGGGTAACTAGACAACAACAGCCAAAGCCACAAACAAGCTCGATGGGTGTAAAGTGTTGACGTTAAAAAAAAGGAAAAACAAACTGCGAGTTGCTTGTTGCAAATTCCAATCAATTTTTGTTGCTTTTAAGAGAAGATGGAGCAGCAGCAGAAGCAGAAGCAGACGGACTGCGACTCATTTACCGGAAAATTGAGTAGACATGCATATCCGTCGATGAGAATGACGGAAATGGTCAAGATGATGCAGAGATGCAGGACCTGGTCATCAATTAGAATTTTTTTTTTGCGAGTCATGCTTTGTCTTGTGTTTGGTTAACAAGATGAAGCGGACAGGGCCTCAGGTTATCATTGAGACAAACCCAAACAACAACAACAACAACAGCAGGAGCAACTTTTGCGGCCTAATGGAATTTTTGCGGCATTTGCCTAACTGGCAAAAAATTGCCAAGGTCCTCCCGTTTGCCTTCACATATGCGAAAAAGTCTGCTGCGAATTGAAAATCGAAGTTAATATGCTCCGCAGACTGTGAAACAAATCATTTTCAAGTTGTTATGCGAAATCGACACGTTTTTGCCATTTTATATTTATTATGAGAATTTTTTTTGTGCCAGCTGTTACCAAAGTGTCAGCAGGCTGAGAGGGGGTGGCAAGACATAAAAGCTAATAATTTAGGCACATTTGTGGATAGGTGTAGGATGGGGGAGATTTGCAACGGTTTAACTATAGGAAGTAAGTAGATGGATAGGCCAAAAACAAAACGAACCTTTGCTGAATATTCGTTATTGAGTCGAAAGCGAGCCTTAGCAGGCTTATAAATAGGTCACGAAATTGTTGTGGCAGAGCAAGAAGCCGCACATCGAAAGCAGGAAATATGGATCGACTCGCAGCTCTTTGCTCTGAGCTTTGCTCCGAGAGCTCTAAGCAAAAAGCTGCGAGCAAGAGCAAGCTCTTGAGAGCAAGGAGCAATTCCGATTCTCAAACTTAAAGTTGTCTGAAAAATTCAAGATTTTTCGGATTAGGGCAAAATCGGGCAAAAACCGATTAGACTATCGCATAAAGCACACTTTAAAGAACAATATTGCAAATACAGTTACGACCATCCACGACAATACACCTAACTTTTACTCCTGAGAGCAAGGAGCACTTCCGATTCTCAAACTTAAAGTTGTCTGAAAAATTCAAGATTTTTCGGATTAGGGCAAAATCGGGCAAAAACCGATTAGACTATCGCATAAAGCACACTTTAAAGAACAATATAGCATTTACAGTTACGACCATCCACGACAATACACCTAACTTTTACTCCTGAGAGCAAGGAGCACTTCCGATTCTCAAACTTAAAGTTGTCTGAAAAATTCAAGATTTTGCGGATTAGGGCAAAATTGGGCAAAAACCAATTAGACTATCGCATAGAGCACACTTTAATGAACAATATTTCATTTACAGTTACGACCATACAAAAACGCAAGATGAAACAAAATATTAATATTTTAGGTTTTAGCAGAGCGTTAATGACCAATCAATCCCATGTGCTCTATAAATCGCCATCGAGCCAAAAACGACCCGAATCATATGGAAATCGGTTCGTTTTTTGGGTCGGAAGCGATTTGTAGAACACATGGGTATGAGTCAGGCAGTACAAAATATAGAAATTTAATTTCTTAAAATATTTTAATAATTTGCAAATTTTATTTTATTTTAATTTATATCAAATATTAAATTAAAAGACAGTTTCCACTGTCAATAACACTGCGCAACATTTTTACGGTCATCGATTCTGAACCAATTTTTGAGAATCGCCGCTGAAAGTACTTACAAAAACTAGAAATTCTGCATTATTACTTTTGCCAAATTGGTTCGGGTTTCGATTTTATGCTATCATCCATTTTTTTGCTCAAACTGGATTTTGACAACTTTTTCGATATTTAGATACGGCTATATCTCGTAAACCGAGAGAAAAATTGTTTTTCTGTCTTCAGCAAAGTTGTAGGTATCGAATGGGAGAAAAAATATGCGAAACAAACTTACCCGAAAAAATTGCATCTAGTGCCTCAAAATCGCAAACATTTAAATTTTTTAACAATTTTTCTACAGTTTTTGGTCAATAACTCGACCACACATCCTCAAATATGTCGTTTTGTTTTTTTTTTTGCTTTATTTCGAATGAAACAAATGTTTTTCAATTTATCTTATGGCTTATATTACATAGAAAATATGAGTTTATTGTTGTCATGTGTGTATGAAATAGAGATGAAAATATGTTAATTGTTGACATCCATTGAATTTGATGACCCTGGTTCTGATTATCTCAATCTTCTCGTGGGTGGTTCAAAATCATCATCTGAGTCTTCATTATCATTTTCATTATAATCTGAATATAAAGGATTCAATGGCATATCCATTTCTGTGGTCCACCATCTTTAAAATCGGGTAAAATGTGCTTCTTTTAGATGTTTCCAATCCAAAAGTGTTACGTAGCATTTTTTGCACACGGTGTTTGGCGTATAATCTTCCAGCACTTAAATCAGGTTCATCGAAATATTCAGTAGTAGCTTCTATGAATTCCGCACTAAATAAATTTTTTTCGCTTATTTTCGTCTCTTTTCAACACTATATGACCACAACGGAACGGAACAAAAATCATTTATTATTGGGCACTTGGTAATTTTCATTTTGAAATTTTGAATGTTTTTCTGCTTTTAAAATAATTGTCACTCCTAAATCAGCGATGGGCAAGCCCTTGCTCCCAGCAGTTACCATTGCTTCGACTTAATTTTTGGCAATTGCCGCCAACTTGGCGGGATCGCAATTGCGACGTTCGCAAATGAATAAAAAAAAAACAAAATGCATGTAATTCATGGCGTCAAGTTTCAAAAACAGACGGAAACAAAAACAAAATATATGCAGTGAGTGCGACCTAGACTTGGGCTGCAGACGGCGTCTGGAGTCGAGGCCCAAACTGAATTATCGCGCCCACCGCTGCTCTAAATTATTATTGTCTCGTTGCACAAAACACGCATGATAAACCAAAGACGCAACCATACATCGCGTAAACAAGAAAAAAAATTAAATTCAAGTTTACAGCAAACAGATTTTCAGCGTTCAGCTATATTGACCAAAAAATGGTAGAAAAATTTTAAAAAAATTGAAATTTTTGCGATTTTGAGTCACAAGGTGCAATTTTTCGGGTAAGTTTGTTTCGCATATTTTTCTCCCATTCGATACCTACAACTTTGCTGAAGACAGAAAAACAATTTTTCCCTCGGTTTACGAGATATAGCCGTATCTAAATATCGAAAAAGTTGTCAAAATCCAGTTTGAGCAAGGAAAAATGGATGATAGCATAAAATCGAAACCCGAACCAATTTGGCAAAGTAATAATGCAGAATTTCTAGTTTTTGCAAGTACTTTCAGTGGCGATTCTCAAAAATTGGTTCAGATTTTATGTGTTGCACTGTGTAATGGCCCATGCCATGGGAAAACATTTCCATTGGTTCATTTATTTGATGCACATAAAAAATGGATACCCAGTGGGTAATACCCACGTTTCTAGTATATTGTTTGGTGAATTTAAAAGACTTTCCAACTGGGTAAAACATTATTTAAGGCATAAACTGATTTACCCTTATGGCTGACTCTAATTTTCTCAGCTTTGAGTGCCAAATATGCACTTAATAGAAAGATATTTGCATAAAAAAAACACAGTCACAGGCAAAAGGACTTTAAACGATCAAAAAACCATACTTGAATATGCAAAACAGGGCAACATAAAATGCGTTTAGGTAAGCCATTTAGCAGGGCGAAAAATGAAGGAAAAAATCCCACATTATGGGTTGATGCGGCCCTCCAGTTGGCAAACATAAAATTAGTAAGCACGTAAGAGCGCTGATAGCCGGGCTCATTATCATATAACATAGGCGTACGCAGACAGCTCCTGGACAATGTGTAGGATTTGTATTTAGCTTAAATGTTGCATGCTTAAAAAGAAAAAAAAATGCATTTAATTTGGTGTACATATAAGTCTTATGCTTACCAACTGTTCGATTCAGGCGGTGGACATCCTCCTCTTTGTCGCTCCATGGGCGGCGTATCCAACAGTGGCCGACCGCTGCCTCCACTTGCTGTGGCCGGCAATGTTGTCGCTCCTCCTTCTCCTGCATTTGTGCTTGTTGATGTTTTTCGGGTGCTCATTTGATGGCTTTAACACTTATTTACATACATTTACAATTATTTCAAACAATATTTACAGTTGTTTGTTCTATTTCTAGGATATTGTTTATCAAGGCAAAATCACATTGGCAGGCCGCTTGCTTCTTCTTCGTTTGTTTTGTACTCTCCGGTGTTTGATTTACGATTCAAATTGCACTTGCACTTTCACTTGCCCAAATCTCGTTTATATGTACAATATATGTATAAAGTAAAATATCAAAAAAATATTCCACAATATAAAAATATAAAACAAATGCAAAAGCGTTTGGGCCCAACAGCTGTTGTTCTGGCTAGAGATGTGCGCTGAGTTGACTTTGGTTGGTGCTGCTCACGACGCTCACGAGCACGCACACACAAAATATATCACTTGCGATATTTGACTGGCAAATCCCGGTGTGCTTGGGTAAAAAGTAAAAAGTAAGTTTTGCCTATATCCTATCTGAATAAAATGATGGATAAACTTGCAAACGGTGCTACACCCGATATTTTTTTGAAAATATTATATATTATAATAAAATATAAATAATTATTATAATATAATATTATTATGCTGATTACGAAAAAATTAGTCAAAGTTGTCGCAAATTTATTTTTCTGGTTTAAAAATGAAAAAAAAAAACAGTTTTAACTAATGTTATGACTGTATCTCAGAACATATAATATATATATATATATATATTTTTTTAATGTTTCATACTAAAATGAAAGATATGTCCAAAACTAAATTTTTTTTGTTTAGGGAATTTTGATCGAAAAGCTTATAGTTTTAGAGACAAAGACAAAAACATTTCCTTCTAGTATACTTTTGTTTAATGTAATGAACCTATATCCTGAATGCCGAAAAAACGTAAAAAAAACTGGAGCGTACTGAAATAAGCGCCGCAGGGTAAATTTTTGCCGCTATTTTTGTCAACAAAATTTTGTAGGCCTTTAAATGTGACCGTTTTCAGTCTTTTTCTCGAAAAAGACACGCATGAGATATAAAATATGCGTTTCCACAATATTTTTAATTTTTGCCAAAAATTAAGTTAGATAAAGTTAATATCTTCTTATAATAATTTGCCCAAATTTTGATTTTTTGATTATTTTTCGGCACTTTTTGATTAGATTATTTGCTTATAGAACCATACCATCAGTTTCAAGTCCTGCTAAATCTAAGGTAATGGCGATTTAGTCAAATTTTTATTAAAATTTTGGCAAAATATTTGCCGGTGGGACCTTAGCTTAATACGTATTCCAAAAACCTAAATTAAATGTTTAAATAAATAAATATTAATTTCGGCACTTTGCTTCATATGAATAGAAACACTTTTGAAAAGCTCTGAAAGTTCGAATGCTTTTGATAAGCTGTCTGATTTAGATGAAGCATAGTGTCAAAATAAATTATTATGCTAACTGGAATCCAGAAAGGCCTTTAACCCAGAAAAAAAAGGTTCACCTAATTTGCCTATTTTTTTCGTAATCAGCAAGCCAAAATATATAAAAAAATATTTTTTTTTAAATATCGAAGGTAGGACCCTTTCGAAATTTCAGCTAATTTCTAGCTTGTAAACTTTTTAATCTAATAAGTCCCATTTAAAATAACTCTTCAATCATCAGTTTTGTGAGTTGGCTTATGTTTTACTGTTTTCGCTCAAGCGCACATCTCTAGCACCATTTTGGCATTTGATGGCCGGGCGTTGCCACCTAAGTTGAAAAATTGAGCGCTCATTTGAAATGACAAAAACAAAATCAATATTGCTTTTATGCAAATTTCTTGTATTGTTGCTTATTTCTTTTCTTTTTTCGTAAGTTTTGTTTGCTTTCAGTTGGAGATTTCCATAATTATATGCATCAGCTGGCAGGTGGGTGGTGGCTAAGGAAAAACAAAGCACAGCAAACCGAAGAAGAAAATGTACGTATGTATGCAAAAGTGTGTGTGCGTGTTTTGTGTTTTTGTGTAAATATTGACAGTTTGTTTATTTTTTTTCATTTTATAATCAAAGTGAATAAATAATAAAGCTACAGAAAGCAAAATGTGTCTGTTGTTTTATTTTGCATTAAGGGTGGTTGTGGGTTTGCAATTATATTTCAGATTTCAATTGAATGGGCAACTCTCCACACAAGCGATCAACGACGTCACACAAAATACACATTGGCCGCAGCCAGGCATAACGGGGATGTAGCTCAGATGGTAGAGCGCTCGCTTAGCATGTGAGAGGTACGGGGATCGATGCCCCGCATCTCCAGAGTAAAGTCATTTTTTTTTCAAATATTTTTTTTTTTTGAGAGATCAAATAATATATTAAAAAATGTATAAAACAAATAAATTATAAAATGCATTAAATATGTGTTGCCTTTTAAAATGGCTGCTTAAGATGGTTATAAGTAAGTAGGTATATGGTAAGATAAATGTGTTTTACTATTTTCCAAGGTCCGGATAAAAAGCGGAGATTCTGATGTTCTACTAGGCCGGAAAGAGACTTTTGATGGCCAATATCTTTAAGAGGTGCCTCATTATTTGGATCCTTGGGGTGAATCTTTTCGACATTTCAGTAAGGAGTTCCTGAAATCTCATAAGAGATCGGCTTAACAGGTTGACAAACTTTATTGTTGACGTATTTTAAGCAAAGCAAGAAGAGATTGCGGTCTATCTGAATATAAAACAGGCGCTTGATGGTTTGTGCTCTGAAAGATTAAGAGCTTACTTTCGCCTTAAATTTTTTTACTTATGCACATCTACCTGACTGATAATACCTTCTCAGTTGTCCTGAATGGAGATAATTCAAGCGTAAAGGGGATACGTGCAGGTGTGCCTACGGAATGTACGATCCCTATGCACCCATTGTTTCATTATTCAAAACATATGACCTTATGTAGGCGTCTAGCGTTTTTTTTTTTAATAAAAGGCTCACTTAAAAAATGAAGTTGTACATTATAAATCAATTTGAAGATTTAGTTTAGTAGTTTCTTTTTCAGGGATTTCAGGACTTAGTTCAATTATTTCAAAACCAATTCAATTTGAATGAAATATACAAAAAAAAATCCTTTCTCTGGAGATGCGGGGCATCGATCCCCGTACCTCTCACATGCTAAGCGAGCGCTCTACCATCTGAGCTACATCCCCTTGGTAAATTCGGCAATCTTCAAGGGATACAAATACAAATGCCTCACCGTACCCCTTCCCACCACCACCATCTAAAAAATTGACGATTCATGACCATGATCATTAATTATTCAACCATTTTTGAAAGTGCCCTTGAGGCTTATATAATAAACAAACATGATAGACAACGGGTTTTTTAAAATCCAGTTTGTTTCATTCAATTTGTTAAAAAAATTAAAAAAATATATAGCTGGGCTCAACCGGGATTTGAACCCGGGACCTCTCGCACCCAAAGCGAGAATCATACCCCTAGACCATTGAGCCTCTTGTTTTGTGGCCGGCCAAGTAGTCGACCTGAGCAAACGATTGCTGGCCAAATCTATAAATAGATCACCTTCACCCGCAATTAGTTATGCAACCAACTAAAACCAACCAGTTTAGGTTTTGATTTCTTTTGTTTAGGTAAACTGCATATTTTGGCCATAAATGACAAGACGGTGAGTATTTTTCAACGTAATTATTTTTGAGGGCGCTGCAGAAGGGGATGTAGCTCAGATGGTAGAGCGCTCGCTTAGCATGTGAGAGGTACGGGGATCGATGCCCCGCATCTCCAACTTCCTTTTTCATAATTAAAATCATTTTTTTTTTTTGCTCTGCAATTAATTGCCGCACATAATTTCCAGTTTAATGCACTGGAAGACAGACAATTATTTGCCTTAGTATTTTTGTGGCCGGGTGATAAACAAAAGGACGCCAAATGAATTAAGTCAAATGGAAGATAATGGTCTATAGTTGGTTTATGTGATGTCTGTGAGTAAGAACAATATTGATAAAAAATTTTGGTGAGTTTAAATATTGAAGTTTTACTTTGAAATTATACATATGAATTTACATAAGTTTGAATATTAAACTAATATAAAATTTGGATAAAGTATGAGGGATCCAATATCGAAATTTTGTTCGGCATTAGCTCTAATTAGTAAGATATTCCCGTGAAATTTGGTTTGCACGCATTTTTTAGACCCACAAGAAGACTTACCAAGATTCGCTCACTTTAGACCATGATTTTATATAGCTGCCATATAACGGATCTAACCTACATGCATCAACTTTGTTGTTTTTTAAACTATTAAACTGAAATTTGGCTAGTACGCGTATTTTAAGCTCTTTAGAGATTCTACCAAATGTGGTTCGATTTGCGACACTATTTCATATAGCTACCATATATCAAAACTGACCCACTTTGTTGTTTAGTAATCTATTGAACTGAAATTCGGTTTGTATACGTACAGGGTTGCCCATATTCGACGGACCCATGCCCTTTTTTTTTTTAAAAATCAAAGAAAAAAATAAAAAATTTGGCGGTTGGCAATCTTAATCATTTAATTTGTTCCAAGTAGATTTGTTTACATCAATTTTTGAATATGATATCTCTCAAATGGCCGCCTCTGGCGTTGATGGCGTATTGTGCCCTTTTTGCAGCATTTTCCATCGTTTTCGCCAACATTTCGGCCGGAATAGCGGCTATTTCTTCACGAATGTTGTCCTTGAGCTCTTCTACGGTCCTTGGCTTGTTAACGTAAACCTTTGACTTCAAATATCCCCACAAGAAGAAGTCAGGCGGCGTCAAATCGGGCGAACGCGGTGGCCAGTCCAAATCACCACTTTTCGACATCAAACGGCCCGGAAACAATTTCTTCAGAAAATCGATTGTTATGCGACTTGTGTGCGGTGGAGCGCCGTCTTGTTGAAACCAGAACTGCCTCATACGCTTTCGACGAATAATTGGCATCACAAAATTGGCATCACGCTCCTGGTTGATGGTAACAGCATGGCCATTTTCATTTTGGAAGAAAAACGGCCCAATGACCGTTTTCGCACTAACGCCGCACCAAACTGTGCTTTTCGTCATGAAGAGGCACTTCTTGAATCTCCTGAGGATTTTCAGTGGCGAAAATTTTTCGTATAAACGCTTAATGGTATTCTAGAAGGCGCACTTTTCACATTTTTTTATTTTTTAAAAGCACGTTGAGTTTTCACAATTGACTTGTTCTGTTGAATGTAAATTTCAACTATTTCATAGCGCTCGCGTGGCGTGTATTGTTCCATGGTAAAAATCTGCTTGGACTGACGCTTCAAACGCGGTATGTCATTAAGCGATCTGACATCTCTGTCAAAAGTTATGGCGTTGCCAGATGGGTCCGTCGATTATGGGCAACCCTGTATATCAAAACTGACCGACTTTGTTGTTTTTTTTAATCTATTGAACTGAAATTCGGTTTGTACACGTACTTTAAGCTCTTTAAGCGCCCTACCAAATGTGGTTAGACTTGCAACACTATTTTATATAGCTGCCATATAACCGATCCGACTGACTTTGTTGTTTTTTAAACTATTAAATTGAAATTCGGTTTGTACACGTATTTTAAGCTCCTTAGGCGCCCTGCCAAATGTGGTTCGATTTGCGACAGTATTTCATAAAGCTACCATATAACCAAACTAGCCGACTTTGTGGTTTTTTAAACTATCAAACTGAAATTCGGTATGTGGGCGTATTTAAAGCTTCTGAAGGCGTTTTAACAAATTTGGTTCGATTTCCGACACTATTTCATTTAACATTTTCATCTTAAATTATTTTTTCGTCCACTGTTCTATAAACAAGGTCCCCTATCTACTATAGCCATTTACCCCCAGCATTGTGTGTGTGCCATCCATCCATCCATCAGCCTAATGAAATACCCCCGCCCCCCACATGGAGAGACTTACCAGTTTTGTAACCTGGCCAAATATTTAATTATTCATAACTTTAAACAATCACAGCGACATCAGAGCATCATTCGGGATAACCCTAGGGCTCTATACACCTCCACACCGACCCCCCCCACCCACTTAACCACCCGTCGTTTACGACTCAACAAACACCGAAACAAAACACAAGGGGATACCTCCCCCCTCGTCCTGCTGCCGTTTAGCTGCTGGTAATAACATTGTCGTAAAATCATGTTTGGCTTATCATGAACCCCAGAGTGAAACCAAGGACCCGGGCTGAAAGTCGCGCGCCTTGCATTTAAATGCCGTGGAGAAAATGGCGTGAATTATAGTGGCGTAGGTTAAATGCCTTTAGACAGCCACATAAACTACCAGCGGCAGGGCAACCCTTTTGCAATTCTGAGCCCAGTTGGATAGATTTCAAAAATATATATTTTATGTACGCAAAAGTTGCCGGCGTCTGCTTTTAATTTTTGTAAAATTATTTGCATTCGTACACGACTTGTTTTCTTGTAATTATCGCTTTTTGTTTGTTACAGGTCTTGGCCGCCGGCTAACATACAAAATTAGCGCGCCCAAAATTACTAAACAATATTTACCAACAGCAGGAGCAGGAGCGGAGCTGGAGCTGAAGCAAGCAAGGAGTTCAACTCAAGACGCCGCCAAGTAGGCAACATATTGTCGTCCACAATAAGAAAGTCATTTTCTAATTGGCCAAAGTTGCTGCCAAGTTTGTGTGTGTGTGTGTGTGTCTGCTTTAGTTTTTGGTTTGCTAATTCAATTTTAATGCTTGATTTCATATTAATTGAAATATAAATTTTACACGAAAGGAAGGTAAGAGAGGCCCTTGAGAAGTGAGACCAGCTTGAACTATTCAAAACCCTTCGAAACCCAAAATTGAAAGAAAGGAATGCGTTGGCTGAGATTATACAGAGAAAGCATTCTATTTAGTAAGAACCTTTAAAAAATGTTCGATATGATTCGACATCTGAAGGCCTCTTTCCGGCTCTGTGGATCGTTACAATCTGCGCCTTCTTTCTAAGCAAGACCAGAAGGATTATGCTTCTCTTTTTTTTTTTTTTTTTTTTTTTTTTTTTTATTTGTCAGTAAGTTTAACAATGTTCAGTCAAACATATAAATAGCAGTAGTTAAAAACAACTGTTAATAAAACCCGCGTTAGCAGCTCTGACCCGATGGGACTAATTTATTGGCCAATGCCAGCTATGGTCCTTCTCACAGCAAGGGTGGTCAAAGTGCATTGGGTACACAATTTATGTTAGGTACAAAATTAATGAGTTTTTTACATCCAAAGTCAAATGATTGAAAATAGGTGATAGTGCTCATTATAAGCAAGGCAAAGGCTCGGAAGGGGTCCCGGTGAGCATAGTTCGTTTGGCGCGTTTAAGGTAATAGGAAGAAGTTACGAGTCATTCTAGACGGCACTGATAAATTATTGGGATACAGGGCAACGGAACAGTTTCTCCAGCTAAAAGTTTGTGAAAAATACTACAGCGTGACAGATTCTTCTCGGGCCTTAGGAGTCAATACGTAATCTCTGTTCTAGCCTTATTTTCCATCAAACTGAACAGTCAATCGGTCTTTTGTTATTACCCAAATTATTTGGTCGACTGTATGTTGTTTGGTGGTGTAGGGATCATCGAATTCCTTGGACCACCTCTTGATAAACCCTAACCTTTTGGCTTTATTACAAATGACGCTATGTGGCTGTTAAAAAACTCAACTTAGGTTCGAAAAGAATACCTAAGTCGTCAACTGTATAAAGCGATCAAAGACTCCCATTAATAGTATAATCAAACAAATACGGCTTGATACGGTGAAGGTCGTTTTACACTTTCAATATTAAGTAACGAGCTTAAGGTCGTCACGTACAAAGAGCATTCTGTTGGAAGACGGAATGTCATTTATGAAAAGATTGAACAACAAGACCAAGATGGACTCCGAAGTAACATGGACAATTTCGGATAATGCCGATTTAAATTGCACTCGCTGTGTGCGATCAACCAATATGATCTAACCCAGCTAATGAAGTTGGTCGGAAGACCTACTAAGCAAAGTTTATGAAGGAGAAGATCGTGATTAACCGAATCGAAGGCTTTACTAAAGTCCGTGTAAATCACATCAGTTTGTTTCCGTTGAGAAACCTCATTGACATGGAAAACTCAGAAGATAGTGGCGACAGAACGTCGCCTAATAAATCCATGCTGGGATTGGCTAATATGGGTTGACAAATGCTGTAATTGGGATGTTATTATCTGCTCAAAAGCTTAGGAATTGAAAGCTTACAGATTCCCCTCGGTAATTCGCTATGTTTGACCTTGACCCTTTTTATGAATAGGAATAATATAAGATTCCTTCCAAGATAGCGGAAAACTACCTACTTCAAGCTAGACCAGGAGGATTATGGCTTTGACAGGATCCTTTTTGGACTTAAGTTCTTGATCTGATCTTGCACTTCCACAATAGTGATCGAAGAAACTGTCAGTTCAAGCTGTTCAGGAGTGTAAAGAATACGTTCAACTCGCCTTATTTGGGATTGAGATGAGGTAGTAAACTGCATGAACCTCTTCTTCAGATTTTTAGCAAACTAGTGTGAGGGCCAAGAATCAGCATTGACACTGACACCACACTTCAAAAGGGCACATACGGTGGGGTCGAACATCCGGCTCGAAGGACCAACACAATTGGTTATCCAAGAGGTGCGCTCGTGTCGTGAGTTTCAACGTGTGACGGTGTGTCACCACATGTTCATGGGAAAACACAGATTTTCTTGCGTGTGCATCCGTGATTCGTGCGTGTTTAAAATATACCTCGTGAATAGAAGTCATGCTCTATCTCTCTACATATAAAAGAGTTTGTCCTCACTGACTGACTGATTGGCAATCAACGCAGAACCTGAACGGTAAGAGATAGAAAGCTGAAATTTTCCTTATGTGTTGAAAGTGAGCACTAAGGCGGGGTTTTGAAAAATTCCATTCCTAAGGGGTGGAAAACTCCCGGAAAAGCTACTATGGAGAAAATTTTGTTTTTCATCCGATTGACTTGAAATTTGGTTTGTAAGTAAAGTAAGCGAAATAATAGGACACCTGTTTCCCAGATTTCGGAAAATCCGCCCACAAGGAAAATGGCCGGAAAATTCTTCATGGAAAAACTATTTTTCATCCGATTGACTTCAAACTCGGTTTGTGAGGATGGTAAGCAGAATAATTAGACTGAGATTTTCCGATGATGGAAAATCTGCCCGAAAAGTCGGGAAATTCCCGGAAAATTACATATGGAAAAAACTATTTTTCATCCGTTTGGCTTCAAACTCGGTTTGTAAGGGTAGTATGCTAAGTAATTGGACATGAGATTTTCAAATGTTGGAAAATCCGCCCACAAAGAAAATATCCGGAAAATTCTATATGAAAAACTATTTTTGATCCGATTAACTTTAAACTCGGTTTGTAAGGATAGTATGCAAAATAATTAGACATAAGATTTTCCGATGTTGGAAAATGCGCCCGAAAAAGCAAGAAATTCCCGGAAAATTCCATATGGAAAAAACTGTTTTTCATCCTATTGGCTTCAAATTCGGTTTGTAAGGATAGTATGCTAAATAATTAGACATGTGATTTTTTCGATTGTGGAAAAACCACCCACAAGGAAAATAGCCGGAAAATTCTTCATGGAAAAAACTATTTTTCATCCGATTGACTTCAAACTCGGTTTTATGGGGATGGTAAGCAAAATAATTAGACATAAGATTTTCCGATGTTGGAAAATGCGCCCGAAAAGTCGGGAAATTCCCGGAAATTCCATATGGAAAAAACTATTTTTCATCCGTTTGGCTTCAAACTCGGTTTTTAAGGGTAGTTTGCTAAATAATTAGACATGTGATTTTTTTGTTGGTGGAAAATCCGCCCACAAAGAAAATACCCGGAAAATTCTATATGAAATACTATTTTTGATCCGATTGACTTCAAACTCGGTTTTTTATTTGTTACAAAATAAGTTGACATGAGATTTTCCGATGTTGGAAAATCCGCCCGCAGAGTGGGAAATGCCTGGAAAATTCTATATGGAAAAGCACTATTTTTCATCCGATTGACTTCAAACTCGGATTGTAAGGATAGTATGCAAAATAAGTGGACATGAGATTTTCAGATGTTGGAAAATCCGCCCACAAAGAAAATACCCGGAAAATTCTATATGAAAAACTATTTTTGATCCGATTGACTTCAAACTCGGTTTGCAGCGATAGTATACAAAATAAGTTGACATGAAATTTTCCGATTGTGGAAACTCCACCCACAAGGAAAATGGCCGGAAAATTCTATATGGAAAACAATATTTTTCATCCGATAGACTTCAAACTCGGTTTGTAAGGATAGTATGCAAAATAATTAGACTTGAGATTTTCCAATATGGAAAATCCGCACGAAAAGTCGGAAAATTCTATATGGTAAAACCTATTTTTAATCCGATTGGCTTCAAAATCGGTTTGTGAACACATTATCGAAAATAATTAGACATTTGACTTTCGGCGGTGGAATTTCCGCCCACAGGCAAGAATAGTGGTTGGCGTATTTCGGTTCAGTGACAATGGCTATTTGTGAAGCCGATCTGAATAAAATTCGTTTTGTAAGATCTAGGGTCAGAATAAATGGAAACACGTGTTTTTTTATTTCGGGAAGTTCACTGCAAAGGTCGGATTATTGTGTGCGGGGGTGGGTTTTTAGCCGATATGTATTAAATTTGGTTTGAAAGCTCTATGGGCCAATTAAATAGGATAAAGTTTTTAGCTTTGCGCTTACTCACCCTCAAGGTCGGATAATGGGTGACGGGGGTGGTTTTAGCGTTTGTACGCTTAACGGGCCAAGTAGGTGGAAAATAATTTTCTCATTTCTGATGGTCGGAAAATGGGGGCGGGGGTGGTATCATTGCCAACGTTTTTTTCATTATTTTGGCGGCTATACTGATGGTGGCGAAGCGAAGCGCGCCGGGTTATATGCTAGTTTACTCATATAAGAAAATATCATATTGTGCCTCAGATCATATCCATGTTTTTTTCTGTAAACTTATGAAGGGATCCGAAGACTGTTGAAACAGTGCTGTATAGTCAAAACTGATATCTCTGTGCATTTTCTTTGGAATCAAACTTTTTTCAAAGCCTCACCATCCCATACTTTCTTTAAGCTCAACTCCTCACAAAATGCTGTATTTACGTAAAGGCTTTCTCAGTCATTTGAAGGCGTTCATAACAGATGACCTCATATTTATGCCAACTCCCCCAATAACTTTGATTTCTAAGACTTTTTTGTCTCCTCTTTTCTTTTTTTTATGGCCTGCAGCAAAAGCCAAAAGGCAAACACACTCGAGTCATAAAAAGATGCCGGCAGACAAACAAAGCGACACACGGAGTATAGACCAAAAGACCAACATAAAGATCAAATGTCAATACGCTGGGAAGGGGGAGGAGAGGGGGGGTTAACTTGCTAAATGTGGCCAAAAGCAAAGGCAAGGAAAGACAAACAGCGACAGGAAAATGTACAACAAATTTCTAAACGTTGTCATAAAAATGAAATGAAAACAAGCAGAAGCCGGGGCAATAATACAAAAAAAAAAAAAAAACGAAGAAAAACTTAAGACATTCAATAAGTTTACTTACGACTTAGCTGGGTGCTGACCTTTTTATCGCTTTAAATATGGTTATAGGCTGGGGTGGGAGAGGTTGAATAGCTACTAATAAATCTGCAAGGTTTTATGTTTATGTGCACCAAATTGTTTTTAACGACAATGTGTGTGTGTGTGTGTGTGTGGGTCCATGTAAATTATTAGTTTAATAATCGTTTCAGCCTTATCACAAATTAAATTTTAAAGATCACGGTCGCCAACAATAAAATTATAACCTAACCTAACCAAACCCCACTTGAAGCAGTCTGCTAAAGCTTAATTATTACGTGCACAAAAAAAAACTAAAACGCCTTAATCAAATCAACTTGAGCCAATTGCCCATAAGATACCCTCATAAATATGTCAATTAATGGCTGAACACACACACACACACTCAGTCCACTACTGCCAGTCGCTTATCTGTATGAAGACATAAACGCTATGATATCAATTTATGTCAACGAAAATGTTTTCTGCCTGAGATTTGGGTTTAATATATGCAACCCATACCCACCCGTTGAACCCATTGGAACATGTGTCAGCGATTCTTAAATGGAGCTTATGAAACTATTAAAAGGACAGAAGCAGCAGGCAGCAGGCAGGCAGACAACAACACACACATGTCTAGTGTCTCTGGCCCACAACAAACTCAAGGTTTTTTGGGGGTAATTAGTTTGCTACACGCTCGAGGCGTGCCCGCACATTTCTTGATGCTCTTCTCTCTATGAATAATTGAGATACCAAAAGCAAAAACTTTGACCAGCTGTAAGTTCTAAGAGGTTGACAAAACCTCAAGCTTGGGCTAACCGCAAGACCAAGGAGAAAGATTACTCACATACGCTTCTCTATTCCTTCTCCCTTCGTGGCTCTTTGTACTAATGTTAATTGCCTTTGTCTCGCAGCATTTGCATAATTTTCTCTCTAAACAATAAAAATCTAATTTGGCCCGGCTCTCGCTTATAATTTCTTGTTAAATTCATAATTGTTAATTTTGTTGTGGTGACTTTTTCTTTGGGGGCTTAACTTTAATTAAGAGACAAGTTTATATTCAGGCTCAGAGAAGGCAGACACATAAAGGAGAAAATGGAATGTAATGCGAAATGGTCAGTGAAGATGATGATATTTAAGTGGTTGGATGTTGCATTTGAACTTGATTTTCCAACAATTGGGCAAAAATAATTTTCTTAATAAAGAAGGGGTTCTTCAAGCAGAAATAAATGGGATAAATCTAAATCTAAATATACATTTAAAATTTTAAATAAATTAAATTTAGATACCAGAGAACTAGAAGGGCCTTGAACAAAAAAATAGAAGGCTAAATACCCTTGCAGTTTTTTCAAGACGCAACCATTGACAACAAAAAAGTTTTTCTCACTAGAACTAGTTCTTAGATCGACCGTTTCTATGGCAGCTATATGCTATAGAGATCCGAATTTGATACATTTTTCCAAAACTAATATATACCAAGATTGGGGACGCTACCATAGAAAACAAAAAAGTTTTTCTCACTAGAACTAATTTTTAGACCGATCTATGGCAGCTATATGCTATAGTGATCCGATTTTGATCAATTTTTCCAGAATTATGTGAAAGCATATAAAACTAATATATACCACGATTGGTGACACTACGATGGAAAACAAAAAGTTTTTCTCACTAGAACTAGTTTTTTGACCGATCGTTCCTATGGCAGCTATATGCTATAGTGATCCGATTTTGATCAATTCTTCCAGAATTATGTGGAAGCATATAAAACTAATATATACCACGATTGGTGACGCTACGATGGAAAACAAAAAAGTTTTTCTCACTAGAACTAGATTTTACCGACAAATGTGCAGGCTATATGTATTTAAACTATTCGCAAAGTATGGTCAAGATAGCTTTAAACTGACAAACGATAGCCATGGCTATATCGAATCAGCTCGTATGCTGATCAAGAATATATGGGCCCGCAAAGTTTGGTCAACACTAGGCGAAAAATTATAAAAAAATTTATTTTGAGATATTCAGAAAACGTCAAATTGTTCTAATTGAATAAGCTCAATTGTCCAAATTTTTATGACGTTCGTATGCAAAAAATATCAATATTGCATAAAGGTATGAACTTTATGTTTTATAATCCTATTTATTAATATGTTTTTAAAATGGTTGAATAAGTGACTTTTCAGAAGATTTAATAATTTCCACCGCTTGTCCGTCCAACGAAAAATTTGTAACCTGTTGTTAATCAATAATTTTAGGAATATAAAGTAAACTCAGTGCGTAACGTAGCAGTTGTACTGCATTAAAAAACTAACATAACTAAATTTTTTTTGGAAAGCAGTTCATTTAGTCTGTACTTTGTTGTTACTGCTTTGCAACTTACTATGGTTGAATGGTAATATCCTTAATGCTTATGAATCAACATCCACAAGATGCTAAATATGCTGTCAATCTTGACAGAAATGAAACATACTTAGAAAATTGTTTAAAAGAACAAGTTCATGATTATATTTGAAAGATTCGATTGTCACCAATGTTTCGTAAACATTAGAAATTTGTTTTATTCCACTTATCATACGAAATATGTACAAAAAATATGCCCAAAATCCGGATGCACAATTGAGGGCCAATAACAAGCAAAAGATTTTTGAGTCAAATTAGTCAAAAATCGGGTCATTTGTGGTCAAAAATCTTATAGTAAATTCTGGAGCGATGCCTCGAATTTTCATCGAATGATGGCAACACAGCCCCAAAATTTTTCAATAATCGCTGATAATCATCAATGTTGATCATCTATCCAAATGATAAGCTAATGATGCCTTAAAGTGCTTATCCTATCAAGTAGCACTTACCCTTTTATTGACTCCGTTTGTATTCCAGTTAAAAATACTTGTTCCTGGAATTGGAATAGAAAAACTTTAATTAATTTAAGTAGCATACTTTTTTGGGTAAGCTAAGATAGAAAATAGCCTAAAACAAATCAATTATATCTTGAATCTTAAATTAGATTTCGATAACAGTTTATATTCCTTTGTTCTAACTTTAAATGTTTTTGGCCTGTCTGCCCACCGCAATCATTAAAAATACAAACTTTAAGCGGCGCCAAATCACACTTTCCCACTTCGCCTCCCCCCGCACACAAAACAAAAACCATTAAAACCATTTAATCGCACTCGAAAGTAGCGAGCAAAGAAAATTTGCACCGCAAAAATATCAAAAGTTGAAATAAAATTCCAAAGTTTAGTGTTTTTTTTTTTGTTGTTTTGTTTTTATTTTGACGCTCGTCAGTTGATTGTAAATCGTTAGCTCGCCACTTGGTGTCCCGGGGGAGGTGACTCCTTCGCTACTTGCAAGTTAATTTTCACATTGGGACATGCTCCCGCCCTCGCCCTTGCCCCCACCCACCCAGTCAGGGCAATTTCCTTGGCACTTTTTGTTTAGTTTTTGATTTGACTTTTACTTTTTGGTTGCCATCATTGCTCGGGTATTTCGGCTAATTATCATCATTTTTGGCTCGAAATGCCTAAAGCGATTTGCCTGGGCCATGGACAGAGTTTTTCTGCTGTTTAGACGCAAAAGTTTCAATGGAGCTGTGGGAAGGAGTCTCCCGGCTATTATGTAGCCATCAACATAATTTGTTCGTTTTGTTTGTTTGTTTGTTTGTTGTTGTTGTCGTCGCGACTTTTGTGGCAAAACTTTGGCTGTGATTTTTACAGCCAAGAAACAATCAAAATTTAATGTGCGGCGCCTGTTTTTCTTATTGATAAATAAAATACTCAAACGTAATCAAATAAATATGCACAACAAAAAAATGTGCAAAATAAACTGCTCATCATTTTTTGGAGAGTCACCGAGAAACTGGAATCCGATTTGAAATTCCACCCGCATTTGCACGATTCGTTAAACAAAGCACACGTTAACGGGCCAACGCGAGAGAAGGGGGGGTGGAGGGGATGGCAAAGGGCGGGCACCCTGGTCAGTTGCAGGAGTTGCCCGCCGGCGGCGGCTAGTGAGGCAGGGCGCATAAGGACCGCCGAAAAGCAGGCAACACATTTGCTTAAAAAATGGACTACATGAGTGTGTGTGTGTGTGTGTGTGAAAGGAGAACTGAAAGAGTATGACGGATCTTGCTGATCGTTTTTGCTGATTAATTTGTAAAGAGAAAATATTTAGACTAAAAAAAAAATTAAAATAAAATATTACACTAAAGTAAGTGCGAGGACATGAGAGAAGTTCGGCATGGCCACTTTGGTTGGGTTTTTTTGGGCCTCCTCTTTGGATTATTATTGGAGCCCAAAAGCAGACCACAAACACTCCGTCTGAATTATCTTAGGATGATTGACGGAATCCTTTTCAAAAAATCATAGGCGACTAAAGAAGTCTGCTCGTAGTTTTTGCTGATTATCCAAGTGAGCATTCTGGGACTCCGTAATCACTCTTTAAAGAAGTCCTTGAGGAACACTTTTTTCATATATTTTAAAAATGCCTTTTTCTCCGGCGGATATGCACCTTCGGGACTAATTTAGGATCCTCCCTAGGAGGGTATAGGGAGTCCTAAGGGTGTAACCGACGGACTCCGCTGATTGGCTGGGTATAGATATTCATGAATACAAAA
>JAEIFT010000555.1:0-169419 GCA_018904225.1 Lordiphosa mommai
TGTCTTTTCCCACTTTTCCAGCGGTCAAACTTCCTTTTTTAAGTAAATATTCCCAATTTAATAGAGTACTCAGTTTTTTATAGCAAAGTATGTAATTTAGTCGACCCACTTGGATTCTGAACCACTGTGCGCCGTGTAATTAGCTAGTTATTTGATTAAATTGGAGAGTGCTTTACTTTTTGTAGCTTTGATTAGGCATTATGAAATTTAAGTAACATTTATCTTAGGTGCAAAAATTAAGCCATGATATAGGCTATGCAGAACAGCAGGGCTTTATAATTTAACCTAAATTAACCCTGGAATTGGGTCCTATATATTGTATAGGTTTTTTACTGAAAAAGTCACTACTAGTTAGATAAATATTTTTTAAATGGAAACCCAAGATTGATTGATAACACTAGTTTACATAAATAAAAATACCCATTGAAGCTGTTATTTTTTTCTTATGAACTTTAGAATGCTGAACTCAAAAATGAAATTCAAAAATTTTTGTATGGAGACGTTTTTGAGGTAGATTTTTATACACTTGAAAAGTGTATATTAATTTTGCCCAGAAGTTTGTAACGCATAGAAATATTCATTTCCGACCCCATAAACTATATATCAATTCATATCGAGTTCAATTCCGTCTGTCCGTCCGTCCGTCTGTCCGTCCGTCCGTCTGTCTGTCCGTCTGTTCGTCTGTCTATCTGTTTCTACGCGAACTAGTCCCTCAGCTTTGAAGCTTTCGAGCTGAAATTTTGCACAGTCTTTTTTTACTGCACGCA
Organism: Lordiphosa mommai; assembly: GCA_018904225.1. Taxonomy (NCBI): domain Eukaryota; kingdom Metazoa; phylum Arthropoda; class Insecta; order Diptera; family Drosophilidae; genus Lordiphosa; species Lordiphosa mommai. The sequence continues at coordinate 768 of JAEIFT010000555.1, forward strand.
ACTAATATGTCGAAAACGGCCGGATTGGATAACTATATCATATGGCTGCCATAGGAACGATCGGTCTAAGAACTAGTTCTAGTTAGAACAACTTTTTTGTTTTCCATTGTTGCGTCACCAGTCTTGGTATATATAAGTTCTATATGCTTCCACATAATACAAGAAAAATTTATCAAAATCGGTTCACTATAGCATTTAGCTCCCATAGAAACGGTCGGTCAAAAAAATAGTTCTAGTGAGAAAAACTTTTTTATTCTCTATCGTAGCGTCCCCAATCTTGGTATATATTAGTTTTATATGCTTTCAGATAATTTTGGAAAAATTTATCAAAATCGAATGACTATAGCATATAGCTGCCATAGGACCGATCGATCGGAAAATGTGATTTACTAAGAAAAGTTTTTTTTATGGTATCAAATTTTTATTATCAATGATTTAAAAATTTTAAATATCTGATATCTATATTCTATATATATTTGACCGGTTAAATCAGTTGGAGTAAAGTTTTTCAAGTGTATTAAAACTTCGGCACAGTCGAAGTTAGCTTTGCCTTCTCGTTATTTAGTTTTTTCGGTAGGTACCCTTACATTTTATGACATATCTCGAGATTAAAACTTTATATGTCGTCAAGCAAGGTATTAATCGAAAGGGTATGCAATTTTTAATAATCTAGCTGAAAATCACTTTCCAATCGGTTTAGTACTTTGACTGCTACAAGCAAAAATATTTCAAAACGAGAAGGCAAAGCTAACTTCGACTGTGCCGAAGTTTTAATACACTTGAAAAAGTTTACTCCAACTGATTTGACCGGTAAAATATATATAGGATATAGATATCAAATATTTAAAATTTTTAAATTATTGATAATAAAAATTTGATACCATAAAAAAAACTTTTCTTAGTAAAACACATTTTCCGACCGATCGGTCCAATGGCAGCTATATGCTATAGTCATCCGATTTTGATAAATTTTTTCGAAATTATGTGAAAAAATATAAAACTAATATATACCAAGATTGGAGACGCTACGATAGAAAACAAAAAAGTTTTTCTCACTAGAAATAGTTTTATGGCCGACCGTTTATATGGCAGCTATATGCTATAGTCAGCCAATTTTGATACATTTTTTCGAAATTATGTGAAAGCATATAAAACTAATATATACCAAGATTGGAGACGCTACGATGGAAAACAAATAAGTTCTTCTCACTAGAAGTAGTTTTTTGACCGACCGTTTATATGGCAGCTATATGCTATAGTCATCCGAGTTTGATAAATTTTTCCAGAATTGTGTGGAAGCATATAAAACTAATATGCACCACGATTGGTGACGCTACGATGGAAATCAAAAAAGTTTTTCTCACAAAGACTTATTTTTCGACCGATCGTTCCTATGACAGCTATATGATATAGTCATCCGATCCAGCCGGTTCCGACATATTAGTTGCGTGCAGTAAAAAGAAGACTCTGTGCACAATTTCAGCTCGATAGCTTTAAAACTGAGGAACTAGTTTGCGTAGAAACAGACAGACAGACAGACAGACAGACAGACGGACGGACGGACGGACAAGCGGAAATGAACTCAGCTCGTCGTCCTGATAAAGAATATATATAGTTTATGGGGTCGGAAATGAATATTTCTATGCGTTACAAACTTCTGGGCAAAATTAATATACACTTTTCAAGTGTATAAAAATCGAATTTTTCTCAAAAACGAGAAAAAAAAATTTCCTAAAATCTGAAAAAATTTGAAACTGATAAAAATTAATTTTTTTTTGTTCTTACGAATATCACTTCTACAAAGAAAATAAGGTGTTGATAAAGAATATCTATGGATAAATAAAGGAGTTGTGGGCAATTAAGTACAAGTAGTAACAGTCAAATTTCAGTGTTTTATGGTTTTATTAGAAAATATTTTTAGTTTTTTTAAGTTTTTGGCCTTGCCCTTAATTATACACTTGAAAAGTGTATATTAATTTTGCCCAGAAGCTTGTAACGCATAGAAATATTCATTTCCGACCCCATAAACTATATATATTCTTGATCAGGACAACGAGCCGAGTTCATTTCCGCTTGTCCGTCCGTCTGTCTGTCCGTCTGTCTGTTTCTACGCGAACTAGTCTCTCAGTTTTAAAGCTATCGAGCTGAAATCTTGCACAGAGTCTTCTTTTTACTGCACGCAACTAATATGTCGGAACCGGCCGGATCGGAAGACTATATCTTATAGCTGCCATAGGAACGATCGGTCGAAAAATAAGTCTTTGTGAGAAAAACTTTTTTGATTTCCATCGTAGCGTCTCCAATCGTAGTATATATTAGTTTTGTATGTTTCCACAAAACTCTGAAAAAATTTATCAAAATCGGATGACTATAGCATATAGCTGCCATATAAACGGTCGGTCAAAAAACTAGTTCTAGTGGGAAAAACTTTTTTATTTTCCATCGTAGCGTCACCAATCTTGGTATATATTAGTTTTATATGCTTTCACATAATTTTGAAAAAATTTATCAAAATCGGATGACTATAGCATATAGCTGTCATATAAACGGTCGGTCAAAAAACTAGTTCTAGTGAGGAAAACTTTTTTGTTTTCCATCGTATCGTCACCAATCTTGGTATATATCAGTTTTATATGCTTTTACATAATACAGAAAAAATTGATCAAAATCGGATGACTATAGCATATAGCTTCTATAGGACCGATCGGTCGGAAAATGTGTTTTACTAAGAAAAGTTTTTTTATGGTATCAAATTTTTATTATCAATGATTAAAAAATTTTAAATATCTGATATCTATATCCTATATATATTTTACCGGTTAAATCAGTTGGAGAAAAGTTTTTCAAGTGTATTAAAACTTCGGCACTGTCGAAGTTAGCTTTGCCTTCTCGTTTTTTTTTTATTTGTTATTTATTAAAACTCGTACATTGAGCAAAAAGGAAGTAAAAGAAAACAAATATTTTTAATAAAGACGTAAAATAGTAAAATTTTACCCCTAGTTCTTTTACACAATTACTCACAACTTCGCTATTTATCCACAGATTTTCGTCATCAACACCTTATTTTCTTCGTAATTGTGGAATTTGTAAGATTAAAAGAAAAAACAATTTTTTTAAATTTTATTTTTCAACCATTTACAGATTTTAGAAAATCAAATGTTTCACGTTTTTGAGAAAATAAATCATTTTTTTCGAAATATTTTTGCTTCTAACTTTCAAACTACTAAACCGATTGGAAAATGTTCTTCAACTAGATTATTAGGAATTGCATAGCCTTTTGATTAATCCTTTGCTTGACACCATCTAAATTTTCTAACTTGAGATATGGCTTAGTCGGGATTTACACCATGAAGCAAACTTCATGAAGTTTTCTTAGTAGGCGTGGAATTTAAGGGAAATCTTTCAGACCTTTTAAACGAATCCGAAAGAAATACATATAAATCTCTCGCCTACTAAGAAAACTTCATGAAGTTTGCTTCATCATGTAAATCCCGACTTAAAATGTAAGAGTACCTACCGAAAAAAATAAAAAATTCGAACTCAAAAACGTATCCTTACAAAAATTTTTGAAATTCATTTTTGAGTTTAGCATTCCAAAATACATCATTAAAAAATAATGGTTTCAATGGGTCTTTTTCGCTGTAAACTAGTGTCATTGAAAATTGGTTTGAACCAAAATCTACCATAGATGAATGTTCGAGGTTTTTGGGCGAAGGTTTGTATTCTAACCTTGGTTAAGACCACGATTCACCTGAGTTAAAAAGAAACCTAGTTAAATTGTTTTAAGCACAAAATAATATTTAGAATTTATAGATTTTTGTTTACCTAATCGTATTAAATTTAAAAGAAGAATGTCTTCCAGTAATTGTTGGTTTTCTTCTTTGATCAGACAAAATAAAATTGGAAAAAGTCCGTTGACATTAGAGAATTCTTTGAAAATTGAGAGTATAAGCTTAACAGTTTCCTGTGAAAACACCAAGGTTCAAAAATAAATTCAACAAGGAAAAATCGGTCGCAGGATCCTGACACTGCAGACTGCGGAACTACCTGTACAACATGGGAACAATTATGCAGATACTGTAAAGAGAAGGAGGAAAGAAGGAGCTTGCACCCAACATTATAAGCAAATTATACCCTACGAAAATCCTGACATTTGTGCAGAAAATTGGGTTGCTAGAAAAGTTGTAAGCGCAGCATTTTCCCCCACTATAAAACATATCGTTTAGTTTTTTTTTTTTGCTTGTGTGAATCATTCAATAAACTTTGGAATTGAGGATCTAAAAAACAGAGGCTATTATGGGTAGCGATTTTATTACTAACTTTATAAGACTTTCTAGGACTCTGTCGCACAATATCGACAAGATAAATCGACAGCTGTTGCGCAATAGGTCAGATTTTTGAGTATTGAACGGGGTCAGGTTTAGTTATTTCCTCACATGTCGTTCGGTTTAAGGTTCGGTTCGAAGAACACAAAATGTTGAAATTCCGGTTTCGAACCGGTTCGGTTTAAAACCGGTTTGTAGCTCTGGAAACAAGTCCTATTGCTATAGACCGTACTCCCATTTTTACTATCGCGATTTAGAAACCAAATTTAGTTCAAAATCGGTTCTAAATGGCAAAATTTTTTTTGAAATTGAAAATGGCAGAGCGGCTTCTAAGTTTGAACTTGATAAGACACTAATTGTTTTTTGGAATTTTCATTTTAGTCACTTTGGGTCCCGCAAATCTCTCAGGGAGAACGCTTACAAATTACAATTTTTGACTTTTTGCCAAAACAAATGGCCGAATTACCTATAGTGCACTGGACTGCGCTTAAAATCTGGGTCTCTAATTATTTAAATAACTGTTTTTTGTTTGTAGTTACTGTAAATTACTTCAAAGTAGAAAGCCCCATTAAAATAAATGCTTAATTTTACACACCCTCCCATATAAATATGCATATACAAGCATACAAAACATATACACGTGTATGTACTCGTACATACATAAATCACTTTATTCCAGCAACAAAAGCCAAAACTGAATGAGAACGTCGAAGCGGCTGGCTGCAATTTTGTGTGACGTTAACTGCAATGAGTCTGTCCGTCAGTCCGTCAGTCTGTCAGTTTTTTTGCGCGTTCGTTCACATGCCATTAACATTAACGTGAAAAGCATAGAGAGAGAAGGAGAATGCAAATTAAGCCCATGCCTGCCCAAGGGGGTTCGTTCTGGAACATTAAATTTGAACGTAACCGGCAATTACCCAGCGGGTACGGTTGCCAACGAAAGTTTCTAGAAACCTGAACAAGTACAAATGTTACTAGGCAACAATTTTAAAATTTTTTGCAAATTTTCGGTGGTTTTAATTATTTTTGAAGAATTACAAATTATCCATTTTTTATTTAGAGAATTTTTGGTGGTTTAACATATTTCACCATAGAACGTAATTTCAAAAAACTCTCAATAAATATGCCTACAAATAAATCACAGACATTTTATACTTAAAGTTTATAATTTTCGAAATATTTAGCTCAAAACTTTAAAATATTCGATTCTTTAAAATTTGTTTTTTTTCAAAATTTAAACTTAAAAAATTTTGGAAAATTCGAAAAAAAATAAAAAGTTATTTATTTATTCCTTTGATAGTAAAAATACAGAAATTAGATATCAAACAAGCTATCGTGTTTGAAAATCTGTGTATAAATGGCCGAGATATGCCCATCTGAGCAAGTCGGAAAAATTTAAAAGTGCGTATAACTTGGCAGATTTACCATAGATTTGAACACACGATGGCTTGTTTGAAGCGTACTTCATGTATAACTACGATCAAAAAAGAAAATTAACCTCTTTTAATTTTTTTCGTATTTTCGTGAATTTTTTAAGTTAAAATTTTAGAAAAAAAAATGCATAAAACAAGTTACATAACTCTTAGTTAAAATCGGCAAAAGGCGGGTTGGGTATCAGAGGGTTAAACGCTTATTTATAAACCCGTTGGCTAATATTAAGCGCATCATTATTTAAAGTGTCGTTTTTTAAGTACGATTGCAAACATTTATCGAAAGATTTTAATGGAGCACGTGTATTTGCCTGCTAAGGCCTTTGTAGTACTCAAAACAAAAATATAAGCACTTTGGCCTAGCTGTTCTATTTGTTACATAAAGTATGGTGATAACCTTCTGTGCATGTAAGTCAATTGCTGCTTAGGCAAGAGTATAAACGAAATTTTGTATTGGCCAACTTTCCCTCCCCCAATCAAGGGGCAGTCTAGGGTTAAAATTGCATGGAAAATTCCACTTCTTATGTATGTGTGTGTGTGAGTGTGAGTGCTTTCTGATTGTTGCATGTTGGCTCCAATTGAATTTGATCGATAAAATTAACAAACAACAAAATGTGGTCAAAATTATGGGGGTATTCCAAGCAAACTGACATTTAATAACTGTCATTGGAGCGTTAAAATCTGTTGGTTATGATTAAGTAGAAATTTCTAGAACTCCATGAAGTGGAACTAAAGTTTCTAGAAATTATCTGGTTTTCTTGTATTTCATCAGAGTAAGAGGTAAAAAGTCGTTAGTGCAAGTTGATTACTCACCCTTCGAGTGACGTTCGTTCTATGCACTTGTTAAATTTCAAGTAAGTAACAATTAGGTTTATGAGGCAATATAATCTGCAGTGATAACGACACTTGTTGAGGGCCCTACCGCAATAAGTATCCAGCGAGGGGCACTATTAAAATAATAGCCATAAAAACTTATAGCAAATTTTTATTTAAAATGGCTTTTTTTTAATGCTTTTCCAAATAGTTTTCTTTATGATCGCTGGGAGCACTTGTAATGCAGCGTATTGATTACACTAGGCGACAAACAATATTTGGTAAGGCTGTAAAAAAACTTTTTGAAACGAAGAAAAAGTCAGCCGGTCTAAGAAGTGCATACATATGTAACAAGCTTGATTAAAACGAAATAACAGAGCATTAACAGAATGTTATGTTCACAAAACTGGCTAACGGATGTCTCCGCTAAATGTATACATATTTAAAATACAAACATATGGTAAATAATTTTATTTCTATACCCTAGCAGCGGGTATATTACAATTCGTTTGAGGTCTATAAAACTTAAAAAGAATCATCACCAACCCCATAAAGTATATATATATTCTTGATCAGCTTGTCTGTTTCTATGCTTTCTCCCCAAACAGTCGTGGAAACCGAGAAGGTGCACAATAGAATCGCTGATGCAAAGAGAAGCAAGAATGAGCACACCATTTTTGACGTTTCACAATCTCAATGAATCATACCAACAAAAACCGAAAGAACTAAACCGAATCCAGCCGAATCTCAAAAGGTTTACACCACAAAAGTTGATTGTATGTAGGTTGTTTTAAAAATTTATATCTCAGAATTTTTGGGGCTCGCATATTGACATGGACGTACCAAAATTTTAGTAAATGACTACCGAAATAAAAAAAACTAGTTACAGTTCCACACAGATAAAAAAAAAAAAAAATTAAAGAAAGGTCGCTAATCACCAACATTAATTATATAAACATTGTTTTCTGTATCTTTTTACGTCTTTCTAGTAGAGGTGCGCGCGGGACGTGATTTTAACGTGTCACGGTGTGTCACGACGAGATCGTGAGTAAACTCAGACTTTCGTGCGTGTGCATCCCTGATTCGTGCGTGTTAAAGTTTTACATCGTGAATATAAGTTATGCATTATTCACGAATTTTTTTTATTATTTGCTCTTGATTTTGTGGATCCGCTGCTCGCTGATGATACTTACAGAGGGCGCAGTGTGGCCATGAAACCCTCAATGGAATGAGGGTCTCTCTTGCTTCAAGATCGTTATTCAAAAACGGGGGTGGTGGCCCAGTCCAGTCGTTTTTTTCACACAGACGCGAACCGAAGTCAAAATAATGAAAGAAAGGTATATTAAGTATTACTTTTAAACTGCTTATGTTGGAATAAAGAACACCTTATTCAATTTACATTTTTTGTTTAATACATATAATTATATATGTTTATATGGATGCATTTTTGCGTTCGTGATCATTCGTGAGGTCTCGTTAAATCGTGAGTGAATCGTGTGTGACGCGAGTTGCTGAAAAAATCCCGTGCGTGAATCGTGCGTCAAAATATTTTTCTTTCGTGAATCGTGCGTTACGTGATGGAAAAATCGCTCACGCGCGTACCTCTACTTTCTAGTCTAGAAATTTGAAAAAAACTAAAAATTTTGTTTTCCATATTTCGATAGTTTAGATATTTAAGTATATCTCTCTAATAGGAATTTAAAAAAATTCGAACTATTTTGAAAAAAAAATTATGAAAAAATATTCTTTATATATTCCTCTATCGTATGAACCAATAAAAACTTAAAAATTTGATTAATATTTAATATTTTAAAAATCGGGAAAGTTACAAATTCTGTGGGGAAAATCGACCTCAATTTTGAAGTAACCATCATTTAAATTACACTTTATCTGGTTCATACGATACTGCCATTTATACTGATACAAAATTTTCCATAATTCTATTTTTAAGATGACCAGGAGGCGAAAAATATCATGACGTTGTTAAATTTTAAATTTTAAATTTCAAAATATCTGATATCTTAATCCTATAATATTCTACAGGTTAAATAAGTTGGAGTTGAACTTTTGCAAGTTAAAAACCAAATTTCAAAAATTAATACAACAATTTTAACTATAACCAAAAACAAAAAATTTTAATTTCCGATTCCCAATGCATTAGAAAAAATCGGTTTCAGGCTGAGAACATTTTGACTGTTGCATAGTGTAATAGTTTTGCAGTATTATTATTAGTAAGGTATTAAAAATATCGTGGTATGTTTTATCGAACTTTTCAAACAGTTCTACAATATTTTTTTAATGAAGAAATACCATTTTGCATACATGTCTTTAAATTGACACATTATCATACTTTAAGCTTAGCAGTTATAAGATAGGTAATCGGCACTTGAAGTATTATTTAAAGCAACAAGCATTGATTTTTCATTGAATAAAGATTTAAGTTTTTTTATGAGTTAATTTTAACCGGGGAATCAAACCGGAACCCGAAGGGTAACCATATACCGACAAAAAAATATCTAAATGTTCTTTTGAGAATCGGTATTCAAGAACCGATTAGTCTTTCATACAAACATTTTTTAAGTTTATTTTTTGACCAAGTTAAAAACCTTTAGCAAATTATTATATCTTATTATTGTTTAATGTAAACCAATCAATTTTATGTTCTCTACTTTACAACATTTACAGATTTCCAAAATAATTGCGTATTCACATCTTTACAGAATATTTCTTACCAAAGCTGCCTTAAATTGGGAAACATTAAATTATCTACAATATATTAATATATATAAATATATAGATTTCTAAATACACATCCGCACAGACGTTGACGTCGGTGCAGACGCGACGCCGCAGTCGTGACACTGGACACGCAAAATGTTGTCCTCTGGTATTAAAATTCGTAATTTTTTCCAGTTATTGGACCTTAGCTTTTGAAAGCTACAAGCTGCAACGAAATTGGATGGAACTCTTAAAATAATTTACAAGAATTAAATGTAGCTTCATTCATCAGCCACTCTATACATGTATACAAGGGACTTCTAATATTACTTCGTATCAAGGCTGCAAACCGGTCCGTAACCGAACCCCTAAGAACCGGTTCGGTTCGGGTTTCTTGAATTGGCCGAACCGGACCATAAACCGAACCTTCTACAATTTTGATCCCTCGAACCTGAACCCGAACCGAACCACTTATTCAAAAAAAAAAGGTTCGGTGCAAGATATTAAGTAATTTTTTTTAGCCGGAAGAAATTCTCGATTTGGTTATTTAAAATTTAACTTTAAATGACTTTACGACTGACTGTAAAGAAGGGAAGTTTATAAGAACAATAGAAAGAAATGAACCGATGTGAAATATAAAATCGGTCAATAATGTTATAGATTCCTTCGAAAATTGCCCAAGAGATCATATATCGAAAATAATTTAATAATTTGGAAAGGACTTTAAAAAATATTCTTCTAACTTAGTTGTTCGAGCATTTTCAACACTTAAATCTGTTTCTTCTAATATAAGATTTAGTAGATATGCCTAGACAGTCGAAAAAAGATATCCGGACTTAAATCAATCCCAATAAATGTTAGTTGATGGTGGATTCCAGATTTTATGAAACCAAAGTACAATTAGGTTCGACTCGTACTTGAATTTTTAATCCGAAGTTCGGGACTTGAATTAACTTAAACAAGGCAATGTCGCCTATATAATATTATATAATAATAGATGATCAAACTAATCGTAAATAAAAGCTTCATATTATTTTTTGGTTAAGTAAACCGAGGTTCGAACCAAAACCTGGGGTTCAGAGAATCCAGGAGCGGGTCCGTGAACCGAACCCAAAGATTCCTTACTGGTTCGAACCTCCGAACCGAACCTCTTTCAAAATTTCGGAGGTTTGCAGCCCTGCTTCGTATAACTCGTATAACTCATTCTGGGTATTAATAGGAATTCCCTTTTATTTGAAAATATGTCAACTCGATTTGCGATTATTCCACTAATTTTTGGCTAAAATAAAATATATTTCGGTTTAAAAAAAATGCCGGTAGTTGAGATTGTATTAGAAACAATTTTGTCGGCAGGTACAAATAAATATTTACAGCTTAATCCGCAGTATCCATTTGCCTTACATTTTTTATTAGCTGCTTTAAACAACGAAACAAAGATAAATAAGTATGTATATATACGCACACTCAGATTCAGTGCATGGCTTTACCTAGGGATTACGCGAATGTAAGATACATTTTCATCCAAATGGTGTGTGTGTGACTCAAACGTGACCGCAACGTTTGTGTAAATCTTTCCCCCCCAACTTTGTTTTATTTTTATATACATATATGATATGCGATCTTTTGGCTCTGACGCCATTAACATGACACCCCTCTAGGTTCCCAAGTCACGTTTCCAGCGCTTGCATTAGCATGGAAAATTTTTTGTTAAAAAAAATAAAAAATTAAGAATTGCTGACTCAATTATTTAGAGGCAGCTGCTTCTGCTTTGAGCTTTCCATTTGGTATGATGGCATTTGTCGATCGTTGTTTTGTATATTTGGTTCAAGGTCGATGTCTTGTTTTGTAAGTATGTAAACGCCCTGCCTGTTAATTAAGGCGAAATACAATTGGAAAAAAGAAAGAAAAGGGGGAAAAACAAAAACTAAATAAAAACAGTTGGTGCGACGGTAAATAGAAGCTAAAATTGCACATCTAATTTTGTAAAGGCATTTGCAGTGCAAATAAACGCATTCATTCAACTAGATATACACACGACTACAGAATTGGGGGTTAGAGTAACTGGGTACGGCTTTTTAATACAGCGGTGGGCAAGCTCTGGCCCTTGTCGGGTAAGCAATTGCGTCGCTTGGGAAAGTGTAACTAAAACAAAATGCATGAATATCCACCTAGATTTCAATAACATCAAGTTGAAAAAATAAATGAAATGCATTTTATATAATAGTTTGTAAAACTGAAATAATAAGCACAAGTATGTCATTAAAAGTGATTTAAAATTTTGCAACTTTCGTCGCTGGTTAGCGCAATTTTTGCAGATCTGTGTTGAATGTTGTGCATTTAAGCCCACGCTGGCGCATTGCTTTAATGGCTGATAATATATTTCCCACCAGCCAAATTGCTTTGGCGACGTGACAAAAATGGGCACATAACACATCTGCTTCCTCCCCCCCAAAAGCCAACGTCTTGGCCCAGAGTTAGCCCTCGTGTACTCGCTTTTATGTACTCGAACAATTGTACGATGTGTACATATAACATTTGGCATCTTAATCGTTGCGATGCACAAAGTGTGGCTGAAAGAAAATATTGAACTTTTTTTTGCTGGGGCAGTTAACATTTTAAATGGAATCAATTTAAGTAAACAAAGTTCAATATCAGGCGATTGCATCAAGTGATGCATACACTTACAACGCGCGTCATTATAATAGAGCCGGTACCCCAAAAATGTCAACTCACTTTTTGTATATACAAATGCAAATCTTTTGAGAAATATGGTTAGACCTTTGAACTTCCCTTAATCCGACCTTTAAGGAAGATTCTTTTTAAAAATTAAATATTTTTGTCATTTTAAAGGAAAGGCAGTTGGCAAACCTGGAAGGCAGGGAATAATACCAGAACCGGAACCGTTAACCGAAATAAACCGTTTAAAGCCAGGTACCGGTATCGAAACCGGAACCGATATTAAAATTTTTTGAGAACCGAAAACCATTAACCGTTATAATAGGATCCTAAAAAACCGGAACCATACCGAAACGCTAATACCGATATTGTTTCGGTTTCTTATTATTTATTTTATTGATTTATGATTTTAACAAATATATATTTCAACTGGTAAAATAGCAATATATATACTCAGAAAAGAGTCTTTCATTTAAGAAATTCTCCTTTAAAGATGATCCTTTTTAGGATATATAAGATATAGAAAAAAATTCTAAAAAGCGGAAAAACTTTTCTTTGGTAAATATTATCCATCTCATTAAATGTAAAGGATTTCTAAGTCTTAAAAAATCCTTCCTTAAATATATAAATGTTAGAAAAATGCTTTTAAGAAATGAAGTTTCTGGATTAAAATCAAATTTCGCCCTAAAAAAACTTTTTTAATATTTCGAAAAATGTAATGAAAGGAAACGCTAACGCAGATTTTATGTTTCAATCTTTTTTTTTTTTTTGTTTTTTAGAGCTGATATACCCCTTTGAGTATTTTACCAGCGTATTATGAGCTATATTGGATCCATATCCAATATCCAATTTAATTTTCTCATGAAAAGCATTTTAAAACTCCATAAACGCTCCCATGCGGTTCTCTTGTGGATCCAATTCTTACTCCTCCTGTTTGCTAGGAACTCCCGTTACAATCCTACTAGAAGCGCTCCTTAAACAGTCCTAACAGTTGTAGCTGTGGAAGTCCCTTTCAATCCAGTTTAGGAGCGTTCCGGATATGGTTGGCTGGGCTACTTTTCCTTTTTTTTACCTCATTAAAAATTGTGGAGTTTTGCAGCCTTGATTTTTGGTATCTTACACTTGTAATATCCTAGCTATGTGCTGAATGGGTAAGTACTATGTGTAAAAGTCTCGTTTTTCAAAAGACGGGACATGAGCTCAAACCTGTGTTTTTTAAAAGAGATGAATTTATTTCAAATTATTGTACAATTTTTGTTTGAGAGATATAAGGAAAACCGTATAGTAAACTGGAGGTGGGTGAGGTCTTAATTTTCAAGCTCCAGAATAAAACGAGTCCAAAAAAATATGTAGAAAAAAGCCTTTACAACTTTTTCTGGTACTCATATTTCAGAAAGCTTTGTTTTAACAGTAGTCAATATATTCTTTAAATGAAAGGCTATTTAAAAGGCAGTTCAAGGAACAAAACGTTTCATCAATATATACTTGGTATTTTGTTTCAATTGAAATATTTCTTATAAATCAAAATCTGCTTCTACTGGGTCAAATGACAAGCTATTCACAATGAAAACATGACAACATGGTACTACTAGATTATCATGTCTCGTGTGTAGAACAGTGGAAACTCGGCCATACTCATTTTGTTCCAACAAAAGGCCCCTTATTTTATTTTGGACGCCTTTGATGCTAAATATCTAAAATTATAAATATGGAATTACATTGAGATTTGATTTCTTGTTTCAACCTTTTAGTCTCTTAAGTCACGATTTGTCTTCTATGCAGATATTTAGTTGATATAAGCGAGTCATAACATGCGTTAATGGGAAGCAGAATTCCTTTGTAAGACTTGAAATAACACAAAACATCAACTTTGGCCTATATTTTATAATTTGTTAAGCAAGCAACCTAAATGTAGTGCAATTACGGTTTTTTAATTTTTGAATTCGATAAAGCGATACCGTTTTTATCGACATTGCCAGCACTAAACCTCTCAGCCACTGGCAACAATCGATAGCTTGTCGTTTTCTTGATTGTTGTCGGCTGGTCACACTTTTAATTTAAAATTCAGTATTAGCTATTTTAAGTAAGTAATTGAATTAGTAATTGTTAGAAAATGAAATAAAATAAAGGACATATGAGTGAAAAACTTTCAATACCAAAATAAAAAAGTATATTTATACCAAAAAAGAAAAAAAGGTAGGTGAATAATGTTAAATGTTTTAAAAATTATATTCAAAAATGTTTTGGTGAGAGAGAGAGAGGTTAGCTATATTTCCTAATTCCCTAAAGCAGTTTAAATTTCCCTCATATGAATTCAGCGCGCACAAGCAGTGTGCCATAATTACCATTAACTTGCTCAAGCAGTGTGGCCGTACTGCCAACGAAGGTCACACTAAATCGTCTAGGGGGCCCTATTTTCCTATGAATAAATAACTTAAATTTAAATTAAAAATTTATTTAGAACTTACTGACATTTACTTTATGTTTATTTAATCAAAATGCAGCTGCAATTGCAAAATTTGAATTTAGCGCTGCTGCCAGTTGGTACTCATACCCCTGAGTGTGCCCGTTTTGCTAGCTAAGGTCACACCAAAATCAACTTGCCATAATAACGTGCCCAAATGAGGTCACACTGGCTGTTTGTAATAAATGTCCCTTACACACACACGAGTCGCGCGCGTGTGTGTGTGCGTGCGTGTGTGTTATTTTGCATCAATGTGTGGAGCAGTCAAATTGTATGAAAATCAAGAAGAAATTCGCGGCGCCAAAAAAACAGAATTAATAGACGCAGCACACAAATTGTAAATTGCCACACAGTTCGCTTTGGAGCACATAGACCCTTTGCCGTGGGATTTGGACACGGAATACTGAATTAGCAGCAGGAGGGAGAGGAGCGGCCACGCCATGAATTCCAAGCGCGTCAAGTACACAACTCTGTCCAGCAGTCCCAGCGAGGGTGGGGTGGTTAAGGAGGAGATAGTCCCGGTGATCATACATCATGATCCGGACGATGTGGACGGTGAGGGGGGCGAGACACAGTATACGTATGCGTATACGACCACCGAGGACGATGATACGGAAACGGCGGTGGTCACTCTCAGTGATCGGGAACACGATTTGGCTCTGGCCAATGCCCAGGAGGTGATTATCGATGAGAATGGGCATGCGGTGACGTTGCAACAGCTGGTGGAGAATAGCACAGTGGAGGAGGTGGAGACCATTGAGCAGGGCGATGGCACACACACCATCCTCCATATAGTGCCCAGTCTGCATCAGCAACATCATCATCATCATCACCATCATCATCAGCAGCAGCAGCAGGATGAAGACGAGGATGAAGATGAGGAGGAGGAGGACGACGAGGAGGAGGTGGAGCAGGATGAGCTGGAAGATGAAATTGTGGCCGTGGAGCATGAGGAGGCGCTGGCCGACGAGGAGCAGGAGGAGGGCGAAGAGGTGGACGAGGATGCGGGCTCTTTGGTCTTTGAGGGCACCATCGAACAGGATCCCCATGCCCGCAACAAGACCTTCTATTGTCCCAACTGTGGCAATTGCTACAGTGCTGCCGGTTCCCTCAAGCTCCACATGCGCGCCTGTCTCCGTCAACGCAATGAGGTCTCGCCCGAGGATCGGAAATGTAAAGTCTGCAGCAAGGTCTTCAACTCGGTGGCCTATCTCAAGGAGCATATGATGCGTCATACCGGCGAGCAACCCTTCCGCTGTACCCGCTGCTATCGCAAGTTTGTGGATGAAACCAAATACAATTCCCACATGGATTCGCACAAACATCAGGATAAACTCGAGGCCGAAGCGGTGGCCCTGGCCGCCCAGCATGGCGGCAAGAAGGTGGTGGTCAAGGAATTCAATTGCTCCTTTTGTACGCAAAACTTTACTGTGGTGTTCGAGGTGGGTCAGGTGAAGCGTCGCTATGCCTGCGACTCGTGTCGGGATAAGTATTCCAATGCGGAGGCATTGCGTCAGCATAAGCAGCAGGTGGAGGAGAAGCGTGAGTTTAGCTGCGATCGTTGCGGGCGGAAATTTGTGTTTGAAGGATTCCTGCAGCGACATTTGCCCACCTGTGATGGTAGCATTAAGCGTCGTCGGGATATGAAGTAGAGATGGCAGCAACGTGATGGCAAAGGGCGGACCAGAAAGAAGCCAGCTGAGGAAGATGAATCCGAGGAGGAGGAGGAGCAGGAGCCAGAGGAGCCGTCTTTGCATTACGTTGTTATCAAACAGGAAACGGAATTGGAGCTGGAGGATGAGTAGCAGCCACCGGTTTAGGCATACCTTCTTTTGACTTTCGACTTTCTATTTTTCATTTGAAAAACTTTTTTTTTTATTATGAAAAATATTAACTTTTAAGAATTTGTTATCAGCCGGAGGATGAGGAGGAGGAGGAGCAGAAGACGTACCAGAACGTGCAGCAGGTTTAAGTATAGGAGTTGGCACCGCAATCGAGTTGAACATTTTTGGTGGACAATGTATAGCTTATCTTTAAAATTAAATTTAAAATTACAACCACAACAAACACAAATACTTAATGCTAAATAAATCCCCACCCCCCACCCCGCCCCCCCTAAAAAACAACCAGCCAATCACCCCAACCCCCCCTTAAGGTATAAACTCGATGTTGGAATTCAATAAAACTTACAATTATAATAAACATTATGAGACTTAAACCAACTACATATATGTATTGGTGTGTGTGTGTGTGTGTGAGGAGAGACGAGCTATGTCTCTTTCCTTTTAATGTAACAACTCGACTTTTCACCATTTTCCCACTACTCGTTTTCAAATCACTTGGGCGCCCCTTTTGTAAAAATTTAAATTTTGAAATTTGAATTTCCCCCCCGCCCATTTTGAATATCTGGTAACCCCCTACTAAATAGGACCAGGGATAGAGAGATCTTCTAATTGAACTTTGCTTATCGATGTCAAAGTGGAGTGGATTTCTTAACTAAAACGCAAGGCAGTAAAACAGAACCCTCGATCCATCTCAACCGTTTTTTTTAACGGTTTTCGGTTCGGTTTTGCTTACGAGCACGAAGGAAATTCATTACGGCTTTGGTTCGGTTTAGAAAGAGAAAAAAAGCTGGCATGCCTGATATTTCCTGCTCAAATTTTAACGAATTTAGCATCTCAATGTGCGGTTCTGAAGGGATCCGTGGTAGAAGACCAACTTCATTAAGAAACTTGCCGTTAAAATCAATATCAACCATATATATCATTCAATTTCAAGTATATATCTTAAAGCATATCTAAGAAATGGCACTAAAACGCACTTTTGA
This sequence comes from Lordiphosa mommai, assembly GCA_018904225.1. NCBI lineage: Eukaryota > Metazoa > Arthropoda > Insecta > Diptera > Drosophilidae > Lordiphosa > Lordiphosa mommai. Next base: position 18,021 of record JAEIFT010000555.1, read on the forward strand.
ACCCCTATTTCGAACTGATTCAGATCCGTTTATTATCCGGGAAAAAAATTACTTCATATTATCATCCCAAACACCAAATAGAAAGACCATTGCTGAAATATTCTCTTAAATATGGCTATAAGTCATTTTTGAACCGGTTCGGAAGCAGTCTTGAAACGGTAAAATTTTCTAAAGCGCTTTTGAACCGGTTCATTCATGATCGAGAACGGTCTTGATACGGTTAAGTGTTTAACTCCAAATTATCCACCTACACATAAAATTTCAAATTCCTAACTTAAATAACTACTGAGATATTGCTCCGAACCACTTTTAATGCTGGTTCATAACCGGTTTGTCTCCGGGAAAGTAAATAACTCCATATTATTAATTCACAAATCAAATTTCAAGTTCCTAGCTTACATAATTTCTGAGATATGACTCCGAATCACTTTTTAAGACTGGTTCAGAACCGGTTTTGATACCGGAAAATAATTCACTTCATTTTAACAGTCCAATCACCAAGTTATAAATTAATCAAATCATTTTTTCGGAGATTCAAACCAAAATTTACCAATCGTTAAGGTTTACAAATATAAGGTTCAAGGTTTTCGTGCAAAGGTTTTGGTTCGAACCTTGATTCGTCCCAAGTTTTTCCAAATTTGTATAGAGGAGTAATTAATTTGTAAAAAAAAATACAACAAAATGTACAAATTTTCTGAATTTTTTAAATTATTTTCAATTTAAATTTATAAGTATTATTTCTTCGAGCAATTGTTGGTCTATGCTACTTCTTTTATCAATAAAATGCCCGCGTAACTAAGACTCGTAACTTTTTTTTAACCGAACCGAAAGTTTTGGTTCGGAACAGGTTCAGGTTTAGCTATTTTTTTTTTTCATGTGTAATTATACTTTTGAACCGGTTCAATCTGGTTCGGAAGAGGACTTGAAACAATAAAATTTCTTCCTCCATATTATCAACCTACACACCAAATTTCAAGTTCCTAGCTTAAATTATTTCGGAGTTATGGCACCAAACTACTTTAGACCCATTTTTTTGAACTGGTTCAGAACCAGTAATTATCCGGGGAAAAGAATAACTTCATATTATCATCCCCGGCACCAAATTGTAAGAGATATGGCTCTAAGTCATTTTTGATTCGGCTTGAACCGGTTCGGAACCAGTCTTGAAAAGGTAAAATGTTTAGCCCGTACAAACCAGTTTTCAAGTTTATAGTTTTAATAGTTTCAGAGATATGGCTTTGAACAGTCGACGCTTACAAAGCCGCAGTCACCACGCTGGGCCCCCTCTCGCTGTCTGTTGGATGGATGAAAAGCATTTTTGACTTAAAACTCCCGTGTTTTTCAACCAATCTGATTGTGCGTTTCAGAATAGATAGATATTAGACCTAAGTTAATATGCTAAAAGCAGGGACTCAAACCGAATCGAATTTCGGTTCCGGTTCAGGTACGTACCAAAACTAATGTTCTGTTTAGGTTCTAGTTTATTTCGGTATTCGGTTCCGTATTGGTACCTTGGTTTTTATTTCGGTATACCGGTATAATTTTAAAATCCTTTAAACCGAAGATATGATAGATCGGGTAGAGGGAAAATTAAAAAAATCAAAATCAAACGTTCTAATAATAATTGTGTAACTGGAAGAGCAAGAAGAACTTTTTATATCCGAGGGAATGTGAAATAGACTGTATGCAGATATCTTTATCGATCATAATTAAAGCCTGGTATAAGGATAAGCCCATTTGGTCCAACTAATTATTCGTTTTCTTTGTAAACGCAAGAAAAAAAGGAAAATCTCACAACTAGTTTTTACATTAGCTGTGTTGAATAAAGGATAAATTAATAATATTTAGAAATTATTGAACCAAAATAGCTGAAAATGATTGAAAATTTTTTGGTTATACCAAATGGTCCCATAACCTAACACTTGTAAGTTTTTGCTTACTTAAGAGATGAGGAAATCCCTGAAGCAATAAAACTGAAATTAACAAAAAAAAAACTCAGAACCAAATCAGTACCGTTACATTATTTCGGTTCTTTTCGGTCATTTCGATTCAAAAACGAGAGCGTAAGTTGAAGTCGGCCCTGCTCGACTTCGATATACCCGTTACGCAGGGTAAGGTTTTTTTAAAGAATATTTTATTAGATCACAAATTGTGGAAGATATGAGTTTTTTTACAAATTACGGGGGAGGCAACTCTACTATAACTCATCTGATCGGAAAATGATGTATGGCGGATCGATAGATAATCATGATTAAAATATATGTCTGGAAGGTTCGAACAATCCATTTTCAAAATTGTGGGAGATTTGAGGTATTTTTCAAATTGCGGGGGCGGGAACTTTTCTATCGTTCATCTGATCAAGAAATTATGTATGGCGGATCGATAGGTATTGATGATTAAAATATATGTCTAGAAGGTTTTAACAATGTATTTTCAAAATTGTGGGAGATATGAGGTATTTTTCAAATTGCGGGGGCGGCAACTCTACTATCGTTCGTCTGATCGGAAAATGCTGTATGGCGGATCAATAGGTAATGATGATTAGAATATATGTCTAGAAGGTCCGAACAATCTATTTTTAAAATTGTGGGAGATATGAGGTTTTTTCATATTGCGGGGGCGGGAGGGGGCGTGGCAAAAATTTGAAACAAACTTGATCTGCGTGCAGACAATACAAGTCTACACTGAAAAAATGGTAGCTCTAGCTCTTATAGTCTCTGAGATCTAGGTGTTCATACAGACAGACGGACAGACGGACAGGTCTATATCGACTCGGCTATTGATGCTGATCAAGAATATATATACTTTATGGGGTCGGAAATGCTTCCTTCTGCCTGTTACATACATTTGCACGAACTTAGTATACCCTTTTTACTCTACGAGTAACGGGTATAAATACCGGTTCTCAAAAAATAAATAATAACGGTTCCGTTTCTGGTTCTGAGTAATAATCGGTTCTTTTCTGTTTACGATTCCGGTTCGGGTTCCGGTTTGGCACCCTGGTTAAAAGTCACAAAGTTTTGTCTTTTAAGTTTGAGTTTTGGGAATAGAAAATAGTCGCAGGGTGATAAATCAGGCGAATACGAAGGGTAATCGATAAGAGAAATCTTTTACCATTTTTTAAAATTTTGTTTCCCCCCCATTTCTGGAGTAACCAGCTCATGGGACCCAATATTTTACTGTTATCTAACAAAGAGATGTAAAATTTTAAACTTAAGCCTTTAGTGGTTGCATATTTCTAGAAAAAATATGGTTTTTCTATATAAAACCTTGTATTTCTACATTATACCGACTAATTGGTACCGATTTTTATGAAATTGTCATATTTTAATCAGAAAAGAGTCGGAAAAGCTGTCTAATCTCGGAGTACCGTTTCGAAAGTGTTTAAAACCCCCTACAGAAATGTTTTGGCCTATCAAATGGTGTTGAAGAAATATTTTTGCTATTCAAAACCGTTTTAAAAGTAATTTAGAGTCTAGGAGTAGAGGAATTTTGAATTTTTTTTGTTTATAAATCGATTTCGAAAATGATTTAACCCGTTTCAAAAGTGGCTCTGAGTCATTTTCTAGAAAATATTGAAGCTTTGAACTTGGAATAAGATATGTTCGCGGTTTAAAACGTTTTTAAAAGTGGAAAACAGATCATATATTCTCTTCAGGGATTAATCCCGAAACGAAAATAGGTTCCGGTACCGGTTCCGGTACGTACCGAAATGAGAATTTCGGTTAAAGGTTCTATTTCGGTTTTCAGTTTATTTCGGTATTCGGTTCCGATACGGTACCCAAACTTTTATTTCGGTATACCGGTACTTACCGGTACCAGTATAATTTTTTTTTTATATTCAAAAATTTAAATTGTTTCAAGATATCCAAAAAAATTGTGGAAGTAATAGAACTACAAAAGGGTTCTACGAATATCCCACATAAAAAAGGTTTTTTTTTTTACCGATTTCTAGCATTTTTATTTTTGGACGAACAATTTCGTTAAATGCTTCTGTCCAGGCTTTCAGTGGTATCCCTGAAACCAAGAATTAAGGCAATCCCTATTCTTGTGTCGCCCTAAAATCTGCCGTGTTTTCGCCAATAATCGACATCCATAGTGATTTGGATAGATTTGAACCCATACTTTAAGACTACGGCCCAAAATAGCTCATAAAAGGCTGGTAAAATACTCAAATATCAGGTATATTAGCTCTAAAAAACACAAAAACAGTTGGTAACATAAAATATGCCTTAGCTTTACCTGATAATAAATTTTCCGAAATATTAATCAAGATTTTTTTGTAGAGCGAAATTTGAATAAAATTCTAAACTTTTTTTCTAAAATTGATATTATAATTTTTCTAGCATTTCTATTTTTCGAAGACTTAGAAATCCTTTTCATTTAATTAGAGGGCTTATATTTAGCAAAGAAAAGTTTTAACACTTTTTTTTATAGAAATTATCTATAAAAATATATCTATATTAAATATATCTTTAAAAGAGGATTTGATTCTGATTATTCTGTAAGGCGAATTTCTGAAATGTAAGACTTTCTTCTCAGTGTATGTATTGCTATTTTACCAGTTGAATATTTCAACTGGAAACCGAAACAGTACCGGTATTAGCGTTTCGGTATGGTTACGGTTTTATAACGGTTTACGGTATTCGGTTCTCAAAAAAAAAGTAATATCGGTTCCGATTTCGATACCGGTACGTGGCTTTAAACGGTTTTATTTCGGTGAACGGTTCCGGTATTATTCCCTGATTCTCTTTTAACGATATCAAAAAATAATTAAGAAAAAAAGTATAGTTTTTAGTACCCGAGCTAAGCCGGATATTTAGCACGAAATTCATAAAAATCCCTTTCTTTTGGACGCTGCGCTATGCCCTAGGTGTATCTATTACGGTGTGGCGGTCATATTAACATATTAACTAATGTGCTATTCATGCACACGTTGTCTGTCTCACTCTTGCGCATTAAGCAAAAGCTCCGAGCACCGCCACACCAGGAATAGTTACACCTTAGCCTATGCCCAGCACAAAGAAATTCATGTGCAGGACTCAGACTTCTTATTTTACTAAAGGATCCGCCGGTTGGCTGTTTGACTTGGCCTAAAGTTGAGAAAACTTCACCTAGTACAATAATTCCTCCAACTGCCATTCGAATTCTCAACCATTTCAGACATATAATTGAGTGAGGCAAAGTTCTATAAACAGAAAAAAAATAAAATAGTGTTCACAATATGCATTAACTAATCAAGTAGCAGCAGCAGCTGCAGCAGCAACTTCTGGGCCCGTTTAGTTTATGACCAAAGCTTGAGATGGGCACGCTTGGCATATGATTTCCAATCGGAATGAGCATAGAATTCCTTGAAAATGGGCGTCACCAAGGTATCCTCGGGCAGGGTCTTAAACACGGGCTCACCATACCAGGTGCCCACCTGTATACAGAAAAACAAAAGGTTACACAAATAAGTAAATGGTCAAGTTAAAGTTTAGCCAATCACGTCTCACCTCCCAGCCGGGCACATTCTTCATGAGCTCAGCCTCTTCATCCCGATTGCGACGCAATTGACGCAAGAATTCACGATCCCTTTCGGCTATCAAAATGGGAAAGATTACATTCTGGGCCGAACGCATTTCAATCTCATCCCGTTTGACCTTCTTGGCTGTCAGATAGTAGACGCCCAGACCCACTGTGGTGACCACCACATAGGTGCCAATCATGGTGAAGCCTGGTTAAAGATAGGAGAGAGAGTTATTGAATAAGTTTAGTTTAGATTGGCCTCCTGCCTTCTTACCTGTGAAATAACTCTTGGGCGGCACACGCATAAAGGGAATCTTTTTGTAGCCACCGGGCGGAGGCAAATCCTGCTTGAGGGGCACATTTGGCACGGCCGTGGCCATGTTGACTGCTGTAATTGATAGCTTGGACATTAAACTCTCCCTTGTTGGGTTAATTTAATTACTTACATTGCGTTTAAGTAAGGTAAAATGAACAAATCGCCTATAAAAAAATATTCACACAGCGTTTTGCATAACACGACCAGCGCAGTGTGACCGTTGCCGAAATAGCCACAAAATGCTGAAATAGCAACAGGCAGTGCAAAGCAGTGGACAAGCAGTCTAGAGCAATGAGACAGTTGGGACTCACCATTATATCTCGTTGCCAATTGTATTGATGCCAAGATTGCACTATGGGGAAAAAGTCAGTAATTTTGGCATTAACTCTAAAAATAAAGACCTCTACAAATTTGCAAAAATGTTCATTAGACTAAATCAAAATTTCGAAAAAAAAATTTAGTCGATTGGGCCACGCCTTCCTTCCGCCCTCATACCTACAATAATCCATTTATTTCGCATTTAATATACAAAATTTGTTTAAATGATAAATTATGCTGATAATACTTTAAAAATTATCAGTAATTAAAAAACATATATTTTTATTATATTTTATATTATGTGTTTGTACATATGTATGCTTAAATACAAGAATTGTTAGTTTGATTTTGTTTATTAAATCAATACTCTTCAATTTCCTCATCTAAAGGAATGTTATTTAGACAAGTGAATTCGTAATCCTCTTCTTCTTCATTATCATACTGATCTGCGGAATTATAAAATTCTGCATCCGGAAATTCAAAAAGATCAATAACTTCTTTTGGGAGGTTTTTCTTTTTGGTCAGCTTTTTTCTTTCTTTCAAACAAAGACTTGAAAGCAACGGATCGGAAGAGTCCAATGCTCTCTTGAATACATCTGTAATATTTCACAATCGACTACATTTCCTGGCATGAGATTTTCTATCGCTCTTTTATAGTATGTTCTGACGCTTTTTTTCTTTTTCTCCAAGAATACCAACTGGAACAATGAAACGGTTCATAATTTGATGTACATGTACCAATAAATAAGCAATAATGGTATTCAGTCAGAAAGTGTTCATCAATATTTTCCAAAATATATCTTTTTACTGCGTCTCCTTCGAGTTTGTTGTTGCTCCAAACCCCAAGCAGCGCTGCATAATTGAACTCATAAACACCTGCAAAAAGTCATTTTTTCCGAAAAGGGGGCAAAACGGGGCAAAAGCTTTAATACTTTTTAATTCTGTATTAATTTGTTAAACACATTCAACTAGAACCTTGGTGATTCGTTGTGCTATGTAAAAGTAATATTCCACAGAACCCACGCATTTTTGTTAGTATACACCTAAAAATAAACACGACAAACACATAGGATGATTCAATATCAACACACATCTATCGAAAAACATGTATTAACTATTAATTTACATACCTTGACCTGCTTTTTCCATATTTACACTTAACGTTTATATTAGGAATAGAGTTACCACCGAAGCTGCAAGTTGATCAATATTTCCCGCTCTTTTTGACAATTCAAAGCACCACTAAATCAGCTGACTTTAAAATGTAGGGTACTCCGTAAAAATGTTTTAAAATTACTTTTATCTTATCTTGTTATTAGAAAATCCAAAAATTAAAACACTTTTTAAATATTTAAAACAAAAAATTTACATTTATGCCAAATTTTTCGACTTATTTCCCACAGTGGATTGGCGCGAGGATCGGCGCTGCTGTGGATGCTAGGGCCTTGGCAACAGTCAATGCGGTCTAAATTGACTCAAACATAACGTATTGACCTTAAAATCTCCTCCAAAAAAGAAATACAAATTCGCTTAAACATAAAACCTGCGTTTTTGCAATATCTTTCATTTTGACTGAACCTTTTTATACCCGTTTCTCGTAGAGTAAAAAGGGAATACTAAGTTCGTGCAAATGTATGTAACAGGCAGAAGGAAGCATTTTCGACCCCATAAAGTATATATATTCTTGATCAGCGTCAATAGCCGAGTCGATATAGACATATCCGTCCGTCTGTCTGTATGAACACCTAGATCTCAGAGACTATAAGAGCTAGAGCTAAAATTTTTTCAGTGTATACTTGTATTGTCTGCACGCACATCAAGTTTGTTTCAAATTTTTGCCACGCCCCCTCCCGCCCCCGCAATATGAAAAAAACCTCATATCTCCCACAATTTTTAAAATAGATTGTTAGAACCTACTAGACATATTTTAATCATCATTACCTATCGATCCGCCATACTTCATTTCTTGATCAGATGAACGATAGAAAAGTTAAAGCCCCATCAATTTAAAAAATTCCTCATATCTCCCATAATTTTGAAAATAGATTGTTCAAACCTTCTAGACATATATTTGAATCATCATTACCTATCGATCCGCCATACATAATTTCCTGATCAGAAGAACGATAGAAAAGTTCACTCCCCCGCAATTTGAAAAATACCTCATATCTCCCACAATTTTGAAGAAAAAATTGGTCGAACCTTTTAGACATGTATTTTAATCATCATTACTTATCGATCCGCCGTACATCATTTCCCGATCAGATGACTCCCCCGCATTTTGGAAAAAAACTCAAATCTCCCACAATTTGGGCATGTTGTGATCTAATAAAATATTCTTAAATAAACCTTACCCTGAGTAACGGGTATATCGAAGTCGAGTAGGGCCGACTTCAACTTAAGCTCTCGTTTTAAATAAGGTAAAATCTTCTCAAAAAAGGAGTGTGTGTCGTGGAACACACGGTACGAGCAAAACACTTTACGAAGAAAAATCAGAATGAAAATACGAATTCTTGTATGAAAATATAAGATATTTTATAATTATTAGTGCACCTGTACCAGTCCCAGATCCCTGATCCCAAAAACCAGATCCCTAATCAATGATCCCAGGCCCCTGATCCCAGATCTGAGATCCCAGATCTGAGATCCCAGTTCCCTTATCCCAGATCCAAGATCCATCGCAGATCCCAGATCCCAGACCCCAAAAACCATATCCCCTATCCCAGATTCCTAATCAATGATCCCAGGCCCCTGATCCCAGATCGCTGATCTCATTTCCTTTATCCCAGATCCTAGATCACAGATCCAAGATCCATCCCAGATCCCAGTTCTCTGACCCCAAATAGCAGATACCTAATCAATGATCCCAGGCCCCTGATCCCTGATTCCAGATCTCAGATCCCTTATCCCAGATCACAGATTCGAGATCCATCCCAGATCCCTCAACCCTGATTCCAGATCCCTGATCTCAGATCCCTGATCTCAGATTCCTGATCTCAGATCCCTGATCTCAGATCCCTGATTCCAGATCCTTGATTCCACTTCCCTGATCCCAGATCCCTGTGTGTGTATGTGTGTGCATGGTTGCGCTTGCTTGTGCTTTTTCAATGCAAACGAATATCAGCACAAATAAAAACAAAACACCGAAACAAAGATAATCTCACGCAACAAAGCTGTCGCAAAGAAATCAAAGTCCAAATTTTTTTCAGCCGAACGTCCGTTAAAGAGCTTCGCCATAAAAAAAAAATTTTACGTTTTTTGTCCAGAAAAATTTATTTCCGAAATGCATAAACAAATTTTTTTCGAATTTAGTGCACACAAATTTGTAGTTTTTTGCCCTTTCCTTCCCAAATCCTCATTTTCCTATCTAGAAATGCATTTTCTAAATTAAGAATTGGCTGCAGGAGCTTACAACCCAAATTTAATTGACCTTAAACCCACTCTAAAGCCATCTACCGAACTTGGGGTGAATTTTCTAAAGCTGGAAAATTATTGAACTATTTATTTGGTACATATTTCATATGGATTGGCTAAAAAATGTCGTTTATACTCGAAATAATATTAAATTTGGTTCAGCTTTAAAATAACGTTTGCCTTTAAACCCACCCCAAAGCCATTTTCCATTTTTCGAACTTGGGGGTGAATTTTCCAAAGCTGGAAAATTATTGAGCTATATATTTGACACATATTTCGTATAGATTAGCTAAAAACTATCCTTTATCCTCGAATCCACTACCAGACCCTTTATTTTTTCGACCCTAGGACCTGAAAGCCATTTTTCGAACTTGGGGGTGAATTTTTCAAAGCTGGAAGATTATTGGACTATTTATTTGGTACATATTTCGTATGGATTGGCTAAAAATTATTGTTTGTCCTTAAACGCACTACCAAACCCGTTATTTTTCGATCCTGGGATGGATTTTTGCAAATTGGAAAACTATTTTCCCATTTTATATGACACATAGGGCTAAAAACCGAATTTTACAAATATTTCAAAATAGCGCGTGCTCTTAAACCAAACCAAACGCATTTTCGTCATCTTGGGCGGATTTTCCAAAAACAGGAAAACACGTGTCTAATTATTGCCCATTTTTTTTTTTTGGAATTTGGACTTACTCAGCTATAAAAATTATGAAAAAATCCTTTCTGAAGAATTTAAACGAGTCCTTGTTTTCTATTCTATTTGTCTCTATTTCAATAAATTACATTTGTCTCTTCCTCTTGCTTATTCGATTTGTTGTGTAATTCAAACCTCTGAAAAAAATTACAGTTACAGTTGCCATTTACCGGCCATTGATATCGTAGTTCAAACAATTATCGTTATCGTTAACATACTCGTACTCGATATACAAAATGGAAAGTAGTCAACTTTTGATTTTTCGTTGCTCATTTTGTTTTTAATTCTACACACACACACACGCACACAAAATACGGAAAAATTTTATTTTATTAACAATTTTACAAAATGTCCTTGTCTCGTTACTTTAACCTACAACGTCGGACCTTAGCCAAGAAGTCGATTTGGGATGTAAAACCATTTCGATTGCGCACCAAGCGACAGACGCAGGATGCAAATCCAACAGCAACAACAACAATCGCACAGGCCCAAGCCGAGCCGGTGCATCAACTGAAGCCACAATTGAAACAGGTGAGTGCGTGTGCCAATTGATTTGAATTCGCGTGGGGGATGTGCGACCACACTGCTTGATGCATTGGGGCACTGTCTGCTGTGATGACACGACATTGTCCCCAAGACCCAGAGTTACAAACAGTGGGACAAAAGCAGCATAAAACTGCGGGAGGGACGGCCGCAAGGCACCGCTGCAAGTTCTCACTCAGTTTACCACAGACATACATCTACATACATATGAATGTAAGGCAGTGTAGGGCATACAATACAATCAATTTTAGCTATGCATGTGTGCGTGGCAACCGATACGAAATTGAAAGCAGCGAAACGTGCGTATGCTGTGTGTGTGCGACATCGCTGCGACTGCGGCCTTTCATATGCACACGCTATACGAACGCGCCCTACACTGATGTAGAGTAACCTTTATGTGACAGATAGTGCTATGCAGGAGATGGAAAATCGGCCCTTAAGGGAGTCGCCCAGATCTTTGAGAATTTTTATACCCGTTACTCGTTGAGTAAAAAGGGTATACTATACAAATGTATGAAACAGGCAGAAGGAAGCATCTCCGACCCCATAAAGTATATATATTCTTGATCAGCATCAATAGCCGATATAGGCATGTCCGTCTGTCCGTTCGTCCGTATAAACATCTAGATCTTAGAGACTATAAGAGCTACCATTTTTTTAGTGGAGACTTGTATTGTCTGCACGCAGATCAAGTTTGTTTGAAATTTTTTCAGCCGATTGGCTTATCTTAAACAAAAAAAATAGAAGGCTAACATCGGCTACGCCGATGTTTTAAATACCCTTGCAGTTTTTGAAAGACGCTACCATTAATAAAAAAAAAGTTATTCTCACTATAATTAGTTGTTTGACTGACCGTTTATATGGCAGCTATATGCTATAGTCATCCGATTTTGATACATTTTTCCAGAATTATGTGAAAGCATTTAAAACTAATAAATACCACGATTGGTGACGCTACGATAAAAAACAAAAAAGTTTTTCTCACTAGAACAAGTTTTTTGACCGACCGTTTATATGGCAGCTATATGCTATAGTCATCCGATTTTGATAAATTTTTACAGAATTGTGTGAAAGTATATAAAACTAATAAATACCACGATTGGTGACGCTACGATGGAAAACAAAAAAGTTTTACTCACTAGAACTTGTTTTTGGACCGATCGTTCCTATGGCAGCTATATAATATAGTCATCCGATCCGGCCAATTCCGACAAATGTGCAGCCTATGTGTATTTAAAGACTTTTTGCAAAGTTTGGTCAAGATAGCTTTAAAACTGAGGGAGGAGATAGCATAGAAACAGACGGACGGACAGACGGACAGACGGACATGGCTATATAGACTCAGCTCGTCATGCTGATCAAGAATATATATAGTTTATGGGGTCGGAGATGCTTCCTTCTATGCGTTACAAACATCGTGACAATTTTAATATACCCTCTGCAAGGGTATAAAAATATTGAAAAATTAGATTGAGATACGGGCCAGAATTACATAAATTTTGATTATTTTTGATAACCTGCAGTCCCGATATCATGGCTACCACCTCTACACTTTTTTGTATAACAGCCCTCGAATTCTAACATTTTTTTAAAATTATTTTTATTTAATTCATACCACACAAAACAACGCTACCCGTGTTTTAATAACCCTGCAGTTTTTTAAAGGCGCTACCATGATAACAAAAAGTTTTTTCACTAGAACTATTTTTGACCGATCGTTGGTAAGATTTTTTTTCCAGAATTGTGTGGAAGCATAAAAATAATAATATATACCACGATTGGTGATGCTACGATGGAAAACAAAAAAGTTTTTCTCATTAGAACTAGTTTTTGGACCGATCGTTCCTATGGCAGCTATATGATACAGTCATCCGATCCGGCCGATTCCGACAAATGTGCAGCGTATTTGTATTTAAAGACTTTTTGCAAAGTTTGGTCAAGATAGCTTCAAAACTGAGGGAGGAGATAGCATAGAAACAGACGGACGGACGGACAGACGGACCGACGGACAAACGGAAATGAACTCAGCTCAACGTCATGCTGATCAAGAATATATATACTTTATGTGGTCGGAAATGCTTTCTTCACTGCGTTACAAACATCGTGACAATTTTTATGCTTTTCTCTCCAGAATTTAAAAACGAGAAGGCAAAGCTAACTTCGACTGTGCCGAAGTTTTAATACACTTGAAAACTTTACTCCAACTGATTTAACTGGAAAAATATATATAGGATATAGATACCAAAAATTTAAAATTTTTAAATCATTGATAATAAAAATTTGATACCATAAAAAAAACTATTCTTAGTAAAACACATTTTCCGACCGATCAGTCCTATGGCAGCTATATGCTAAAGTCATCCGATTTTTATAATTTTTTTCAAAATTATGTGAAAGCATATAAAACTAATATATACCAAGATTGGGGACGCTACGATAAAAAACAAAAAAGTTTTTCTCACTAGAAGTAGTTTTTTGACCGACAGTTTATATGGCAGCTATATGCTATAGTCATCCGATTTTGATAAATTTTTTCAGAATTGTGTGGAAACATATAAAACAAATATATACTACGATTGGAAACGCTACGATGGAAATCAAAAAAGTTTTTCTCACAAAGACTTATTTTTCGACCGATCGTTCCTACGGCAGCTATATGCTATAGTGATCCGATTTTGATACATTTTTCCAGAATTATGTGGAAGCATATAAAACTAACATTTACCAAGATTAGTGACGCTACGATGGAAAACAAAAAAGTTTTTCAAACTAGAACTAGTTCTTAGACCGATCGTTCCTATGGCAGCTATATGATATAGTCATCCGATCCGGTCGGTTCCGACATATTAGTTGCGTGCAGTAAAAAGAAGACTCTGTGCAAAATTTCAGCTCGATAGCTTTAAAACTGAGAGACTAGTTCGCGTAGAAACAGACAGACGGACAGACAGACGGACAGACGGACGGACGGACAAGCGGAAATAAACTCAGCTCGTCGTCCTGATCAAGAATATATATAGTTTATGGGGTCGGAAATGAATATTTCTATGCGTTACAAACTTCTGGGCAAAATTAATATACACTTTTCAAGTGTATAAAAACGAGAGCGTATGTTGAATTCGGCCATGCTCGACTTTGATATACCAGTTACTCAGGGTAAGGTTTATTTAAGAATATTTTCTTAGATCACAACATGCCCAAATTGTGGGAGATATGAGGTTTCTTCCAAATTGCGGAGGTGGCAACTCTACTATAGCTCATCTGATCGAAAATTATGTATGGCGGATCGATAGGTAATGATGATTAAAATATATGTCTAGAGGGTTCGAATAATCTATCTTCAAAATTGTGGGAGATATGAGGTATTTTTCAAATTGCGGGGGCGGGAACTTTTCCATCGTTCATCTTATCAGGACATGATTTATGGCGGATCGATAGGTAATGATGATTAAAAAATATATCTAGAAGGTTCGAACAATCTATTTTCAAAATTGTGGGAGATATGAGGTTTTTTCATATTGCGGGGGCGGGAGGTGGCGTGGCAAAAATTTGAAACAAACTTGATGCTGATCAAGAATATATATACTTTATGGGAATGCTTCCTTCTGCCTGTTACATACATTTGCACGAACTTAGTATACCCTTTTTACTCTACGAGTAACGTATAAAACACTCAAAAAACCAAGTGCAAAGATAGAAGGGGGGGGTCTTCTTAACCGAAATTCTCTTTTAATTAATACCCCGCTCGCATGGTAAATTTGTGATGAATCTACCTTATATTATTGTTTGACAGCAAAGAAAGCGTGGAACGGTGTAGACTCGACTCTGAACGGTATGTGTTCGATGTTGGATGCTAATTTGTACTGAAAACTTAAAGCTAAGTTCACACAGGCAAATAATTGCACAAAATTTGTCTTCATAACTTTTACCTAAAACTTTGCAGGACCTCAAACTAGAGCCATGTACCCACCCGCAAATAAGCTGCTTAAAAAGTTCTGATAAATTCCCTATTTAGGCCTATTTTGTCAAATTTTCATCAAAATGTGATCTTGGCTTAAGCAACAGCTGTTTGGAACCTCAGTTTGACGCAATTTTTTCTCTCAAACGGTTCAATTTAAACTGGTTAGTATAACGGAACTTTTCCAATGGTAAACTCAACAGGTTGTTTGAATTTTTGAAATATCGTTTCCATTCAAAAATTTCTTATAAGTTCAAAAAATGGAATTACATTCGCCTCTCCAACTTCCTCTCTCTCTTTCTCATCTGTCTTAAGCAGCGTGTCGTGTCATATCAGCATTAGTGTGGGCGTATAAGCTAAAAATCTCAAATAGCGCGTAATTCTCAGCAAATTGAATTGAGTTCTTTTTTTTGTTATTTTGTTTGCTTGGCGGGTGAATTCAGTTGTCGCGCAGCTGCCGTGAAAGTAGGGAGAGAGAAGGAAACATTTTTTTGCGCTTTGCCCAAAAGAACATTTCCAAAAAAGAAGTCAAATTTCACAGCGGAAAAGTAATTTTTTTCTGTGTGTGTGTTGGTGTGAAATATTTGCAAAAGCAAAAGCCAAAAAATAAATTTGTTTAAACAAATCAGGCGAAAGGTGTTTGTTTCTCTCAACAAAATACAGAAGACCGCCTAGAATCATGTCATTGTATCGCATTTCTGCACGAAAATTGGCCGAGGCACAGGTGAGTTTCAAACTAACTGTAAAGTGCGCAAGCCAGGCTCCGGGCAAAGAGAATAAGAAAAGAAAAAAAAAACTAACTTTACACGTCATGCCGCTGCCATGTGCTAACCGATTAGAAAATCTTAAATGGGAGATAATCCTGCTCATCTGGTGACAGTCGACATACAGACAAACACAGACGTGTGACATTTTTGTATTACATAATTCTATTTTGGCTAAGCGAAATTTTCTTACGATTTTGTTTTTTTTTTTTAGTTTTTTATTATAAAAATAAAATCGCGCTCTGCTGCTGCTGCTGCTGTAGCTGTTTTATGCTCATTTCTTGTGTGAATGAACTGAAGCGGGCGATCTGTTTTATTTTTGGAAATATTGTTTAAAGAAGAGCTCAGAGACTCGGGCCTAAACCACGCGGCCTTAATCTTGTAATGTTACAACAACAAGAACCAGCCTTTGAATCGCTCTCACTCTCCTCGCTATTATGTTCACTCACAGCTCTTTTGGCTCTCTCTCTCTGTGTGTTAAGGCAGCATCGTTTCAGTTCCAAAGCGTATCACATGTGGTTATTGTTGTTGTGGCCAAAAAAAAAAAAGAACACACAAGAAAACGCTCTCTTAACACTGCAAAATTGTCCGTCGAATGACCTTAAGCCAAAACCACCCACTGGCACAAACACACACACATATGTATCTATGTAGATTATGTAACGGCAACTTTTAGCCAGGCAAAAAAAATCAATAAACAAGAGAGAGGTACGAACAGGACGAGCCTCCTTTTGCAAGCTTCCTTTTGTCGCGCTCTCTCTCTCAACAATCTCTCATAAGTGTATGTTATGGTTCTGTGTTAAATAATCGAAAGCCCAAAATGTTATGTTATAACCATGATGCAACAACATGGTGGGGCAACGCGTATTGGCTTGTTTTCCTACAACACTTTGCTAAAATCATAATATTTATATTTGGTCTCTAAATCACAAAACTTACAATTTTGTATGCGCAGCAAAGCTAATAAACAATGCTTATACAAAAAAAGAAGTGGAATTTGAATTCTTCTCTTTTCCCCTTAGGAATTTTTTGTTAAATATCTTTGTAATAATTTTTTTTACAAAATTTAAAAAAAAATCAATTACTCACTTGTAGATTTAGCTGCATTTTCAAGCTTTAATTCTCAGCTAACAATGTTTCCACTCTGCCTCACCCTGTTATGGCATTTTGGTTATGTCTTTGAATTCTGTTTGGGGCAGCTTGCCAAAAAAAACACACACTCTGGCTGACGTGTGGGGCGGTGGCCTTCTCCCAAAAATAACAACAACAAATTTTCAGATTTTTCATATTTTCAACAAAAAAACTTTTTTTTTGCATTCATATTTGTTTTGGTTTTTGTTTTTTACGCTCTATCTAAATAACAAACACGCGAAATATTTTTTATCACCTCTCTGCTAATACGTCATAACAATACGTGACGGCCGTTTATGTAACTAACGGCCCTTTCGGCCAGAGAGGAGGAGTGGGTGAGAGTGCAACTTACAGCGTATTAAAGAGAGAAAGGGAAAAGGACAGTGGGTTAAACAGCTGATCTAACAATTGCATAAGCAAAAAGAAAAATTTATGGTTCCAACTTAAAACCAATTTTTGTAAAAGCTTACGTGCCAAAGCTCAAGTGTTTAAACCACTTGAAATTCCTTTCATCGCAGATAAGACATCCCCAGCCATTTGGGCCAGCAGCAAATTCTTTGTTGCTTGACAAATTTTCAGCCAGGCACATGATCGTCGTGAGACTTGCCTAAAGCAGCTGATAGTACAGCAAAAAAAGGTGTTAATTCAATAAGTTTTTGATAATAATATTAATATATGTATGTGTGCTCGTTTGTATATATATATTTACACTATTTCGCAATGCGCATTTTAGTTTGCTTTGCTAATAAAGACCTTCGTGTTATGGAAGAAAGAGCAAAAGTTGTCAACGCACACACAAAAAAATGAATACATAAGAACAAACTAATTAGCAGAAGAAAAGAAAAGCTTTCAAAAAGTATACACAACATGGGCTTAACTTTTGATTGACAATGATTGATGTGGGCGGCTTAGAGGGAGAGACAGACAGGAGAGGCAGGTTAAACTAATGATGATTGTCCATGATTACAAATGATTAAAGATATGGCTAATGTAAGCAGTTGAAATGAGTCGAATAAATGCATTTTTTAATTATTGAAACTTGATGGGATACCTTAACTATTTTTCATTTGTTTTGAAGTGTGAATGATTGAAGTTTGATTAAGCTTAATTCATGTTATTTTATGATTGAAAGTCTAAAAAATTTATAAATAAAATAAAAAGTTTGTGAATTGCTATTAAAAACAGAATGATTGAAGTATGATTGAAGTTATTTTTTGATTGAAACCTTTAAATTTGAGAATAAAATTGAACGAAAACATTTATGTTTCGATTGATAATTGAAGTTCAATTAAGCTTTATTCATGTTCTTTTATGATTGAAAGCCTTAAAAATGAGAGAAAAATATCATGATTGTGAAACAAAATGTTTGAAGTTTGATTAAGTTTAATTGATCTTAATTTTTGATTGAAAGCTTTAAATTTGGCTAAAAAAATTTGAATGATTGATGTTAATTTGAACTAAAACATTTAAGTTTTGATTGATGATTATAGTTTGATTAAGCTGAATTCATGTTATTTTATGATTGAAAGTCTAAAAATTGAGAGAAATATAAAAAGGTTTTGAATTGCTATTAGAACCAGAATGATTGAAGAATGATTAAGCTTAATTTTTCTTATTTTTGATTGAAAGCTTTAAGTTTAAGAGAATAATTTAATAATTGAAGTTAATTTGAGCGAAAAAATTTATGTTTCGATTGACGATTTGAAGTTTATTTTATGATTGAAAGTCTAATATAAAAATATAATGGTTGTGAATTGCTATAAGAAACAGAATGATTAAAGTTTGTTTGAGCTTAATTGATCTTATTTTTGATTGAAAGCCTTAATTTTGAGCAAAAATTTAATGATTGAAGTTAATTTGAACGAGAACATTTATGTTTAAATTGATGATTGAAGTTGGATTAAGCTTAATTCATGTTATTTTATGATTGAAAGCCTTAAAAATGAGAGAAAATTATCATGATTGCTAATTGCTATAAGAAACAGATTGATTGAAGTATGATTGAAAATTGATTAAGCTTAATTGATGTTATTTTTGATTGAAAGCTTTAAATTTGAGAGAAAAATGTAATGATTGAAGTTCATTTGAACGAACACATTTCTGTTTTCATTGATTTAAGTTAGTTTACAGAAGTTTTAAATGTAATATGCTTTAAAAATATATTGGTTGATCTAGATTGTTGTTCTCTTTTGATTGATGACAATGTTAAAGTAAAGTAAAACTAAACTTAAATATTAACGTAATCGATTAAACCTGGATTGATGGTTTTCTTAATGATTGAAAATATTAAGAAAACGATCAAAAAATTGGTCATGGTTTTAAAAAGCCTTAAATATATGCTAGAAAGATTTATTTAAGTAAAATAAAGTGATTAAACAACATTTAACAATTAAAACTTGGATGAACTTGACCGAAAATTCAGGATTGATAGTTTTCTGAATGATTGAAAATAATAACAGAATGAAGATTTATTAAAGCAAAATTTGACAATAAAAATTCAATTCAACTTGACCCAAAATGCTCTGTTGATTGAAAAACATGTACAGAGTGTAGTTGAGTGATTTATTTAAACAAGGCTTTTAAGTTTAGAGACAATGGAATTATAAAAGTTCATTTCACTTCTCCAAAATTGTGTTTCGATTGATTGATTGACTTTTTAGTAAAGTTAAACAAAGACTTAAATGTTCATTGCTTTAAAAACTTCATGATTGAAGTTTAAATGAGCTTGATTGATGATCTCTGATGATTGATAATAATTAAAACTATTGTTATGGAAGTATATAACAAAATAACAAATTCGACTGAAGAAAATGAAATGATTGAACTTGGCTTGATGGTTTCAAAAGGGTTTTTTGAAAGATTGAAAATATATAAAGTGAGTAATTAAAAACGAGTTATAATTTTTATAGCTAAGTAAGATTTATACCTTCTAAATATATGGTTGATTGATTGAACTGCACTGACTGACTGATTGAACTTCTTTATGCCTTGTATAATATCAAACATTGATTTTTTCCCATATTCATTTCATTGATTGAAATGATGAAAATAAATTGTTGTTGATCTTAGAAAATAGACAAATAGATTGATGCTTAAAAGAAAATTTCAAGCATTGATTGAACTTCTTACTGCATAATATAATATCAAACATAGTTTTTTTAATATAAATTGCAATGATTGAAATGTTTAAAATAAAAAGTTGTTAATTTTAGATAATAGACAAAGGTAATGATTGAAGCTTGATAAAAAAATTTTAAGTATTGATTGAACTTTTATATGCACAATATAATATCAAACATAAATTTTCTCATATAAATTTCAATGATTGAACCTTGATTGATGCATTTATTTATTTATAGAAGCTTATTTAAACCGGAAGGTTGGGTATGAAGCTTATAAAAATGGAAAGTTTTGAATCTTAGAAGCTAGACATAGGCCTTGATTGAAACCTGATTGATGACACATCAACTTATTCAAACTTAATAAAAAGAAAAAAGTATCAAACAATGATTAAATGTTAATTGAGTGTATAAAATTGACTAACCAAGATTCCACAAGAAAATGAAACGAACTTTATGAAAAGTTTTCAATACTAGGAGATAGAAAAAGGTCATGATTGAAGTTCATTAGATTGAGGTACAACCTCTATCCAAATAAGCTTATTCTTACAAAATAGTTTTGAACAACAACTAAAATGAAAATTTCTAGCTTAGAAAGTGACCATGTTTCAAGCTTGATAGAAAAGAAAGCTTTAAATGTATTATTTTTATTATGATTGAAGTTTGAGTAAATGCTTTAAAAGAGTTTCCTATGGTTCATCTAAATAATCATTAAGTATGACTATTAAGTTCTTATCTCAGTCCAATGATTGAAAGCTTCACTTGACAAAGCTTTTCATTTCTTTCCCCCAACAAACACTCAAACACACTCACAAGGTGAATAACATTATGCGCGTACGTTGCAATTTCATTGAACCGCCAGACAACGATCGATGATCGTGATCGTAAGTGTTTCCCCCTCCTCACCTTAATAATAATAATAATAATGATGACTTCAAGTTCTCGCGACTAAAAAAGCACATGTAAGAGGGCCCCAGCAACAGTAACAGCAACGCTACGCAACGGTAATGTTGCTGGATCCGCGTTCTTAAAGAGACACGAGAGATTACGTCACGCCTCAATGAGCTGTTTACATTCGGCATCTGTTTCATATATTTAACGAGGCAACAAAACTTAATTAAAGTGATTAATTCTAGAAGAGAATGATCAAGTCAAGTCAGCCTGATGAGGGGTTGCAATTATCAAACAATTGCAAAAGTTTTTTTTTTTTGTATTTTACACAAATTGAAAACGTCACGCAAGGCTGAGAGCCAAGGCCAAAACACAGCGAGTGAGAGAGAGAGAGAGGAAAACGATTCTACTAACCCATAAAAATACCTAACAAAATGTCAAGTCACTTATTTTCACGATATCACCTTCATTATTGTACAACAACATTTTGCTTTAGCTTTAGCTTTAGAGAATAGTTTTGATTATGTAATATGGAGATTAGACGACTTTAATCTGGGCCAGGAATTGATAAACCATTTCCTTGATGACCATGTACGTATTGTGATAATTAGCCCAAGCGCGTGAGACCTTGAAAAAAAAAGCTCTTTATCAGCGGTGCGACGCGCGCGCGCGCCTAAGAAAGCGCCACCGTCACCCACCGAAACTAATCTGATTATGTTCCAACTATATACATATGTACACATGTACATATGGCAAAATAATGGTAGAACACAAAGTATATAAGCAGATAAGATAAGATGCGTTGCGTTACGTTTCGTTTCGTGCGTTTTGCAGGGTTACGCAATTTATGATTGACCAGGCAACTGGAAACTAACTCTTCTATTTGTCGTTAAAATATCATCATATATTATTTTATTTGATTAGGCATATTTATATCTTAAACGACTATTTATAGATTTTCGGTTATACCCCAGATATGATAAACTATACCCCCCCGTCCCTGGTAACTCTGATTAGCCTAACAAATCAAATTGAAATACATTTTTTTAGTACCCTTTGGTAATATTTTGATACACACGGTAAAGATATCAAAATATATGGCCGGTTGTGAGTGAGTGCAGTGCCCGAGTTCGACAACCTGCCCACAACTAATAAAAAGTTGTACAAAATTATTACAACTGTGATATAATAAGACATGAAAAGCTTATCTAGGATCCCTTGCTCTTGTGTTTAAATTAAAAGCTTACAAGTCAAGGGATTAAGAGCTGGGACTGTTACAGCCAAATTATAATGTAAAACATCTTTTAGGGTTTTTTTTATGTCGATAAAGTTTGCTATATAAAGCTCTCCGAAATCAATCAATATTTTGAAATCAATCCTACCTCAGATCACTCGGAACCGAACAAAGGAGAATTATCGAAAAACGACCGTCCACAACCCAGCCCATGCGGACACCACCACGTTCATTGAGTAAAGTTCATAATATACGCACAATGTTTACAATAAAAGAATAGCGTGCGTTGAAACGAACGCTTTCGTTTTAAAAGCACCAAGAGCCATGCTTAAAAAACGAAACTTGAACGACGCGTCATGAAAATCGAACTTTATTCTAAGACCGCATTTACACGATAAAGTTTGCTTCATGAAGCTCCCTTCGATTTCGTTTTGAAGCATCTTCAAAACTTCATGAGCATTTACATGAAGAAGTTTGCTTCGTGAAGTTCGATTTCAATTCGCCTAAGAACACGAGTTATCAATAAGCAAATAAACCACAAATCAACGCCGCATCCGTTTAATCGGAACAAAGCAAAGGAGAATTATCGAAAAGCTTCACGCCACGATAGGTCATGAAGCTTTGCCAGCTTCGGCTGCCCCTCTTCACCTCTTCCTCACAAACAAAAACTTCATGAAGAACTGCATGAAGGAAACTTCATCGTGTAAATGCGGACTAAGACCGCATGAAGCAAACTTCATGAAGTTTCTCAAAAAGCTTTTGTTTATGGGAAAGAGATGTGGTGGGGTGGCTTACCCCTCTACGTCTCTTTCCTACGAGCAAGAGCTTTTTCAAAAACATCATGAAAATCATCATGATGATTCATCGTGTAAATCTCGACTAAGACTGGATTTACACGATAAAGCAAACTTCATGAAGTTTCTCCAAAAGCTTTTGTTTGTAGGAAAGAGGTGTGGTGGGGTGGCCTACCCCTCTACGTCTCTTTCCAACGAGCAAGAGCTTTTTCAAAAACATCATGAAGTTTTTCAAAAAGCTTTTGTTTGTGTCTTTCCTACAAGCAAGAGCTTTTTCAAAATCATCATGAAGTTTGCTTCATCGTGTAAATCCGCTCTTAGTTAAGCGCGCGAATGCATTCGGTTTTGCACTTTTACTGCCTTGGAATTCTTAAGCAGTTATAGCAATGCAGTTGAGCAAAGACTACTGTCTTCCCTTCCACGTGATTAAATAAGTATTACACAATTCTAACTAATATGAACTAGAGACGGCTTAAACTTGGTGGTTTGTCACTTGCTTTTATGTCAAAAATTGAGCAATAAGTTTTTAAACATGAAGTAAAAATTACATAAAATTAAAACAAAATGTTCCCAACTTTATATGCAATTGTTCCTAAATTGTGCCCAAAGTGATCATAGAACGACCCCAACGCGTTCCCCAAATTGAGCCCAAAACGTTCATGAAGATCGAATGTTCTTTTATCCAACACATTGCATCTATCTATTAGATGAGAAATCGGTCCTAAATGTTAATATGAACCTAAAGTGTTATTGTTCACAAAATGTTAATGTTAACAGTAAATGTTAATGTTAACAGTAAATGTTAATGTTAACAGTATATGTTAAAGTTAATAGTAAATGTTAATGCTAAAAGTAAATGTTAAAGCTAACATTAAATGTTAATGTTAACATTAGATGGTTACATAAAATGTTAATGTTTAAATTAAATGTTAATGTTTACATTAAATGTTATTGCTTACATTAAATGTTAATGTTAGCATTAAATGGTAATGCTATCATTTAATTTAAATACTTGCATTAAGATGAATGGCCAAGCGCACAGTGACCCCAAATATAGGCAAACAAATTTAATTTTGTATATCTCCGCTTTGAAATATTCGATCCGAAATTTTACAGATTATATATATTGAGCACATACATTTAAATGCAAAAGTAGAGCTTGATATCTGTTAAATTATAGGAGTTATTCTATTGGAGCTCTAGCTCTTATCTCGACGTCAATCCACACAATCGGATAGACAAACAGACGGCCAGGAATAAATTGCCCGGCTATTAATGCTATTCAAGAATATATTGACTTTATGGGGTTGGAAATGCTTCCTTCTTCCTGTTACACATACATTTGCTCGAAATTAGTATACCCTTGTTAAGATAAACAAATAATTTGATACACATCTGTTCGCTGTCTTTTTAAAATATGTTCGTCTCGCTCTAACCGCAGTTTTTTCCTATAGGAACAATTACATTGGATAAAGTATTTACAAGGTTATAGCCTCTTAACGTTACTCAAAGTAGAACGGCGTCTCAAAGTTATTTTAAAAGTAGGTAAGGAATAAGGGAGAAGAGAAAGGCTGTTGAGTGAAGAACGGATTACCTTCCGATGACTTGCTAAAAGAATTTCCTCAAAGGTAGCAGAAGTCACTACGAATTACTGAGGTACCGAAAAATTGATAAAGATACTTTAAAAAGTCTTAAGGGAATATAATTCCGAGTTTGTACGAAGGAACATTGAAGTTAACCTGAACAAGTAGGTTTGATCTATCGATATTACTATCAAAAAGCTTGCGCAGGAACATTATTCCCATTATGATGCGTCTATGCTTTAGTGTTAATAAATCTAGAAGCTGAGCCTAGATATGTAAGCAGAGAGTCTTAATAGTGGATCCAAGAGGAATTGCTTTTGGACAGATTCAATTCGTGCACATAGAGTAATGGATTTAGTGTTCCAAACTCATGGCTTTATTTACAGAGAGTTCAATTTGTGCCCTAAAATAAAGTCTACGATCAATTGTAATCCCCAGATCCCTTCTCAGGCTGGTGCGAGTTTGTCTTGCCCTAAGTTTCGAAATAGTCATATCGATAAATACCGTTTCACCGCGATTGTGTGGAATTTTATATAAAAGCAATATTTTTTCGAATTCAGCACACCGGCTTAGCTTAGCACCATCAGAACAACAAAACATAACAAAAAGTTTCGCTGCAGCATGAAGTTGTTGTTGTTAATTATTGAATTGATGGCCTAATTGCTAACTACAATTGAATACAAGTCGGTATACAATGTACGAAGTATAAATTAGAGTTAGAACATCCATTAAGCTTTGTTTTAGGTGCGCCAGTACTTTAATACTTTTTAAAATCAATCATTTTTCCAACTTAAATCCAACTAAAGACATTCAAAAATACAATAATGAGATGCTTAACGGAGGTTGTATGGACAACTAATGTTAGGGAAAATTTTTATTGTGAATCCACAATTTAACTTATGTGTGTTTTCTTTTCCCAAAAAGAGGTGCTTCGATTCGGATTCATGGTACGATTGAAAAATCTTCAAAAACCTTAACCAAATTGGTTCCAAAGTATTCTTAGATAGAAATCATATAGACACCTTTTCGCGAAATTTAAATTATTACAAAAGTCGGATTCTGTCCGGTTTTCCTACACATGCTGGTGAACTGCTGCTGCCTTGTTTGTTTTGTGCTTCTCATGCTTGAGGCTTAAAAGAATGAGAAGGAAACAAACGAATACTTGAAAAGTTGTAATAAATTCCATAACACGATAAGAGGTTTACGATTTGAATCCACTTTATTGCCAAGATTAACAGAATCTTTTAATTGGTCCAAGTTAATAAAATCTCATAGATTATAGCAGGTAATTTTCAATGCCAACCGGTTAAAAGTTTCTAGTATTATTATCCCGGGGTATTCAATACGTCAATCAATGCCCAAAATGACAGCTCAATTAGCTTACAACGTAAGTGGCAGCAGTTGGTGCTATGATGAGATAGGCGGGTGAGGGCGGGGCATTGCGATTTGCGGTCTGTTGCACCTGAGAGACAAATCGTCGTTTTGTTGACTGATCAAAGATTGGATTTCACACAGTTGTGTGCGGTTCTTTTTTTTTTTTTTCTTCTCGGGATGGGGGAATCCATGCCTCTCATACACTAATCAATGTGCAGATGCAATTCAATTTGTACAATAAACAACAACAACATTCAAGCGGCGCCACAAGTTCAGTTGGTTAATTGAATTTGTTGACCCACTAGCCGAGCGACGTCGGCCTCCAAAGCGGAGGCAGCAGCAACGGCTGTCAATCAAAAAAAAAAAAAAAAAAACTACAAAAACAAAATGTATTCAGATCGCACTTTGCGCCTGGACTTGTGGATTCTATTTCCATTTCGTTTCAACGCGTGGCAGAGATCATCACCTCACAATTGGAATTTTCCCCTCAGCCCAGAAACCAGTCATCACCAGACACGTCTGCTGGGGGCTCTTGCGGCTTCTTCATTTCCATTTTTCAAGCACGTGGAGCAGCTCTCTCTCTCTCTCTCTTTCTTACGCTCTCTTGTTAACAGAGTGAGAGCTTCTGTGAGTTGAGTTTCTATGCTGGTTCAATGAACCAAGCCAAACGTTGGGGGCGGGAACTTTCGATTATTATATTTTAATTCTTATTTAAATTAATTCAAATTTATCAGCAGCTGGAAAATGTTTATATTTAAACAATGTTTGGCCCAGTAAACAATATTAATACTGTAAACGCGCCACATAGAGAAAATTGAAAAATTGAAACACAAAAATACTTCCCTTTAAAAGTAAAAGTACCATTTTGTAAAAAAAGACCCTCTAGGGATCAATATAAATTCTCATCTTCTAGTTAGCTGCTTATGTGTCAGTTAAACATACATTTTACTTTGTTATTTGTCACTTTATCTGACAAATATGTGAAAGATGTGAAATCGGCTCTCAGAGGATCCGACTACTATTTCTGAATCTGGATATTGAACTAGAAATGAGCGTGGAACTTGTTTCGTGCTGAATTTCGTAGAAATTTTAATGATAGTTTTCTATAGGAAATTACTTAGAAGATTAAAACCGCAGCTGACTAATTGTAAGCTGTGCCTCCCCTTCCCCTTAATGACGAATGCCAACGTCATATTGCCATATATCGGAGACATTAAAAATTGTATTTTATTCACACGACTTTCAGGGGGGACTTACTTAACGAAGCAGACTTGATGAACTTTTACTTAGTAGGCGTTAAATTCAAAGGAATACTACCAGACCTATTAAACAAAAAGTATAGAAACCAGGGCTACAATACCTTCAAAAACTCTAAAGAAGGTTTGGTCCGGATATTCGAAACCCTTCGTAAAGCTTAAAGTTAGGTTCGTGGATCGGTTCCAAGGTCATTAAACGGTATTTTCAGTGAATTTCAGACTTTGTATATTTGCACTAAAAAAAAATCAAAAATGATTGATGATCTATAGCATGATTTTTGTTAATTATTTGGACTGAATATTGGCATATGGGCATTTCTACTATGTCGAACGGGACTGTCGAACACTTTTATAGCATAAAAAAAGTCCAAATAAAACGCACTTTTATATTGTCAGAAGTCTTAACTTAACTCTTAATTAGCCTTATAATTGGTGCTAATTTTTACTTTTCAAGATAAATGCTAAAAACTAAGGCATTCGCACGGGACAAAACAGAAGTGGTATCAAAAGCCGATTTCAACTAAACCTCAGGCAATATTTCTAAAAACCGTTCCTAACTTAAGCGCCCGTTCTCAGTACTATTAAGAACCAAAAACATGGTTTTCGATACATTTAGAACGGATTTTTTCCAGAGTTAAGGCATTCGCACGGGACAAAAACAGAAATGGTTTTCGCGACCAACAATTTAAAAGCTGATTTCAGCGAATCCTGAGGCAATATTTGACTGTGTTAAATTTAAGAAAGTTGTGCATTGATATCACTTAAAAATAGTTTCGATTTAACCCAAAAATATCTCATACACTTTCGCACGGGACATGTCGCACGGGACATTTTTTTCCAATATGATAATTATATTCTTTCAAATGAAATTATATATAAACAAGCTAATTAAACATGTTTTTAAATCAAAAGAAAATTTAAATTTATTTATTTTCACATAATAACAAAAAACCACAAGTTTTTTAAAAATATTGAATCGTCCCTTAACTTTTCTTTCCTTCGATTGCAACTCACTTTATTTTGTATACTTAAATAATAAAAAAGTATGCAATATTTTAAAATTTTATACTTACGATGTCGCACGGGACCAACTTTATATAAATCCCAAGATCACAAGTCATCACAAATGTTTTAATTTGAATTGTATAAAAAATTTCTATTTGTACTCCATATTGGATAAGCTTTCTGCATGTACTTTCGACGCACTGATAACAAATGTTAGTTTTCAATGTCGTACGGGACATCGAAATATGTAATGGTTTTTTGAAATTGCATAGTCTCTTATTAACTTTCTTATTGACTCTTTATACCCTTGAAAAGTTTTAAGAAAGCAAAAGTTAATGCATGAAGAAAGACATTTAAAATATAAAATATTAAAATGAGAAAAATAGCGCTTGAGCGAACCTTTAATCGAATCACGTGTGACAAAATAGCGGAACCAAAGTTTTTCTAATGAATAGACAGGATTAAGGGGTGTTCACTTTATCGACTGTTTTTTGAATATTTAACAAATTCATTTCGAATTGGGTACAGCTTGGTTCAAGCCAAGTTTTTGAACTAGTTCTTTCTTAAGCCTCTTGCTTCACGTACGATTCATGCTCGATTCAAGAAGAGGTCACAAATGATCACGCACGATGGAGAGACACTGCGCCTTTCACAAAATCAAAAGCAAATCAGTTTTGGGAATAAAGAAAATAAAAGTTCGTGAATACTGCATGACTTATATTCGCGAGGGATATCTTTAACACGCACAAAGGGCTTTGTTTTCTCACGATCACGTCGTGAATTATCGTGAAACGTTTAAATTCACTTCACGTATGCACGTTTCTTTTAGTTTCAAAACCAAACCTTTGCCAGCAATCCTTGAACCCTGAATTAACCTTTGATAAATTTTGATTCCCATCAGCGAACCGAAAGCTTTAATGGAGAAAGCTGTTTGAGACCATGAGCAGTGTAAATGATTGAAAAATTCAGTTCTCTATACGGAGTAACTCTTAAAACTCAAACAAGAAATACTGGTACCTTCGGTTTGGTTCTAGAACGCTATTATTTCACCTGATAGAATTTACTTTATTGCATTTATAAACTTTAATTATTGAGATATTTGTGCGAAATTTGATTTATATACATACTTTGAGCCGTCTTATCAAAATTCGCGCAGTTTGTACCATTATTTTATATAGCTGCCATATAAAACTGTTGTCGATTTTTAAGCTATTTAGCTGAAATTAGGTTTGTACACTTATTTTTAGTTTCTAAGGTGTCCTACCGATTTGGTTAGATTCGCGACACTTTTTAATATAGCTACCATATAACCGATCTGGCCGAATTTGTTGTTTTTTAAGCTATTGACCTGAAATAAGGTTTGTACACGTATTCTAAGCTTCTTAGGTGTCCTACCGAATTTGGTTCGATTTGCGCCACTAATTCATATAGCTACCATATAACCGATCTGGCCGAAAAGTGTAAAAATTTATCAAAAAAATAATCAATATCGTCGCATTATACATTCAAAAACAATATTATGTAAACATTATACATTTTTTCTATATACAAAATCTGAAATAGCTGATGTTTCACTTTAACCAGTTCTTGATTCTTAAAGTTGTCTGAAAAAAAATTGTGATATTATAAATTCGGGCAAAATCGGGCAAAAACCAATTAGACCATCGTATAGACAACACTTTATAGAAAAATATTGCCTTATCAGGTACAACAATCCACGACAATCCATATAATATAACAGTATAGGTACATAAGTACCAAACAAATTTCCTTCAAATGGAAAGAGCTTCTGAAAAAAGTCCCCCATATGTCCCAGTTTAGGTACATTTATGTACCAAATATGATCACCAATCAACTTTTCTTCGAATAGTTAGAAAATGTGAAAATAAAGTCCTCAAGGTATATTAAATAATGTACCACAGTTTAGGTACATTTGTACCTAGCAAGTAGAAAGCAAAGAAATGTTGAACTCTCGACTGATCAAAGTGTGTCCGCTTGTCTGGGTGGGCAGCATCATTAGCCTGAGTCATGATATGTACATATATATATATATGGAAATATGTATGTCATGTGATTGCTGCTGATGCAGTCTCATAGCTTTGTTTTCAAGATTGAGCAAATGGCTTTTCTTATCAAAGCCAGACCCCCCCTTAGTCGCCCCCCAGCGCCATCTCTTCCAACCAGTTAGTCGCGTACAATGTCAAGCGTGCGTGAAAATGTTGTACAAGTGCAACTCAATGACAGACTGAAATAACGGTTAATCTTCTTCTTCTTTTTTTTTGCAGAAACTGCCCAATGTGGGCTCATATGTGCGTCTCATTGCCGCCGACGGCCGCAGTCTGCGCGATGTGCTGAACGCTAAGGTCCCCCAGGAGCAGGAGCGCGTCAAGAACTTCCGTAAACAGCATGGTGCCACCAAAATGGGTGAGACCACCATTGACATGATGTACGGCGGTATGCGCGGCATTAAGGCCCTCGTTACCGAAACCTCTGTGCTGGATGCCGATGAGGGTATTCGTTTCCGTGGCCTCTCCATTCCCGAATGCCAGAAGGTTCTGCCCGCTGCCGACGGTGGCACCGAACCCCTGCCCGAGGGTCTCTTCTGGCTGCTGTTGACCGGCGAGGTGCCCACCAAATCCCAGGTGCAGCAATTGTCGCGCGAATGGGCCGAACGTGCCGCCCTGCCGCAACACGTTGTTACCATGTTGAACAACATGCCCACCACTCTGCATCCCATGTCCCAATTTGCCGCCGCCGTTACGGCCCTCAATCACGACAGCAAGTTCGCCAAGGCCTATTCGGATGGTGTCCACAAGAGCAAGTACTGGGAATATGTGTACGAGGATAGCATGGATCTGATTGCTAAACTGCCGGTGGTTGCGGCCACCATCTATTGCAATACGTATCGCGGCGGCAAGGGATCCCGTTCGATTGACTCCAGCCTGGATTGGTCTGCGAATTTCGTGAAAATGCTGGGCTATGACAATGCCCAGTTCACCGAGCTGATGCGTCTCTATCTGACCATTCACAGTGATCACGAGGGTGGCAATGTGTCGGCCCATACTGTGCATTTGGTGGGCTCCGCTTTGAGTGATCCCTATTTGTCGTTTGCTGCCGGTATGAATGGTTTGGCTGGTCCACTCCACGGTCTGGCCAATCAGGAGGTGTTGGTGTGGCTGCGCAAGCTGCAAAAGGAGGCGGGCAATAATCCATCTGAAGAGCAGCTCAAGGAATACATTTGGAAGACGCTCAAGTCCGGACAGGTAAATAAATGATAAAGGAATTGACAAATATGGAACTTGCTAAAAAAAAAATCTCAAATGGGTTCCACAATATTGAAAATAGGTTCAACAAAAGTGAAAAAGAACCACAACACATAAGATAGTCTGCAATTTTGAACTAAATCAGTGCAAAAAAGGTTTTTAGAAATGGAATCCACAAAATATTAGGGCCATAAATTGAAACTAAACTTGCTATAAACTAAATAAATAAAAAAGAATGAAACTTGCAGCTTAAGAATAGCCAAAAAAACTTTAAAAAAAAACTCAAATGGGTTCCACAATTTAGAAAACTAGTTCTACAAAAGTAAAAAATAACCGCAACACATTAGATAGGCTAATAATTTAAACTAAATCAGGGAAAAAAGGTTTTTAGTAATAGAATCCACAAAATATTGGTGCCTTTAAATTAAATTAAACTTGATATGAACTAAAAAACTACTCTTCTAAAATCTCAAATGGGTTCCACAATATAACAAATTATTTCCACAAAAGTTGAAATAACCACAACACATTAGATAGGCTAATAATTTGAACTAAATCAGGGAAAAAAGATTTTTAGTGATAGAATCTACAAAATATTAGGGCCTTAAAATAAAATTAAACTTGATAGGAATTAAATAATTAATGTAGGCTTAAAATAAATGTATAACTAGCAGCTTAATAGCCAAACAACTTTCAAAAATCTCAAATGGGTTCCACAATATAGAAATTAATTCCACAAAAGTGAAAAATAACCACAACACATTAGATAGGTTTAAAATTTTAACTAAATCAGGGAAAAAAGGTTTTTAGAAATAAAATCCACAAAATTTTCAAATGAAATTAAATTAAATAATGAAGGCTTAAAATTAATGTGTAACTTGCAGTTTAAGAATAGCCAAAAAACTATAACAAAAATTGGAAATGGGTTCCACAATATATAGATAGAATAAATAAAATCCACAAAATATTTGGACCTTAAAATGGGTTCCACAATATATAGATAGAATAAATAGAATTCACCAAACATTTAGACCTTAAAATAAAATCGAACTTGATATGAAATTAATGACTAAATAAATGTGTAACTTGCAGCTTAAGAATAGCCAAAAATTTTTTTAAAAATCTCCAATGGGTCCCACAATATAGAAAACTATTTCCACAAAAGTGAAAAAGAACCAAAACACATTTAATAGACCACCAACTAAATCAGGAAAAAAGGTTTTAAAGATTTTTAGATATAGAATCCACAAAATATTAGGGGCTTAAAATAAAACTAAACTTAATATGAACTAATTAAATGAGGGGTAGGCTTAAAAATGTGAAACTTGCAGTTTTCGAATAGCTAACAACCGTAACAAAAACTCAAATAGGTTCCACAATATAAAAAAGGAAAACAGGAACCAGAATACATTTAATAGGGTAAAAATTTCAACTAAATCAGTGAAAAAATGTTTTAAATATTTTTAGAAATAGAATCCACAAAATATTAAGGCCTTAAAATTAATCTAAACTTAATATGAACTAATTAAATGAGGTAGGCTTAAAAAATGTGAAACTTGCAGTTTTAGAATAGCCAACAACCGTAACAAAAACTCAATTAGGTTCCACAATATAGAAAAAAGTAAAACAAGAACCAGAATACATTTAATAGGCTACAAATTTGAACTAAATCAGTGAAAAAAGGTTTAAAATATTTTTAGAAATAGAATCCACAAAATATTAAGGCCTTAAAAAACTAAATTTAATATTAACTAAATGAGGTTGGCTTAAAATAATGTGCAACTTGCAACTTAAGAAAGACAAAAAACCTTAAAATCTCAAATAGGTTCCACAATATAGAAAACAAAACAAGAATCAACAACATAGTTGTCCATTTCTATTTTTATCAAAGCGAATGAATGTGGGCAGACTCAAGGTCAAAATTATTATTACAGTTTGGTATATATGTTCCACAAAAGGTTAAAGCCGAGTTCCAAATTTTTAAACCGCGAATTTAATATTTTACAAAAAAGGGGGAAAAACTAGGTACATTTTTTATTAACTTATTGAAAATAGTTTTTAATTTAATATTGTTAATCTTGAATCCATAAAAATTAAATTTAAAAATAGTTTTTAATTAAATTCTTTAACTTGAAATCCACATAAATTAAATTTGAAAATAGTTTTTAAATCAATTTCTTAAACTTGGAATCCACAAAAATTTAATTTAAAAATAGTTTTAAACAGGTTCCACATATTAAAACAAATAAAAAAACTAAAAATTGATACATTTTGAACTTAGAATCCACAAAAATTGTTTTAATCAAGTTCCACATTTTTAAAAAATTAAATTTTCAAAACTTAAAATCCATAAAAATAAAACGTTTTTAAAAATTAACCCTTTACTCATTCCTTGATCTTTTTTCATCTGCAGGTGGTGCCCGGCTATGGTCATGCTGTGCTCCGCAAGACCGATCCCCGTTATACCTGCCAACGCGAATTTGCGCTCAAGCATCTGCCCGACGATGAGCTATTCCAGCTGGTTTCCAAAATCTACAAGGTGGTGCCACCAATTCTAACTGAAACCGGCAAGGTGAAGAACCCCTGGCCCAATGTAGATGCTCACTCTGGTGTCCTGCTGCAATACTATGGCATGAAGGAGATGAACTACTACACCGTATTGTTTGGTGTGTCGCGTGCATTGGGTGTGCTCGCATCGTTGGTGTGGGATCGTGCCTTGGGTCTGCCCATTGAGCGTCCCAAATCGCTGTCCACCGATATGTTGGTGAAAATGGTGCAGAAGTAAAGTGACGGGGGAAAGCGGATGATGGAGACAGCGTCGGTGGATGAGGAGGAGGCACTAGAGGAACGAGGATGAGAGAAATGACGACGTTTGATATTGAAGAACAACAACCAAATATGAAATCACAACAAACAACCACAACAACAACAGCAACAACAACAAAACTGCAACAGCAAAACAATAATGTTGGAAATAAGGCAGAACTTATTTTTAGTAGTAAAATAATTAACGACAAACAAAATCACTTAATTAATTGTATAAGCGCTATATATATACATGCATATATATATGTATATATAAAGATATATAGAAAAAATGAGAGAGTCAACAACATTTTGTTTGCGCCTATTTCTTATGTTTAGCATTTGCCCAAATCATTAACACCCCCGCCTACCTCCCCTGTGCCCCTCCCCACCCCCCTTCACCCACCCTCACACACACACATTTGCTTTATTTTAGTTTGTTACTTAACTACACTATAAGCCCGAAAGTTATTTGACTTACCTGACCCCTCCTTAACACCCCACCCAACCCCCGCCCTGAATACCTAAACAAAAACAAAAAACATTTTACTTTTAACTATAATTTATTATGCAAACAAGATACAACAAAAAACAAGTGTAAAGAAAAAACCCACAAAATAAAACAACAAACAAAACTACAAAAAAAAAGCCAGAACAATAAATAATTTAACTTTTAGCCGTAGTTTTTCCAAGTCCCAGTGGCATCAGAAAAAAAAACAACAAAAAAAAGAAAAGAAAATGCGTTGCAATGCAGCAAAGTGTATTCAAGAAAGCATAAATAAAATCCTTAGCAAACTTGAAATTCATTTCGTTTTTGATAAACGCCGCCATAATTCAAA
Source organism: Lordiphosa mommai (assembly GCA_018904225.1). NCBI lineage: Eukaryota > Metazoa > Arthropoda > Insecta > Diptera > Drosophilidae > Lordiphosa > Lordiphosa mommai. The sequence goes on from JAEIFT010000555.1 coordinate 52,836, forward strand.
TTGTTATCGCAATCGATGTCGTATAAACTATCGGTTTTGGTCGTTACCGTTGCAGCCTATTAACATCAGTGTTGGCGTAGTAGCTAAAGTTAGCTTCTTTATTACCAGCAGGAAAAAACTGAATCTAGCTGAAATGCCATAAGGAAAAAGCTAAATCTAGCTGAAATTCCGAAAGGAAAAAAGTAAATCTAGCTGAAATGCCAAAAGGAAAAAGCTAAATATAGCTGAAATGCCGAAAGGAAAAGGCTTAAAACTTTAATACCTTTAAAAACTGATTTCTTATCTTCTATATAGCTGGTATATGTCAGATAAGCTCACAATTTATTTATTTATTTATAAGTTTATGTGACATAAAGTGATATGTAGTCGTAGGAGATGAGAAATTGGGCCTTAAAATATTGTAGTTATATTGGATGAGTGTTAATATTGGGTGGTTATGGTTAAGAAATAGGGGTAGATTAACTTGTTAGGTTATTTTGGGTTAATGTTAATTCTGGACATTGATGCCGTGCGTGAACTAATAATGCAAGATCGTCATGTGGCATACCGTGAGATAGAGTGATCCTTGGGCATTTCTTCCACCAGCATACATTCGATGAACACCTGGTCGTAAAAAAGGTTTGTTCTCGTTAGATTCCGCACAATTTGACAATCGCTCAAAAAAAGGCTTGTGTGGATTGGTGCAAAGAAATTTTGAAAAACTATAATCGCGGTGTTTCAAAAGTCGTTTATAAGATCGTCACAGGTGACAAATCATGGATCTATGCTTATGAGCCCGAAACAAAACAGCAATCGACCGTGTGTGTCTTCGAAGACGAGCCAAATCCAACAAAAGTCGTTCGTGGAAGAAGCACTTCAAAGCAAATGGTCGCCTGTTTCTTCGGTAAAACTGGTCATGGTGGCGACTGTTCCGCTTGAGCAACGTAGGACAGTCAATTCTGAGTGGTACACCACAATTTGTTTGCCTGAAGTCTTCGGAGAAATTCGAAAATCGAACAAGAGAAGACAGATCATTGTGCACCTTGACAATGCTAGCTCTCGCTCAGTCATCACACACCAACGCCTTTTTGACCGCCCAAAACGTCGAATTGATGGGTCATCCGCCGTACAGCCCTCACTTGGCACCCAATGACTTCTTTTTATTCCCGCACATCAAGGGAATAATGCGTGGTCAACGATTTTCGTCGCCAGAAGATGCTGTTAAAGAGTTCAAAAACCATGTTTTGGAGGTGTCTCAATTGGTTTGAGCGCTTGAAAAAGTGTATAAATTTTGCTAGAGAATTCTTTAAAAAACAATAAAACCATTTTTGATCATAAATATTCGCGTTTTCATTATTAGGCCAGAAATTAAAATTAATATTGTTTCACGATATCCAAAAAATTAATGGATGTAATAGAAACAAGTAAGAAAGTCGGTCAAGCCCAACTGTAATATACTCTGTACCTGTTTGTACCTGTATTGCGGTTCGATAAGTAATGATGAGTAGAATATATGCCTAGAAGGTTCGAAACACATAAATCTAAAATTGCGGGATATTTGCGGTGTTTTTCAAATTGCGGGGGTGGCAACTCTACTATCGTTCATCTGATCGGAAAACGATGTATGGGAGCTCGATAAGTAATGATGAGTAGAATATATGCCCAGAAGGTTCGAACAACCTAACTCTAAAATTGCGGGATATTTGCGGTGTTTTTCAAATTGCGGGGGCGGCAACTCTACTATCGTTCATCTGATCGGAAAACAATGTATGGGGGTTCGATAAGTAATGATGAGTAGAATATATGTCTAGATGGTTCGAAACACCTAACTCTAAAATTGCGGGATATTTGAGGTGTTTTTCAAATTGCGGGGGTGGCAACTCTACTATCGTTCATCTGATCGGAAAACGATGTATGGGAGCTCGATAAGTATTGATGAGTAGAATATATGCCTAGAAGGTTCGAACAACCTAACTCCAAAATTGCGGGATATTTGAGGTGTTTTTCCAATTGCGGGGGTGGCAACTCTACTATCGTTTATCTGATCGGAAACAATGTATGGGGGTTCGATAAGTAATGATGAGTAGAATATATGTCTAAAAGGTTCGAACAACCTAACTCCAAAAATGCGGGATATTTGAGGTGTTTTTCAAATTGCGGGGTGGCAACTCTACTATCGCTCATCTGATCGGAAAACGATGTATGGGAGCTCGATGAGTAATGATGAGTAGAATATATGCCTAGAAGCTTCGAACGACCTAACTCCAAAGTTGCGGGATATTTGAGATGTTTTTGAAATTGCGGGGGTGGCAACTCTACTATCGTTCATCTGATCGGAAAACGATGTATGGGGGCTCGATAAGAAATTATGGGTAGAATATATGTCTAGAAGGTTCGAACAACCTAACTCCAAAATTGTAGAAGATATACGGTTTTTTTCGATTTGCGGGGGAGGCAGGGGGCGTGGCAAAAAAAAAACTAAACTTGATCTGCCTGCAAGTAAAAGAAATATATGTTCCATACACCTCAAACCTCTATCTCTTACCATCTCTGAGATCTCAGCGTTCATACGGACAGACAGACGGACAGACGGACATGTCTATATCGACTCGGCTGTTGATGCTGATCAAGAATATATATACTTTATAGGGTCGGAGATGCTTCCTTCTGGCTGTTACACACATTTGCACAAACCCAATATACTCTTTGTACCTTCGGTACAGAGTATAAAAATAAAACTAGTATTCTAAGAATATGCCGCATGAAACAACGTTTTTTAAAATATACCGATTTCTATTCGATTTTATTTTTGGACAAACAATTTCGCAAAAACCCTTCAAGTGGATTTCCAACACTCAGAAAAAAACGACCCAGAATTAAGAAATTCTCTATTCTAAGCTCGCCTTAGGGCCGATTTCTCATCTTTCACATAAAACTGTCTGTCACTTATTCTTACAAATAACAGTAAATTTAAAGTTTATCTTTCTAAGGGCCAATTTCTCATCTTCAAGATAGCCAATATGTGTCGGATAAACTTTAATTTCTGATGTTTGTTAGTTTTTGTGACAGGCTCTGCTTTCTCAGAAATGAGAAATTGGACCTAAATTTAAATAAAATCTTTTTAAAAAACAAAAAAATATTTCTTTATTGTGGTTCGAAATACAGTGAATATCGCTTATATGCAAATGCTATATATATATTTGCATATAAGCAATCGATCGTTTGTAAGCGAAAATTTGCATATAAGCCATTTATATATTCATTTACATTTTATTTAATTTAAATAAAGCAATTTGTAGGACTTCTGTAAGCTTCACCTCATACCAAATTTTACAAATAGCCAAAATTTCACTTCAATCAAATAATTGGTTAAGGTTCCGCCTATTCTAGTATATCTTTAAAAGCGCGCTGTAGATTTGTATCAAAAACTAAATTTATGATGGTGTAATTGGCTATAACATGTCCTAATGATATGGTACACATCAGCCGAAAAATTGCGAAATGGAGTAGCATTTTCAGATTTACCAAAGAAGCTTTGGTTCGCGGACTATGGCCATTTATGTACTAGCAATTGCTTTAGAACAGTAGTCGGAAAACAATGCAATTACATTTTAGCTTACGTATGTAAGCGTCCTTTTCATTGTTGCAACAGCTGCGCAGCAGGCGGAATGTTTTTATACTGTCGGTATGCTAACGTCGCAGTCCAATTTTCTTCACACAACTGATAGAAACGTGCTGAACACTGCCTTAAAACAACATTCTACGATGAATATTCCTTTTTCTCTCCAAATATTTTCAAACAAGACAAACGACTGGAAAGGTCGTACATAAGGTACTCTAAGGATTTCAATTTTGGTGGAAAATGATTGCGTATATACGATATTTGCTTATAAGCGATTTGCATACAAGCAATCTAATTCTTATATAAATTTACGCATAATGATCTAAAATGTTGCAGTTTTGCATATAACCGGTATTTGCATACAAGCGGTTCGTCAAAAAACAGATATTTACTGTAATCGGTCCTTAAATCTTCTGTATTCCTGCCATAATTAGAGATATTTTGCCATTTGGATAGATTTGAACCCATACTAGGGTTCAATATACGCTTGTAAAATACTTAAATGAGTGTTCTAAAAACGCTCTAAAACAGTTGCAATTCTAAAATCTGCCAGAGCTTTTAATTGGGTTACATTTTTCTAAATATAAAAACGAAACTTTCTTAATATAAAAAATAATATTCCTAAATTTAAGAGCGAAATTTGATTAAAATCAAGAAACTTTATTTCTAAAACATTTTTTCTAACATTTCTTTATTTATGGGAGTATTTTTCCAAGACTTTAAAAAACTTTATATTTAATTAGGGGGATTATATTTACATAAGAAAAGTTTTCCTTCTTTTTAGAAATTGTTTTCTATGTCTTACATATCTTAAAGAAATAAGCGTATTAGCGTTCCGGTAAGTCTCCGGTTGTTTCGGTTCCTATTATAACGGTTAACGGTTTTCGGTTGTCGACAAATTTTTAATATCGGTTCCGGTTTCGAAACCGGTACATGGCTTGAAACGGTTTATTTCGATTACCGGTTCCGTTTACGGAATTATTCCCTGAACTAGACCATTATTTTATATAGCTGGCTGACTTGCATAAATTTCTTTTTTTAATATGGAAATTAACAATATTATTTTTGTAATTACTCATCTTCTTTATGGAAGGTCTTCTCCACACTTTTTACTTAAAAAACGCAAACAGTTGACGTTTTACGTCCGTTTGTTAACCACATTTCAAACAGTTCTTCATGCTCAAATTCAAAATTGTCTGAAATAATTCGTGATTTCACGGGTTTGGGCAAAATCGGGCAAAAACCAATTTGACTATCGTATAAAGCGCACTTTAATAAACCATGTTGCATTACCAGTAACGACAATCTACGAGAATGCTCAAACCAATTGTCGAAGCACTTTTTCCACTCCGATTGAGACACCTCCAAAACATGGTTTTTGAACTCTTCAACAGCATCTTCTGGCGACGAAAATCGTTTACCACGCATTTTTCCCTTGATGTGCGGGAATAAGAAGAAGTCATTGGGTGCCAAGTCAGGGCTGTACGGCGGATGACCCATCAATTCGACGTTGTGTGAGAGCTCGCATTGTCATGGTGCACAATGATCTGTCTTCTCTTGTTCGTTTTTCGAATTTCTCCGAAGACTTCAGGCAAACAAATTGTGGTGTACCACTCAGAATTGACCGTCCTTCGTTGCTCAAGCAGAACAGTCGACACCGAAGAAACAGGCGACCATTTGCATCGAAGTGCTTCTTCCACGAACGAATTTCGTTGAATTTGGCTCGTCTTCGAAGACCCACACGGTCGATTGCTGTTTTGTTTCGGGCTCATAAGCATAGATCCATGATTCGTCACCTGTGATGATCTTATAAACGTCTTTTGAAACACCGCGATTATATTTTTTCAAAATTTCTTTGCACCAATCCACACGAGCCTTTTTTTTAACGATTGTCAAATTGTGCGGGATCCAACGAAAACAAACCTTTTTTACGCCCAGGTGTTGATGCAATATCGAATGAATGCTGGTGGAAGAAATGCCCAAGGATGCCTCTATCTCACGGTATGTCACATGACGATCTTGCATTATCAGTTCACGCCAATCAATGTTTTCTGACACAACGACTGTTTTTGGACGACCTTCATGACCTTCGTCTTCGAGCGAGCGTCGCCCGCGATTGAATTCATCAAACCTATTTTCACAGTGCTATAGGATGGTGCTTCATCGCCATACAAAGATTTAAGATCATCGTTGCACTCTTGTCGTGATAATCCACGTCGAACGTTGTGAAAAATAATTGCACGAAAATTTTCACGAGTTAATTCCATTTTTCTGCCGAGGTAAGTTTTTGATTAATCGTTAATCGATATCAAACGTGGTCACACATATAGGAGTTGTATGGAGCTTTTATCGATAAAAGTCCAAACTTTTTTGGGAAAAGGCCAATTGGTCCTAAAATGGCTAGAAGTGACCTATGCCAGAAACTTAAATATCAACCCACGTAACAAAATCATCACTTTCTGGGTGTCTGCAAGCAAACACTTTTAAAAGCTGAAAACCAAAAACACTATTCGTTATATTTCTGTTTCAATGCGATCAAGAAAGTCCTAACAAGCTATAAAAGCCCTTGGCTTAATGGTATTTATTTTATTTTTTATTTAGTTATTAGCAACTTCATCATTTTGAAACAGTTACATTTAGGTATCGTATAAGCAGATTAGGTAATAAGGAAGAAGAAAGGCTTTAGAGCGTTAAAGGATTCCCTTCTGATTCGATGGGGGAAATTTAGTTAGTCTAATGACTTGCTACGCCCATGCTCGCAGCAAAGGTAATCAGAAGGGTATCCTAAAAGGTAGCAGAAGGCGCTACGAATTACTGAGATAACGAAGAATTGATTACTGAGATAACGTCCGAACTGTAACCATTGAGAAGGAAAGAGTAATTGTTGTAATCCATGCAGAGGACTCGAAATGGACAATTTGAAGCATACAGTGAAGATACATTAGAAAGTCTTAAGGGAACATAGTTCCGAGTTTGTCTCGAAGGAACATTAAAGTTAACTTAAACAAGTAGGTTTGATGCATCGATATTACCTTCAATGAGTTTGCGCAGAAACATTAATCCCATCATGGTGCGTCTATGCTCTAGTGTTGGTAAATCTAGAAGTTTGAGCCTAGATATGTAAGGAGGGAGTCTTAATAGTGGATTCCAACGTAGGTTTCGCAAAGCAAACAAGAGGAATTGCTTTTGGACAGACTCAATTCGTGCACACAGAGTAATGGATTGAGTGTTCCAAACGCATGAGCCAAACTCCAGAATCGGCCTCACTAATGATGTAAATAAAAGTTTGGTTATGTAAGGATCTTCAAACTCCTTAGACCAGCGCTTAACAAATCCCAGCACACCCATGGCTTTATTCACAGAGAGTTCAATATGTGCCCTAAAAGATAGTCTTCCATCAAGTGTAATCCCCAGATTGACAAAGGATTCAACCATCTCAAGTTGGGGCGAGTCCAACAAATAAGTGTGTAAAAGTGAAGGTCTGCATGGTATACGACTGCTATTAATTTTTTTTAACAGATGGGCAGAGCACTCCGAACCCTGTTTTCTTAACATTTTAAGACCCTTTGAGACCTCAAGTCACGGCACTTTGTCGTTGCTCCATAGCTTCAGAACATAAATCAGACAAGCGGCTCAAAATATGCAGTATTTTTTTAACTATCATAGTAACCTTTGACGAATTTTTCACTTCATAAAGCAAGGATGGCAGTCCAAATTTGTCACTTGTAGTTTTACACTCGTCGTGTAAGGTTTATTTTGTTTCTTAATTTTTTCTTTATTTATTTTGCTTGGATCTTCCATTGCACAACAAACTTAAATCCTGTTGTTTTTTTTTCTTTTTTTTAATTTATTAAGTTTGGATCTTCCATTGCACAACAAACTCAAATCCTTGTTTATTTTTTTTAATTATTTAGCTTGGATCTTCCATTGCACAACAAACTCAAATCCTGTTGTTTTTTTTTTAACAATTCCTTTGCTTTCGAGGTCTTGTATCTTTTAGTTTCTTGATATTTTCTTTTAAATTTCCTAGTACCCTTAGCTTTACTTTTTCGATGCAGAAGTCTGACAGAATTATCCAGAATCCGATCGGAAGAAGTCCCCTTTGAAAAGGCCAACGCGCACATTTTCAAAATGGATGTTTTAAACAATCCAAATGTTTTTTTATTTCTATTTTTTTCGTTTGAAAATTGCGTCGCGTCATTAGCTTACCTATATATTTAGTGATGAAGGCAATTTCATTTCTAAAAATGTATAGACCTATGGTTTCTTGGAAAAATGTTCTAAGAATTGGCCAGAGACTTAGATTTTGCCATACGCCTTCAATTGTTCAAATCAATTTTCGTTTATTTTCAACTTGTAAATTTCAAGCCAATAAACTTAGACAAAATTTGAATGCATTTCATAATACAAGTTTTCGTCTCTATGCCCCCTGAGTCGTACTTTAAAAAAAAAATAAAACTTTTTCCACAAATCACATTTTTATACTCTGTACCGAAAAGTATATTGGGTTTGTGCAAATGTATGTAACAGCTTGAAGGAAGCATCTCCGACCATATAAACTATAAATATTATTGATCAGCATCAACAGCCGAGTCGATATAGTCATGTCCGTCTGTCCGTTTGCCCGTATGAACGAAGAGATCTCAGTGATGGTAAGAGCTAGAGGTTTAAAGTGTATGGAATATATAATTCTTATACCTGCAGGCAGATCAAGTTTATTTTTGCCATGCCCCCTGCCTCCCCCGCAAATTAAAAAAAACCTAATAACTCCCACAATTTTGAAGATAGATAGTTCGAACATTCTAGACATATATTCTACAACTCATTATTTATCGACCCGCCATACATCGTTTTTCGATCAGATGAACGATATTAGAGCAATACGTAAAAGAAAATTAAATGCAACAACAACACCGCAGCGATTGGTAGAACTTACGAGAAAGAGAGAGCGAGAGGGCAAAAGCTAACTGGTAATTTCCCAATTGGACTTTGCTTGACGGCAGTATCTAATTGGACTGCGCCGCTCTCAGTTTCCCCCCTCCCTTCTTTCCCACAGATTTTTGTGTAAGGGAGCAAAGACCAAGTATAAGAGTAGCGATGCAATTGAGATGGCCTGCGGTCAAAAATCATGAGTGATTCCTTCGTGACTATATAGTTACGTATATGTTAATAGGAAATTATATACAAATTTTATAATTTTACGAGTTATGTACTAGGGTAATTCTACTTATCAGTACTTATCGATTTCCACCTCCAGATTTTGAAAAAACCTTACACTTTAAAGTTATCAGTTCATTACAAACAGGTACAGAGTATATTACAGTCGGGGCTTGACCGACTTTCTTACTTGTTTTTTATTGCATTAAGTCAACCAAAAAATTGTAGAATATATTCGATTTTTTCAAATTGTGGGGGTGGCAACTCTACCATCGCTCATCTGATCGGAAAACAATGTATCGGGGTTCGATAAGTAATGATGAGTAAAATATATGTCTAAAAGATTCAAACAACCTAACTCCAAAATTGCGGGATATTTGAGGAGTTTTTCAAATTGCGGGGGTGGCAACTCTATCTATCTATCTGATCGGAAAACGATGTATGGGTGTAATTTCGATATTAAAGAATTAGTATGAAATTTTCTGCAGCAAAATTCAGGAACCTCTCCCGCTTCCTTACAGAGGTTTAAAACCACCGGTTCGGCTCACAACATAGTTTTTGCAGCTAACCGAACTGCGGTTCACATTTAATATATTTCTTATCAGACCGAGTTTCTCAACATTTTTTCTTTTCTGTATCAAAAACTAGACTATTAAGTTGGGTCGTAAACAAGCTTTCAATCAGCTCTGTTCTACCGTCACGCAGTGCCATTATGACTTAAGGATCACTACAAGAAGCTGAGAAAGAAGGGTCAGACGCCCTCGAAATGTGGTATCATCCTGCGTGATTCCCCAAGGCAACAAAACTCTGCTCATCATAAAGCCCAATATTCCTCAGTAGCTGTACTGTAAATTTTGAATAGTTTTGAAGAGCCCGTACCAATCTATCTACAAGCTCTTAAATAAACTTTCAAAAATGTAAAAGCTGTGATATTTAAAAAAAAATTTTTTGATTTATTTTGGGTACGAAAATATAGTTAAAGTTGGCGCAAATTTTTTTATTCAAGCGGAAAAAACTGTGAACAAATTTTAACGTTTTTTTCCGGTTTTTTTCATTCCAGATGACATAAAAATTTATTTCGGCACAATACTTCATATGAGTAAAAACCAGAGGTCGAAAATATCTTTCTTCACTTTGAAGTGTTGTAAAACTAATTGTTATTTTCAAACAATTTGAAATAGCTCACACAACTGAGAGAGTGAGTTATTTTTAAATGCTAAGTGAGTTATTTTGTACCTCTGGTAAAAACTCTTTTGAAAAGCTGTCTTATTTATATGAAGTTTATTGCCGAAATAAAATTTAATGTCATCTGGAATGAGGCCTTAACACAGAAAAGTAAATGTCCGCCAACTTTGAATGTTTTTTTTTCGTTATCAGGATTTTAAAAAATATATATTTACCAAAAGTTTTCTGAAGTTCATAATACTTTTATTTTCCTGAAAAAAATTCCAAATTTTTAAAATATTTTTATGCCTTCAAATACGTTTTTTTAAAAGAACAGCGGTTCGGTTAAAAACAGCTTTTCTTAAACAATTTTGCAGCATTTAAACAATACTTTTAGCTTTTAATGAAACACAAAAAAAGTTTTAGGCTGTAAGTATAAGAAACAAGTTCAAAAGGACGTTGAACTGGTTAATGTGTAGTTTATTTAAAAGCAAATCAAGTCAGTATTTACAAAGCTGACGTCTAGCCATTTTCGGCCAAAATTTATAGCTTTTCTTGTTTTAAATGTGTCAGCACTGGCCTTAAATCGTTATGTTTTCGTTAATGCCCCACGGTCACACTAACCCAGACGCGTGTTACATAAATGAACAATAAAATTGAATTAAACAATATTACATAGCCGCAAATTAAACAAATAGGCAAATTGCAATTAGTTTAAAAATTGTTGTTAAAATGTGTGACCATTTAACAACTTAAAAAACAAAACCAAACGAATCGACCAGCAGAAAGGAAAGCACACACACGAATAGGAAAAGAAAAATAAAACAAATACAAATACAATGAGCGAAAGCAATAATCAGGTTAGTTGATGCAGGTGACAGCGCTAGGCTCTTGGGCAGAGGTGAGAGGAGGCTGATAAGTGATTCGCTTTTGGGCAAATGTACCGTTTAAATTTGCTCACTCTCCCTCTCGCTCTCACGCTTAGCTAAACTTTGTGTTAATTGCAGCGCAATTTATTTATGTGTCTGTGCACAATTTTTGCGTTGTTAATATTTTTAAGTTTTTTTTTTGCTTTATTTGATTTGCCTTTGAAGTCAACCAATTTTTTGTTTCTTTTCAGTTTTGTGGCATTGATTTTTAAACAATTAAAAAAAAAATACAAAAACAAATACCCAGGCGCGTGAGCTTTTGCTGCTTCGGTGGCGCTCCTGTTTCATCACCCGTTTATATATATTTCGTTTGAACATTTGAGCAGAGCAGCAGCCGGCAGGAGAAGGAGCACCACCCACCCACCTAGTTTCTCTCTCTCTTAGGCTGCATACCTTTTGTTTTGTATCAAATTCTTCTCTTTTTCTTTTCGTAAAAAAAAAAACAAACAAAACCAACCACAAAATTCTCCATACCCAAATGGCGGCCTACTTGAATCGCACCATTTCGCTGGTTACTGGCCAAACGGCGCCCTCCGGCAACGGGAACGACCACAATTCCACATCCACGGATACGGTTGATGACTCCCATTCGACATCGCGTCACAATTTGTCGCTGCAACAATCGGATTCGGCCTCCTCCATGTCCAATTTCCATACGAATCGCATGATAAACGAAACGCGTCTATATCAAACGAATGACAAATCACCGCTGCAGATCTTTGTGCGCGCCAAGAAGAAGATTAATGATATCTATGGCGAGATTGAGGAATATGTGCATGAGACCACCACATTTATAAATGGTAAGTGTGTAGGCAGTGCTCCCCCTCGAGTCTAAATGCAATTCACACACTTATTTGCAGCTCTCCATGCCGAGGCCGAGATTGTGGACAAGGCCGAACGGGAGCTCTTTGAGAGCTATGTCTACAAAGTGGCCGCCATACGTGAGGTTTTGCAACGAGATCACATGAAGGTGGCCTTCTTTGGACGCACCTCAAATGGCAAATCCTCGGTTATCAATGCCATGTTAAGAGAGAAGATTCTACCCAGTGGCATTGGTCATACCACCAATTGTTTCTGTCAGGTGGAGGGCAGCGATGGCGGTGAGGCTTATTTAATGAAAGAGGGTTCCGATGAGAAGCTCAATGTGGTGGTAAGTAGTTTTGCGGGCGGGGGGGTATAATCAAATAAATGGATATTTTTCAAAAATATGCCAATTCCCTTTGCCAGAATATCAAACAATTGGCGAATGCCCTGTGCCAGGAGAAGCTCTGCGAGAGCAGTCTGGTGCGCATCTTTTGGCCACGCGAACGTTGCAGCCTGCTGCGCGATGATGTGGTCTTTGTCGACTCACCCGGTGTGGATGTGTCAGCTAATCTGGACGATTGGATTGATAATCATTGCTTAAATGCCGATGTCTTTGTATTGGTCCTCAATGCCGAATCTACGATGACGCGTGCCGAGAAGCAATTCTTTCATACCGTTTCACAAAAGCTGAGCAAACCGAATATTTTTATATTAAACAATCGCTGGGATGCCTCGGCCAATGAGCCCGAGTGTCAGGAATCGGTAAGGCTAACGGTTCTCTTGCAAAACCAACCACACCCCACCTCTCTCTCTCTCTGTCTCGTCTTAGTTCAATTTGTAAGCCTCTTATTTGTCTTTCATTTCGTTTTTTCCAAAACACAAATCCAACTATAATATCCAATCAGGAACTAGCTAAGGTAATGAAAGTGCTAGTACAAAAAAAAAAAAAAAAAAAACCCCCCTCATCAATATTTCGCTTCATTTTAGCCTCTTTTTTTTTTTTGTTCCGGGCCACCCGAACAGTGTTAGAAGGTGTGATATTAATGAGTCTGAAATAAGAATCCCACGAAAAGGGAAAATCATTGGGGACATAAAAACAGAGTTTCTAGAACCAAAAAATATGAATTTTTTCATGAAATGTCAGACCGGCTCCTGGATCCTCTGATCCCCAGGTTTTGGTTCGAACCAGGGTCAGGTTCACTTGAACAAAAAAAATAAAGTTTTTTTTTTTTATCGATTTCTTTATAAGTTTCAATTGGGTAAAATTGATATAAACATATAATTTAGCCGACATTAGTCATTTAGTTAGATAAAACTGATGTAGTTCCGACATTCAAATAGAATTTTGAAGTACAAGTCGAACTTGATTGTACTTAAAACCAGTACGAAGGATTAAAACAGTCCTAAAATTCTTGCATCAATTCGAAAAGTCTCATTTCAAGTACGGATCCTATCTGAAAATCAAATAGTCTTGCATTGAGATTAAAACAAGCTCGGAATTGCAATGTCATAGCGAAAGATCGGAAAGTAACTGAAAGCTACATTTAATAACAAACTAAAATCAATCAAACGCTTGAAAAAAGCCTATTTCGAGTTAAAAAAAAGTCGCGATCGAGACAAGAATTTCAAAATTGGAAAATCCGTACACAAGTTAATCCTCTCGTACGTGACATCGATTGGGATTGATTTTAGCCCAAAAATTTCGAGGTTTTCTTCTGTTTCGCGAACTAAGTAAGCGCAATATTATTATTATTCTTTTTTTTTCCGAAATATTAAGAATTGTTCTATGTATACTCTCTTTTGGAGAATTTTCAAAGAAATTCATAACATTATTGACCTTATTTCCTTTTTTACAATAAGACATAGTGACTCTTCAAGATTTAATTTTGAATATTATCATTAAGAATTTCATTTGTTTGTAAAATGACTTATTTTTGTGAACCGTACCTTATTTTTGTAAAAAGTAATCCGGTTCAGGTTCATGAGGTCAAAAATGTAAGAGGTTCTGTTCCATGGTCCGGTTCGGGGAACCCAAAAACCAGAACCTAACCGGGTTTTAGGGGTTCGGTTCCGGACCGGTTTGCAACCCTGCCTAAAATAAATTAATGGGTTTAAGCTCTGAACCTTAGGTTTTGATATAGTATAGATTGTTTTTTGTTTTATTTATAGGTTCGAACTGGTTTCAAAAGAATTAAATTAAAACACGTTTGTAAAAGTATTAGTTAAATTAGTATTCTTCGGTTAAATTATTCTAATTATCTTTTATTATAGCGAACATTCGAAATTTTTAAGATCTGCTTAGTTTAAGTTGCAAATAAGAAAGCACTCAATACAGACCTTAAGTAGAATTATCATTTTTCTGTCGGGCAGACTATTTCTCGCAGTAAGAGATGTCAGAGCAGTCCCAAATACACCTCCACCCGACCACCGGAACATCGAGGGCAACTGCGAAGCAAACAAAATACCGTTAGGTAGAAAGTAGGTGTGCCTATGGCAACGTGTAGGTTTATTTTGCGAAATATCTTAGAGCTTAAATCGCTCTTAGCCTGTAAAATCGCAATTTAGTTATAGTCAATCCGTTGCGTAAAGCGCTCAACAGACCCATGTAGACTTAGGACTTAGACAAGGAAGACGGACTCTTTGTCCGTCTCCCACTTCTTCTGGTTCTTTCCTGAATCGACGGAGACAAAAACATCTCGGTTAACATTTTCTAAAGGACGTCTCTGAAATCAAGACATATATCTGGTTTCATCCAAGCCTCCTTAATGCCTCGTAGTTAATCTCACTTTTTTTAACACATTTTGGACTAAAGCGTAGGAGGAATTGACAGTAAAGTGTCTATGTGACACAAAGGCTCTAAATTAAAAATTTTTTAAGGAATGACGGATTTTATATTTCTTTATTGCTCTCATAATCTTCTGGTTTTCGTAATCAAAAGTCATTTAAAGTCTTATTTAGGCCTGTTCCCATTTTCGATTACGATCAAATCATGCGGAATCGGAATTTGTACATGTTTCCGTTTCTTAAAACCGATTTTTATATTCAGCAAATAACTTAAAATTTCCATTAAGCTTCATTGGGCGGTCCAAATTGCAAAATCTATAAGCCGCATACTCCTCTAATTGTTTCAGGGAAATAAAAGGCTTACCAATTCCGATCAATCGAATTCGGAAACGGGAACAGGGCTGATTGTAAATACTCTCATTTAGAATTAGATTCATTGGAAAAATTACTTAATATTGTGAACCTAACCATTATTGTGGAATAAAAGGTTCTAGAGGTCAAAAATGTAAGAGGTTCTTCGGTTCATGGTCCGGTTCGGGGAATCCAAAAAAGGTAAAGCCGAACCGAAAAGGTTTTCAAGGGTTCGGTTCCGGAAATGAGAATTTCTGTTAAAAGTTTTATATCGGTTTTTGATTCCGATACGGTACTCAGATTTGTATTTCGGTATTCCGGTACAAGTATAATTTCTTTTTTTATTCAAAAATTAAAATTATTGCAAGATATAAAAAAAAAATAATGGATGTGAAAGAACAAAGAAAATGGTGTTCTAGAAATATGCCATATAAAAAACGTTTTTAAATATACCGAAATGGACGAACAGTTTCGCTAAACGTTTCTGTTTACGCTTCTAGCGGTATCACTACACTCAGAAACAAACAACTTAGAATTAAGGAATTCTCTATTCTTATGCCGCCCAAACAAACTTGGCTTAGGGCCATTTCTCTTAAAGCTGTCAAATATTTCTTAATAATGGTTTGAAATAATCCGCTCTTAAATCTGCCGTATCTCCGCCAAAAATACAGATTTTTAGCGTTTTGGATTGATTTTAACCCATACTATAAAACTACGGTCCAATAATACATCTAGAGCCCACTAGAAAACAAAAAAACAGTTGGAAACATCAAATCTGCCTTAGCTTTTCCTTACATTACAGTTTTCAAAAATATTCAAACAGAATTATCTTAGGGCGAAATTTGATTAAAATCTAGAAACTTTATTTCTAAAATTTATATTATCATTTCTTAAATTTATATTTAAGGAAAAATATTTTTAAGACTTAAAAATCCTTTACATTAAATAAGAGGGCTTATATTTACCAAAGAAATGTTTTTCTTTGAAATTCTCAGTAATTTTTTTATATCTTAAAACGGAGATTTGATTCTGGGCGAATTTCTAAAATGTAAGTTTTTTTCTGAGTGTATATATTGCAATTTTACCAGTTAAAATATATATTTGAAATAATCATTAAATAAATAATAAAAAATCGAAACAATAACGGTATTAGCGTTTCGGTATGGTTCCGTTTTTTTCGGTTCCTATTTTGACGGTTTGTGGTTCTCAAGATAATTTGATTATCGGTTTCGATACAGTTTATTTCGCTTACCAGAATAAGGTCGTACATCTGGTTGGCGAACGGTGTAAGGTGGATCGTTAAGTAATGATGATCAGAATATATATGTCTAAAAGGGTGGGTACAATCTATCCTCAATATTGTGGAAGATATGCGGTTCGGAAAACGGTGTACCTTTGGTACTGAGTGTAATTTATCAAATTAAAATGAAAATCATTAGGTTATGAGCAAAAGAAAGTGTGCAATTTCTTTTCGGTATAGTTCTAGGATTTCTAGAGTTTTAGGATTCGCTGTATAACCCAATACCAAACCGGTTTTATAATGATAGAACAGGGAATTAATCCCGAAACGAATATCGGTTCCGGTACCGGTACGTACCGAAATGAGAATATCGGTTAAAGGTTCTATTTCGGTTTTCAGTTTATTTCGGTTTTCGGTTTCGATACGGTACTCAGATTTTTATTTCGGTATACCGGTACGTACCGGTACAAGTATCATTTTTAAAATATTAAATTTTTTTTAATAATTCAAGATATCCAAAAAATTTATGGATGTAATAGAACTAAAAAATTGTTTTCTACAAATATGTCATTTAAAAATTTTGTTTTCTTTAAATATTCCAATTTCTATTTATTTTTTTTTGACAAACAATTTTCTGTCCAGTGGTATACCTATATAAAAATACTCAGAAAAAAGCCTAGAATTAAGGAATTCTCTTTTCTTATGTCGCCCAGACAAACTTGACATAGGGCCGTTTCTCATAAAGCTGACAAATATTTCTTATTAGTGGTTCGATATAATCCGCACCAAAATCTGCCGTATAGATATATGGAAAATAAAGATTTGAACCCATCCTATAAGACTACGGTCCAATACGGGTATATCAGCTCTAAAAACACACAAAACCAGATTGAAACATAAAATCTGCGTAAGCCTTTTCCTTACATTAAATTTTTTTAAATATTACAACAGAATTTTTGTAGCGCGAATTTTTTTTATATTATCTTTTTCTAACATTTCAATATTTAAGGGAGTGTTTTTTAAGACTTAGAAATCCTTTACATTTAATGAGAGGGCTTATACTTAGCAAAGAAAAGTTTTAAAGCTTTTTAGAAATTGTATTTCTATATAAAAGATATCTTAAAAAGAGAATATGATTCTAGATATTTTTCAAGGGGGAGTTTCTAAAATGTAAGATTTTTTTTCTGAGTGTATGTCACTCACTGTCACTGTATCATAAATCAATAAAATAAATAATAAGAAACCGAAACAATACCGGTATTAGCGTTTCGTTAAGGTTCCGGGTTTTTCGGTTCCTTTTATAACGGTTAACGGTTTTAGGTTCTCTAAAAAATTTTAATATCGGGTCTGGTTACGGTATTATTCCCTGGATAGAACTCAGTTATTATTAGGGCTGATTCGGTTTAGTGGTTTCCTAAGATCTTTAACCTAGTTTTTAGGGCAAACCATTTTTAAATCTTATCCAATTGGAATTGAAAACTTTTCCTATTTAAAAAGATTATAGATTAAACTTATTGGAACTTAAGGGAAACTTGCCTGAAGTCTTTTTTCTGGTTCTCCTGGTATTGAATAATAAATGGTAATTATACCGACTGGAGAAAGCTGGCATATGTAGGTCACACGATATCAACATATTGTAAATCGTTTTTATAATCGATAGGCATATGAAATTTGAGTTTGGGATCAGCCCTTATAAGCTAGCACGGTCACCAAGTCACGGTCGCTTTGTTACTTTTTTTCAAAGCGTCCCAATTGCCTGTGCGACTGAGTGGTGTCATTCGAATGAACATTAGGTGGTTTTATTTTAAATATTGGGCGCTTAAATCTTAAAACAAGTTTAGGGATTTCGAACACCTCAGATATAAAGTAATTCATTGCCCTCCACTTTCTACCCAAATCCCCTAATCAACCAATTCGCTCATTTCATCTCACTGCCATGCTTTCCTCTTTCTCTCGCCCTCTCTCTGCATTTTGCTTTGATTTCTCCAGGTCAAATCTCAACATACGGAACGTTGCATCGATTTCTTAACCAAAGAACTGAAGGTGACCAACGAAAAGGAGGCCGCTGAACGCGTTTTCTTTGTATCCGCACGCGAAACCCTCCAAGCTCGCATCGAAGAGTCCAAGGGTAATCCACCACATATGGGCGCCATAGCCGAGGGCTTTCAGATACGTTACTTTGAGTTTCAGGACTTTGAGCGCAAATTCGAGGAATGCATCTCACAGAGTGCGGTGAAAACCAAATTCCAGCAGCACAGTTCGCGTGGCAAATCCGTATCCGGCGATATGCGTTCCATGCTGGACAACATCTATGAGCGTATCACAATCTTTCGTAATCTGAAACAGGATCAAAAGAATTTGCTAACCGAACGCATTCAGGGCACCGAAACGCAAATGATGCAGGTGACGCGCGAAATGAAAATGAAGATACACAATATGGTGGAAGAGGTGGAGGAGAAGGTGTCCAAGGCCTTGAATGAGGAGATCTGGCGTTTGGGTGTACTCATCGATGAGTTTAATATGCCCTTCCATCCGGAGCGTTTGGTATTGAATATCTATAAGAAGGAAATGAATGCGCATGTGGAGAGCGGTTTGGGTAGCAATTTGCGTGCACGCCTATCCATGGCCCTGGCCATGAATGTGGAATCGGCACAAACGGAAATGACCGAACGTATGCACGCCCTGGTGCCCAATGAGCAGCTGTTGGCCAGCAGCACCAAATTGGCGATACGCACGCAACCCTTTGAGATGTTATACTCGTTGAATTGTCAGAATCTGTGCGCCGACTTTCAGGAGGATTTGGAATTCAAATTTAGCTGGGGCATAGCGGCCATGATACAGAGATTTACGGGCAAAGTGCGGGAGCGCAGCAAAAAGAATCAACCGGCTTTGGTCAATCGGCAGAGCAGCATTGGGGTGAGTGAAAGTACAAAAAATGAGTTAATCTCTGAAACTGAACTTGGTACCTCAACAGCACAGCGTTGTTACACCCGCCAGTACTCCCGTGGAGGCCACTCCCGTCTGCCTGTTGCCCACTCCCGGTGTGGCTGGAATAACACCGGAACAATTATCGCTCATCTCACGTTTTGCCATGTCCTCAATTGGCTCACAGGGTACTGTGGGTGGCCTCGTGGTGGCCGGCATTGTAAGTAATCTCCTACCAAATTCAATTTGGCGCTCATCCTTGCCCCAAGTGTAGGTTATATTGAAAAGCTATGTGCTGAATACCCATCACTTGCAGATGCTGAAAACTATCGGCTGGCGTGTATTAGTCGGTGTGGGTGCTCTATATGGCTGTATCTATTTGTATGAGCGTTTATCCTGGACCAATTCGGCCAAGGAGCGTACCTTTAAGGGACAATATGTGCGACATGCTACCAAAAAGCTAAAAATGATTGTCGATCTGACATCGGCAAATTGCAGTCATCAAGTGCAGCAGTAAGTATCAAAATAAGTTTTTTTGGGGTACAAATGTACCCCTAGATCGTTTTTAGAGTTAGAAACTTAAATAATTAGTCACATGATTTCACTCTCAATATAACTGTAAAGTACTGGAACATTAAGTCTTGTATTAAAAGTTTCTTGGGGTACAAATGTACCCCTAATTCGTTTCTAGAGTTAAATACTTAAATAATTTTAATTTTCTAAATTTTTATTGACCCTCAAATTACTTAAAAGTTCTAAAACATTAAATCGTGTACTACAAGTTTTTTGGGGTACAAATGTACCCCTAGATCATTTCTTGAGTTAGATACTTAAAAGTTCGTCAATGATTTCAGTCTCAAAATAACAGTAGTACTGGAACATTAAATCTTGTATTGAATGATTTTTGGGGTACAAATGTACCCCTAGATCGTTTCTAGTGTTAGATACCTAAATAATTTGCTCAATGAGTTCCTTCTAAAAATAACTAAAGTTCTGGAATATTATATCTTGTATTGAAAGTTTCTTGGGGTACAAATGTACCCCTAGATCACTTCTAAAGTTAGAAACTTAAATAATTTACTAAATTTTGTTCACCTTTAAAATAATGGTAAAGTTCTGAAACATTAAATCTTGTAATAAAAGTTTCTCGGGGTACAAATGTACCCCTAGATCGTTTCTAGAGTTAGAAACTTAAATAATTTTAATTTTCTCAATTTTTGTTAACACTCAAAATAACTGTAACCTATTGGAACAATAAATCTTGAGATGAAAGTTTCTTGGGGTATAAATGTACCCCTAGATCGTTTCTAGAGCTAGATACCTAAGTAATTTTAATTTTCTTAATTTTTGTTTGCTCTCAAAATAACTAAAGTACTGGAACATCAAATCTTGTATTACATGTTTCCTGGGGTACAAATGTACCTATAGATCGTTCAATAATTTTAATTTTCTCAATTTTTGGTCACCCTCAAAATAACTGTAAAGTACTGGAACATTAATTTTTGTATGAAATGTTTCTTGGGGTACAAATGTACCCCTAGATCGTTTTTAGAGTGAGAAACTTAAATAATTTTAATTTTTTCAATTTTTGTTTACACTCAAAATAACTGTAATCTACTGGAACAATAAATCTAGAGTTGAAAGTTTACCCCTAAATCGTTTCTAGAGTTAGATACTTCCATAATTCGCGAAATGTTTTTACTCTCAAAATAAATGTAAAGTACTGGAACATTAAATCTTGTATTACAAGTTTCCTGGGGTACAAATGTACCTATAGATAATTTTAATTTTCTCAATTTTTGGTCACCCTCAAAATAACTGTAAAGTACTGGAACATTAAGTCTTGTATTAAATCTGTATATTGTATCTTGTACATTAATCTTGTATTATTTCTGGGGTACAAATGTACCCCTAGATCGTTTCTCGAGCTAGAAACTTCAATAATTTTAATTTTCTCAATTTTTGTTCACCCTCAAAATAACTGTAAAGTACTGCAACATTAAATCTTGTATAAAAAATTTCTTGGGGTACAAATGTACCCCTAGATTGTTTCCAGAGTTAGATACTTAAATACTTTGCTCAATTTTTTCACTCTATCAAAATAAATAAAAAGTCCTAAAACATTAAATCTTATATTAAAAATTTCTTGGGGTACAAAAGTACCCCAAGGTACTTATTATGGTAGAAAAGGCATGATTCATTTCTGTTTTTGCTTTTTATCCTCAGGGAGCTGTCCAGCACATTTGCCCGCCTATGCCGCACCGTGGATACCGCCACCACCGACATGAATGAAGAGCTCAAAACTCTGGAGGCACAACTTAATGTACTGGAGGCAAATCAGAAGCAATTGAAGCTATTGCGTAACAAGGCCAACTACATACAAAATGAATTGGACATCTTTGAGCACAATTATATTGCGCCGCAATAGATGGAGAAGGGGGATAAAGGCGGAGGAGGAGGGCTCATCACAAAGCTTTAACTAGAAACGACAACAAAAACGAAGACGACTACAAAAAAACAACAACAAAAGCAACATCAAACTGACAGCATGCTGATATTTACTGTAAATTGTTTTTTACACATAAAAATTTAGTTGATTTTTATTTGAATTTTTTTTTGAAAAATTGTTTTTGCTGTTGCAAATCATTTTAATTCCTAACTAAATATTATATACCTATTTACATATTAATGTACACTTTTATTTTTTTTTGTAAATGTTGTTGTTACACACACACACACAAACACTCTTACACACACACACTGTGAGCATGGCCCGGCGCCATGGAAAACCAAATTTAATAAGAATTATACCTACATACATATTACATATATATACATATAGAAAAGTGTTCCCCCTTTCCCCAGTTTCCCCTTTTAATATTTAGCCACAAACTCTACTCGTATCTTAGCCAATTGGTTGATTTTGTGTCAACTGTTCTTGTGCGAAATAATGGAAACCACAACCAATTGATGATGAAAAAGAAAACATAAAATTGTAAAAAACGAAAAAAAAAACTATTAAAAAAGTATTTATGTAAAATTGCAAATTTCATTTAAAGGGCAAAAGGAAAAGAACTAGAGCAAGATGGCCTATGTATACACTCTCAGAGACAAAGAGAGAGAGAGAGAGAGAGGGAATGATGACTTTGCTTTTGAAACATTTGAAAAGGAACGAAATACTGAGGGTGACCCAAACACATGAGCAATATTCGAGAAAAGTACGTACAAGAGAGAGACATCAAGGGATCTTGCGCTTTATTGACCACAGACGAGACTTGCTGCTTAAAGTTTAGTTTGTAATTGAATATGACTCCAAGTTCATTTACTACATAGATTCTAGATAGATTGGAAGAGTAGGAGATAAGTAGGGGATTACTTCGTTGAAAAGTCATGACTAGACAGTGGATTTTGCATGTTTTTAGATTGAATTTTATCCTAGTAGGAGATAAACACAGGCTTTCGTGTTTCGAGCGTGTTAAAGTTATACATCGTGAATATAAATTATGCAGTATACACGAATTGGTATACCCGTTACTCGTAGAGTGAAAAGGGTATACGAAATTCGTGTAAATGTATGTAACAGGCAGAAGGCAGAATTTTCGACCCCATTAAGTATATATATTCTCGATCAACATGTATGGCCGAGTCAATATAGACATGTCCGTCCGTCCGTCTATATAAACACCTAGATCTCAGAGACTATAAAAGCTAGAGCTATCATTTTTTCAGTGTAGACTTGCATTGTCTGCACGCAAAACAAGTTTGATTTTGTATGAAAAAACCTCATGTCTTCCACAATTTTAGCAGTTAGCTTGTTCGGACCTTCTAGAGAATTATTCCACTCATCATTATTTATCGACCCACCATACACCGTTTCACGATCAGAAGAACGAAAGTAGAGTTACCACTCCGGCAGTTTGAAAACACATCCTCAAAACGTATATTACCTCGCTTTAAAAATACATGCTTTTTAAGATCGATTGTTCAAACCTTCTAGACATTTATTTAAATCATCAATATCTATCGATCCACCATACACCGTTTCAAGATCAGATGAACGATAGCAGAGTTGCCACTCCGGCAATTTAGGAAAATCCTCATATCTCCCACAATTTTGAAAATAGATTGTTCGAACCTTCTAGACATATATTATGATCATCATTACCTATCGATCCGCCATACATCGTTTTCCGATCAGATGAACGATAGTAGAGTTGCAATTTGAAACGAGAGCGTAAGTTGAAATCGGCCCTGCTCGACTTCGATATACCCGTTACTCAGGGTAAAGTTTATTTAAGAATATTTTATTAGATCACAGCAAGCCCAAATTGTGGGAGATATGAGTTTTTTTTTCCAAATTGCGATCGGGAAATGATGTATGGCGGATCGATAAGTAATGATGATTATAATATATGTCTAGAAGGTTCTAATTAATTTAAAAGTGTCACGGTGTGTAAACTCAGACTTTCGTGCGTGTGTATCGTGCGTTTTAAAGTTTTACTTCGAGTGTTTTTCGCACAGACGCGAATCGAAGTCATGGCTGGGTGAATGAGTGAGGACAGAAAACTTGATTTTACAAGATCTTGCAGCACTAACCAACCCACCCAATCATAATTTCCTATCCTCTCCATTTGGGCGGCCCTGACCTAGCCACACGCACACATGCATACAAACGTAGACTCTCTCGAATTCGCGATTCTAGCAAAAACCGCCACAAATACGACAAATTTCTGCATGTTTCATGGCCACACTGATAAGTATACCAATAGAAAATAAGTGATTTAGCCACAATTAAGGTGTTTGGCACATTGAAAGTAAATGCAAACAACTGCTAACGTCTGATTCCAAGAATCAAGCATTTCGTTTGAGTTTACCAATTGCAGCAAATCTGCTTTACATTTAAATTATGAGTGACAAACAAAAAAACGAAATAAAAATAAACATTATAAATGGAAATCATCGATATAAGTCGGTGAAACCACAAAACAAAAGGAGTGATGTATGAAAAAGATGTTCAATTTTGGAAATTTGTGGCAATTGTTGAAAATAAGTTTTGGCATGATCTTCTCAGTGTGGCACAGATGGGTTGTTACGACACAAGGAGCAAGTGAAGTCGGAATTATACCAGCACAATATAATAAGCTTCCAATTAAAAAGTTGGGCGAAAAAGTTAAGGAGAATATTGCCTTAAAGCAGCCTGCAATTATTGCCAAAAATATGCGGCCGGTGTGTGTTACAGATACATAATTGCGTTACATAAATTTGTCATAGGAAAGCATTTTTATCGTGCGTGATCATTTCTGACGTCTCGTTAAATCGTGAATGAATCGTGCGCGACGCGAAACGCTGAAAAAATTTCCTGTATGAATCGTGCGTCAAGATATTTTTATTTCGTGAATCGTGCGTTACGTGAAGGAAAAATCGGTCACGCGCGCAACTCTAGTATACACGAATTTGTATACCCGTTACTCGTAGAGTAAAAAGGGTATACTAAATTCGTGTAAATGTATGTAACAGGCAGAAGGAAGCATTTCCGACCCCATAAAGTATATATATTCTCGATCAACATGTATAGCCGAGACTATACAGACATGTCCGTCCGTCCGTCCGTCTGTATGAACACCTATATCTCAGAGACTATAAAAGCTAGAGCTTTCATTTTTTCAATGTAGACTTGCATTGTCTGCACGCAGGACAAGTTTGATTTTGTATGAAAAAACCTCATATCTTCCACAATTTTGGAGTTAGCTTGTTCGGACCTTCAAGAGAATTATTCCACTCATCATTATTCATCGACCCACCATACACCGTTTCACGATCAGAAGAACGAAAGTAGAGTTACCACTCCGGCAGTTTGAAAAAATCTTCATATCTCGCACAATTTTGAAGATCGATTGTTCAAATCTTCTAGACATTTATTTAAATCATCAATATCTATCGATCCACCATACACCGTTTCAAGATCAGATGAGCGATAGTAGAGTTGCCACTCCGGCAATTTGGAAAAATACTCATATCTCCCACAATTTTGAAGACAGATTGTTTGAACCTTCTAGACATATATTTAAATCATCATTATTAATCGATTCACCATACATCATTACCCGATCAGATAACCGATAGTAGAGTTAGCACCCCTGCAATTAAAAAAAAATCCTCATCTCCCACAATTTTGAAGATAGATTATTCCAACCTTCTGGACATATACTTTAATCATCATTATTTATTGAACCATCATTTACCGTTTCACGGTCAGATGAACGCTAGTAGAGTTGCCGCCCCGCACTTGGAAAAAACCTCATATCTCCCACAATTTCAGAGATGGATTGTTTGAACCTTCTAGACATTTATGTAAATCATTATTACTTATCGATCCTCCAAACATAATTACCCGATCAGATGAGCGAGAGTAGAGTTGCCACTCCGGCATTTTGGGAAAATCCTCATATCTCCCACAATTTTGAAGACAGATTGCTTGAACCTTCTGGACATATACTTTAATTATCATTATTTATCGAACCATTATTTACCGTTTCACGGTCAGATGAACGCTAGTAGAGTTGTCGCTCCCGCAATTTGAAAAAACCTCACATCTCCCACAATTTCAGAGATGGATTGTTCGAACCTTCTAGACATTTATGTAAATCATTATTACTTATCGATCCTCCATACATAATTTCCCGATCAGATGAGCGAGAGTAGAGTTGCCACTCCGGCAATTTGGGAAAATCCTCATATCTCCCACAATTTTGAAGATAGATTGTTTGAACCTTCTAGACATATATTTAAATCATCATTATTAATGGATTCACCATACATTATTTCCCGATCAGATGAACGATAGTAGAGTTATAAGCAAAAGAAATAGTTATGCTGATCAGCACTGGCCACAACACAGTTATATACAAACTTGGGCAGTTACACAGTATAGTATAGTCGGGTTTGACTTACTTTCTTACCAGTTTGTGCTTGTAAAGTTCGTATGATCGTTCTTTAAGTTTATTTATTATCTTTAAAAAATCATACATATGCTCCGCAATCGATGAATATTGAAATTATGCTTTGAATTTGGTGGGCAACTGCTTTTCACTGGTTCCTTGATTAGCTAATTGATACTGGAGAATTGAAATTCTCCCCCGGAGCCCAGTAAATCGAATGGCATTTCAAAAAATGGTCTTTTCTTTTTATAATATACATACAAATTTTTCTTGGAGCGGGTGGGGGAGGGAGGGAGGCAGGGATTCTTAATCTTTGCTTTGCAATTTTGCTCATGCCACACAGTTTAATTTTTTTGTTCTTTCTCTTTTGTTTTTATATATATATAAAATACAAAAAATTTACAAAATAAATAAGTCTTTCTTTTTGTTTTTGGAATACAAAGAAAAAGAGAAGCAATAATTAAAGGCTTGCATTAAATGTCTATTTCTAAAGTAATTTACTATTAGTAAATACAACAATTGCTTTTGTTGTTTGTTTCCACTTTTATCGAATTTGGTTTTTTTTTTTCGTTTCGAGGCACAAGTAACAAAAAAAAAAAAACAACAAAAAAAGGAGTTTTGAGCTTACTAATAATAGATCGATAGAAAATACAGGTGTGTGTGTGTGTGTGTGTGCGTGCGAGTGTTTGTGCGTGTGTGTGTGTGGGCAGGATTACAGAAAATACGGCGTGGTATTCTGCTTGGGTATAACCCGCTCCGAATCGGGAACGGCAAGGAATATTTTCGTTTGCCTCTGTTGGGCCGTATCAAAGCTGAGTATGGCCGCCACATTGCCGCAACGATAACAATAGTTGGGCGCTGACCAGACCGTCACCAATTTACCCTCAAACATATATTTGATGCCCTCATTGACCAACTGATGGGCACGACAGATTAAATCCAGATTGTTGATGGACATAAAATCTTTGGTCACATTATGGCCAAACAGCCAACCGGCGCCGCGTGGACTCTGACCCCAGTATTCCATATCCTCGGGATCGGACCACACCAGATCACAGAAGGCACCCTTATAGGGTATCTCACCATTCCGTTCGATGGTGCGTATTTGATCTAGGGTAATAATCTCAGGGCTTAGACCGCCATGCACGCACAGGACCTCCTCGTCAATGATCTGCAAGCAGAAAGTGGGTGCAATTGTCAAAGGAACAATATGGCTGTTGTTTTTTTTTAGCTTACCGCCGCTATGGTCAACAGATCAAACACCTTGCAGCAATATTTCCAGCCATTCGCATTCCCATACTTGCTAAAGCATTCATCAAAGAAGCCATAGACCTTGGTTATCTGTCGCGTCTCATGATTTCCACGCAGCAGGGTTATTCGACTGGGATAGCGTGCCTTGAGCGTAAGCAGCCGGGTGAATGTCTCCAAACTGTAATAGCCTCGATCCACAAAATCGCCCATGAATATATAATTCGTGTCGGGAACTTGGCCACCAGTGCGAAATAGCTGCTCCAGGTCATAGAACTGTAATCAAACAGAAATGAAATGTTAAACATGCTGCTTGGGGGCGCACCACACACACACACATGCACACACACACACACCTGACCGTGTATGTCACCGCAAACGGTGACGGGCGTGCTCACTGGCTGTATATTGGTCTCCTCCAGCAGTATGTCACAGACCATATCACAGAGTTTCTTTAATTCATTCTCGGGCAAGTATTTGCATTCCTTGACAATTTCAATCCATTTGTCCACATCGCCCATGATGTTTGGTAGTGGTAGTGGTAGCTCTGTTGCAGCGCTGTCGCTCCCTGTCTGCAACAAAAAAAAAATGTAAAAAAAGAAATATCGATAACTCAGACATATCGATGACATAAGCTAGGTGAACTAGTTCTTTTGGTTTAGTTGAGTAAATTATATCGATTAAATGCAAATACTGGTTATTTAATAAAAATTCAAAATTTAAGCGCGTTATATAAGCATTTGGTAAGAGAATTAGAAAATTAATATACCATTTGGATTTTAAATATATTTTGAAGTGCTGAACTCAAAAATATAGTTTAAAAATAAGATTTTTTTTTTAAATATTTTTACTATGACAATTTTAGCCAAATTTTGAGTTATTAACATTAGATGGTAAAAAATTAAAGTTTATGAAATTTAACAGATCTCGTATAATAGGTTTAGTAGTCTCAATGCAAAAATATTTAAAAAAAAAACCGAATGTTTTGGTTAAAAACGTAATAAAGTTTGCTTTAAATTCTCAAAAAAGAAATCATTTATTTTTTTTCAATACTAACGAATCGAAGTTCTACATAGAAAATAATGAAGAAAAACTATGAATAAACTTTAAAGAAGGTGTAAGCAATTAAATAAAAGTATTAACAGTCATAATTTGAGTATAAGGAGTTCTTCGGGGTTGAGACAAAAGCATGAATTTGATTTTACCCCTCAATCCCCTCCCCAGAGTTTCTTAGAGTTTCTTTTTATCTATCATTTTTAATGTTAAAAGTTGTCTAATAATAGTTACATAGGGATTGTAAAGCCCGCTATGTTTTGAATTTAATTTTTATTATATTAATATCCAGGGCTGCAAACCCAAATCATTTTTTCGGAGGTCCGGTTCGCTGGTTCAAACCAAAATTTACCAATAGTTAAGGTTCAGAAATTAAAGGTTCAAGGTTTTTGTGATAAGGTTTTGGTTCGAACCTTGGTTTGTCCGAAGTTTTTCCAAATTTGTAAAGAAGTGTTATTTAATTGTTAAAAATATACAAAAAATTACAGATTTTCTGAATTTTTGGCTTACTCGAACAATTAATTTTCAAGTTCGAGTTCAATTAATTTCAATTATATTTTATAAGTATTATTTCTTCGACTTCTTTTATCAATAAAATGCCCGCATAACTAAGACTTGTACCTTTTTTTTGAACCGAACCGAAAGTTTTGGTTCGGATCAGGTTCAGGTTCAGCTATTTTTTTCAAAAGAGGTTCGGTTCTAGGTTCGGTTCACAGTAGAGGAAAAGTCGGAATTCCGGGTTTGAACCCCTGTTAATAACACTGTCATAATTTTTTTCAAAAAATAAAAAATACCTGACCAACTTTAACGGGTTTTCCCTAATTCGGGCCTTAGGAATCTAACTGCGCCATTACTTTTTTTTTAATTATCACGATGGTTTCATACAAATTTTGTTTTAAAGTTTTTTTTTTTACGAAGTTAACATTTTTTTTGTAAATTCCAAAAATATGATATTTTATTTTCGTGAAAAATAAATAAATAGATTTAAATGTCCTCTAATTTAATACATTCAGAGTTTTTCTATATCATTGCGCATTCGAAAGTTATAGATAGAAAATCTAAAAAAATTAAAAATTTTTTGCATAATTTTTATTACCAAAATTATGAAATATTTAATTAGAAATCAAGTTAAGACAATTAAATTTATTTTGGCAGATTTAGTTTTTTTTTTAAATTTAGAAAAAATTTTAACTTGATGAAAAACTTAAAAAAAAAATTTTTGTATGAAGCCATTGTTAAAACTCATAAAACTTATGATGCACTTCGATTCCCAGGCCCCAAAATAGGGGAAAACCGTTAAAGTTGGTCTAAAGTTGTCTTTTTTCGGCTTGCACAGTGTACGTAGGTTGCTATACATATTTCTGGCCTAATAATGAAAACGCGAATATTTATGATCAAAAATGGTTTTATTGTTTTTCAAAGTATTCTCCAGCAAGATTTATACACTTTTGCATGCGCTCAAACCAATTGTCGAAGCACTTTTTCCACTCCGATTGAGACACCTCCAAAACATGGTTTTTGAACTCTTCAACAGCATCTTCTGGCGACGAAAGTCGTTGACCACGCATGCGGGTATAAAAAGAAGTCATTGGGTGCCAAGTCAGGGCTGTACGGCGGATGACCCATCAATTCGACGTTTTGGGCGGTCAAAAAGGCGCTGGTGTAAGCTGATGTGTGAGAGCTCGCATTGTCATGGTGCACAATGATCTGTCTTCTCTTGTTCGTTTTTCGAATTTCTTCGAAGACTTCAGGCAAACAAATTGTGGTGTACCACTCAGAATTGACCGTCCTACGTTGCTCAAGCGGAACAGTCGCCACATGACCAGTTTTACCGAACAAACAGGCGACCATTTGCTTCGAAGTGCTTCTTCCACGAACAACTTTCGTTGGATTTGGCTCGACTTCGAAGACCCACACGTTCGATTGCTGTTTTTTTTCGGGCTCATAAGCATAGATCCATGATTCGTCACCTGTGACGATCTTATAAACGTCTTTTGAAACACCGCGATTATATTTTTTCAAAATTTCTTTGCACCAATCCACACGAGTCTTTTTTTGAGCGATTGTCAAATTGTGCGGGATCCAACAAGAACAAACCTTTTTTACGCCCAGGTGTTCATGCAATATCGAATGTATGCTGGTGGAAGAAATGCCCAAGGATGCCACTATCCCACGGTATGTCACATGACGATCTTTCATTATCAGTTCATGCACGGCATCAATGTTTTCTGGCACAACGACTGTTTTTGGACGACCTTCATGACCTTCGTCTTCGAGCGAGCGTCGCCCGCGATTGAATTCATTAAAACAATTTTTCACAGTACTATAGGATGGTGCTTCATCGCCATACAAAGATTAAAGTTCATCGCTGCACTCTTGCCGTGATAATCCACGTCGAAAGTTGTGAAAAATGATTGCACGAAAATTTTCACGAGTTAATTCCATTTTTCTGCCGAGGTAAGTTTTTGATTAATCGGTAATCGATATCAAACGTGGTCACACATGAAAGAGTTGTATGGAGCTTTTTTCAATAAAAATCCAAACTTTTTTTGGGAAAAGGCCAATTGGTCCAAAAATGGCTAGAAGTGACCTAGTTAGTTAATTTTTTAGTTTATTTTTTTTACCCTTAAATGTAATTTAAATTTGAAGTTATTTTTGATTGAGATTAAGAGCAGCTTGGTTTGGCCCCTTGGAATTGTTAAGCCCACTAATTTTGTAATTTATTTATATTATAAGCCCCTCGATTTAATTTAAATTTGTATTCTTAATAAGGCCGCGCTTTAATTTTCAAGCGAAAGTCAACTAATCGATAACTCAAACATATCGATGATTGGCAGAACTAGTTCATTTAGAGGCTTAACTTTGCTTAACTTAACTCGTTTTTTTATTAAATAAATTCAAATTAAATTCAAATTAACAATCAATGTTTGTTTAATATCAATTAAATTTAGTTTTTAGCATTAACAAACGGTCATACTGTTTTGCGCCGCTGTTTAAATTTGAATTTAAAATCCGGCAGCGTCCTCACTTTTAAGTGTTTTTTTGTTTTTGTTTTGTTTGCGGTTCACAAATTAGTTGCCATTAGCTTTTGTTTTTAGCGCAAATCATAATTAGCTGCTCCTGCTCTCTCCCTCGTTTACTTTTAATCCGTTTTGTCTACCCCCAGCTTTTTGGGGCGAAATAATCACGCTTTTAAATTTTATTGCAATGGCTCTGGCTCTCTGTTGAGTTTTTTTTTTTTTTTTGTGAGCACTTAAGGAGGGGGGGGGAGGGGGGGGACACACACGTAAGCGTGTTGGCATGTGTCTCGAGGGTTATGGGTGGCAAGTGGGTGGGTGGGAGTGTTGTTTAGAGTCTCATTAGTGACGCGCACGATGCTGTTTTCTTTTTTGTCGGTTTCTTGTTTGGGTGGGTGGAGTTACAGCTTTTGCCTTGAAATTGAATTTATATCTGGAACAAAGGGTTAAGCAGCAACAAATTAAAACTATTCTAATCCCAAGTTCAGACAAAACAAAGCAACGCCTCCCTCTCCCCCCTCTCTACCGCTTGCCGCACAAACCAAACTAAATAACTTATGTATGTAAAGCTGGTAGATTTAACATAGAAATCCAATGTCAAGATAACAGCACTCACATATACATACATACTCGTATACCATGAAGACATTATTTAATAATTGATTGAATCAGCTTAGTTGTAGTTTAAATTCAAATTAAACAGCCATGTAAGCACTTAACATTCCAGTCAACTCTGCTGCTCTTTATCAGTGATCTGTCCAGCCAACTGTTAAGCTTAAGCCGCTGATTCTGTTAACAGTCATGCTGTTAAGAAACTGTGGGCAGGACGCGTGGAAAGCTTGTGCAGCAAATGTGTGAAAAACGTGCGGAAAACGTGTAAAGCTTATGGTTAATATGTGTGAAAAGTGTACAATAGTTTGTCCACTAGACGCGGCAAGTGTAAAAGCGTTAATTAAAACAATTTAATTGTGCTCAGCTGGCGTCTGCCAGAAAGTTCTCGGTGCGGGTGCGCGCGCGCGTGTGTGTGTAAAGTGATCGCCTCAAATTAGTTTGGCCAATTGGTAAGTGTTTAGCAAATGTTGTACATAATTGTGTACACTTGCATATGTTTATTTATACAACTATTTATGTGTGTGTTTTGCTTAAAAATCTGGGCTTTGCCTGCCCGATGCAGTTCTTGTGTCTGTGAAGTGCCGTTGTTTTTGTTGCCTACATATAGGCATGGTAAACATGTATGTGAAAACTAGAGTAGGGCGCGTGTTAGCAGTAATCAGCGTGACATGAGGCATCAGTGTTGTCAACTATTGATGCCGGAAAGTGGCTAAATGCCTACAAATGGCAAAAATTGCGAATAATATTTTTTAAATAACTGGATATGGTGGTTCCGGAAAAACGGAATCGACCTTACAAAATAGAAAGATCTGGCCGGAAAATGGCTAAATTATAAACACTGTTAGGCATATTTGAAGGATTAGAAAAATATTCATATACGTGGGTTGCTATTTAAGTTTCTGGCCTAGGTCACTTCTAGCCATTTTAGAACCAATTGGCCTTTTCCCAAAAAAAGTTTGGACTTTTATCGATAAAAGCTCCATACAACTCATTCATGTGTGACCACGTTTGATATCGATTAAAGATTAATAAAAAACTTACCTCGGCAGAAAAATTAACTCGTGAAAATATTCGCGAAATCATTTTTCACAACTTTCGACGTGGATTTTCAGGACAAAAGTGCTACGATGAACTTTAATCTTTGTATGGCGATGAAGCACCATCCTATAGCACTGTGAAAAATTGGTTTAATGAATTCAATCGAGGGCGACGCACGCTCGAAAACGAAGGTCGTCCAAAAACAGTCGTTGTGCCAGAAAACATTGATGCCGTGCGTGAACTGATAATGCAAGATCGTCATGTGACATACCGTGAGATAGAGGCATCCTTGGGCATTTCTTCCACCAGCATACATTCGATATTGCATGAACACCTGGGCGTAAAAAGGTTTGTTCTCGTTGGAACCCGCACAATTTGACAATCGCTCAAAAAAAGGCTTGTGTGGATTGGTGCAAAGAAATTTTGAAAAAATATAATCGCGGTGTTTCAAAAGACGTTTATAAGATCGTTACAGGTGACGAATCATGGATCTATGCTTATGAGCCCGAAACAAAACAGCAATCGACCGTGTGGGTCTTCGAAGACGAGCCAAATTCAACGAAAGTTGTTCGTGGAAGAAGCACTTCGAAGCAAATGGTCGCCTGTTTGTTCGGTAAAACTGGTCATGTGGCGACTGTTCCGCTTGAGCAACGTAGGACGGTCAATTCTGAGTGGTACACCACAATTTGATTGCCTGAAGTCTTCGGAGAAATTCGAAAAACGAACAAGAGAAGACAGATCATTGTGCACCATGACAATGCGATCTCTCACACATCAGCGCTTTTTTGACCGCCCAAAACGTCGAATTGATGGGTCATCTGCCGTACAGCCCTGACTTGGCACCCAATGACTTCTTTTTATTCCCGCACATCAAGGGAAAAATGCTTGGTCAACGATTTTCGTTGCCAGAAGATGCTGTTGAAGAGTTCAAAAACTATGTTTTGGAGGTGTCTCAATCGGAGTGGAAAAAGTGCTTCGACAATTGGTTTGAGCGCATGCAATAGTGTATAAATCTCGCTGGAGAATACTTTGAAAAACAATAAAACCATTTTTGATCATAAATATTCGCGTTTTCATTATTAGGCCAGAAATATATATATCAATCTACGAAAAGCTGTTGTATGAATCTCTTTTGTTTTTCATCTGATCATCCGGTTCAAACTTATTTTGCAAAGCTCTATCTACATAACTAAATATTAACAACTCGATTTTCACATACTTCGGAAAATTGGCGAACAATTTTTGGAAAAAAATATTTATGTTTGTCCACGACGTTACGTGGATTTTAAAATATTTTCCGTCCTGTCTGAAAAAGCATTTCAATTCATCACTTTATCATCGCGGAGCTTCCGCACCCATTCTTCTTAGAGAATTTTATTTTCTGGTGATAAGTATTGGACTTTAGAATTTTTAAAAAATTTTCAAAATAAAAACCAAAGTACCATTATGTAACCGAATACCGAAATAAACAAGAACCTAATTGTAATCGTCTTCGAGATTTCAGAAACAATCGAATTTTGGTTTAATTGGTTTGATCAACCCAAAATCTCTAGAGATTTTCGGAACATATCGAATTAGATTGAAGGAATGAGGCGGTTCTGCTGAATGTACCCATTGTTTTCCTTTTCAAGTGTCACTGGTGAATGCGCTTAAACAACTCATTGAAGTGCTAATATTGATTTGACGGAATTTGATTACGTTTTGCAATCTATATGGCGACCTTTCGAATGTTACTTATCAAGTTAAAAGCTAAGGTCCCACGGGCAAATAATTTGCACAAATTTTGCTGTAAATTGTTGTTGAATTGCCCAAAATGGGGAATTTTTCGGCACTTCAGTTTCAAGACCTGTAAAATCCAAGGATATGGCGATTTAGAAGAACCATTATAAACATTTTTGCAAATTATTTGCCTGTGGGTCTTTAGCTTTTCATATGTTTGCTCGTCTTTGTTGCTTTCAGTACTTTGCAGTTCCCAACTGTTTAAGGTATTAAATATAATAAGAATTCGATGGCTTTTTACGGCATACTTTTAGGCAGTCATTAAAAAATGTTTCGAAATGGTGGACTTTTGCTCTTTTCTCTGAGGTCTCTTAAACTCTCTCTCTCTTTGATTTCTGCAAATGAGCTTAGCAAAATTCGATCAGTTTTTAGAGCATACATTTAGGCTGACATTGACATTGCTCTCTCTCTCTCTTTGATTTGTGGAAAATTCATGACATTGACTCCACCAAATACACGAAATACAGGGGCAGTTCCTTTTGATTGGTGTGGTTTGGACAGCACGTTGTCCTAGGGGGACATTTGCGTGCAGGCGGCAGCAGCAGCATCATCATTAGTAACGTTACTTTATGCTCTTCCGTTGTTTTTTTTTGTCTTCAAATTTGTTTTTGCCACTTTCATGCGTCTTTTGGCTGTCTGCTTTGCTTCCGCCTCCTTCCTCCTCCCTCTCGTTCTATTGCTCTCCCATTCCGCTGGCACAATGTTGACAATTAAGTTAAACTTGTTTTCCTACTTCGTTTCGTTTTGCCAATTTTGTTGGCTCTTCCTCCACCCCCTCCGCGGCATTGTGCGTGCCTTGGCCCGATGATTATCAAAGCCATGTCGTCTGTGGCTGATGTGGTTGATAATTATGTGCCCTCCACTCGGACTTTGGGTTTTTTTTTTTTTTTTTTTGGCATTGTCGGCCATTTTGCCGGCTTTCTTTCTTTATTGTTGACGTTTTGTTAACTTGTTTTTTCCTGTGTGACACCATTCACCCAGCTCCCCTGTCTGACATCTCCTGTTTGGCCTGCCTGCCCTTATTGTTGTCACTTTTATTGTCGTCGAAAATTAAATAAAATTAATTACCGCGTGTGTTTGTATACAGGCATTCTTACAGCGCGACACACAGCCATCTGCTGCCTCCTTACGTTTCTGGTGCCGCATGCCGTTTGGCTTCTCGCGCGTGTGCGTTAGCGTCAACTGAAGGGACCACCATGGAATCTGTCAGGCCTGCCACAGTGGCATTCGTCGAAAGGATGTAAGAGCATATATATTCAATATTCGGCGCAAAAAGCAATAAAAAGCACTTATCCATTAGATTGGTCTATTGCGGAATTGGCTCCTGTTCATTCCTTCTCTCCCGAAACAGTGTGAAGGCTATTCGCATGGCTTTTATGTAACCTAAGATTTGTCTGACTGATATCACCGCAAGCTCCGAAATATCTACCATGAAGTACGAGCCTATGAATTTCTGTCTTCGTCGGAGCACGACCGGGGCACAAACAGTACAGGAGTGAGACCGAACGGAACAAGGGTCTCGGAACAAGAGTCACGGAACAAGAATCACGGAACAAGACTCACGAAAAAAATCACGAAACAAGAGTCTCGGAACAAGAGTCTCAGAACTAGAGTCGCGGAACAAGAGTTACGAAACAAAAGTCTCGGAACAAGAGTCGCGAAACAAGAGTCACGAAGCAAGAGTCACGGAACAAGAGTCTCGAAACAAGAGTCGCGAAACAAAGTCGCGAAACAAAAGTCTCGAACAAGAGTCTTGACCAAGAGTCTCGCAACAAGAGTCATGGACAAGAGTCTCAGAACTAGAGTCGCGGAACAAGAGTTACGAAACAAAAGTCTCGGAACAAGAGTCGCGAAACAAGAGTCACGAAGCAAGAGTCACGGAACAAGAGTCTCGACCCAAGAGTCTCGGAACAAGAGTCGCGAAACAAAAGTCGCGAACAAAAGTCACGAAACAATAGTCTCGAAATAAGAGTCTTGACCCAAGAGTCGCGGAACAAGAGTCACGGAACAAGAGTCGCGGAACTAGAGTCGCGGAACAAGAGTTACGAAACAAAAGTCTCGGAACAAGAGTTACGAAACAAAAGTCTCGGAAGAAGAGTCTCGGAACAAGAGTCACGAAGCAAGAGTCACGGAAAAAGAGTCTCGACCCAAGAGTCTCGGAACAAGAGTCGCGAAACAAAAGTCGCGAAACAAAAGTCACGAAACAATAGTCTCGAAATAAGAGTCTTGACCCAAGAGTCGCGGAACAAGAGTCACGGAACAAGAGTCGCGGAACTAGAGTCGCGGAAAAAGAGTTACGAAACAAAAGTCTCGGAAGAAGAGTCTCGGAACAAGAGTCACGAAGCAAGAGTCACGGAACAAGAGTCTCGACCCAAGAGTCTCGGAACAAGAGTCGCGAAACAAAAGTCGCGAAACAAAAGTCACGAAACAATAGTCTCGAAATAAGAGTCTTGACCCAAGAGTCTCGGAACAAGAGTCATGGTACAAGAGTCGCGGAACTTGAGTCGCGGAACAAGAGTTACGAAACAAAAGTCTCGGAACAAGAGTCGCGAAACAAAAATCTCAACAAGAGTCTCTGAACAAGAGTCACGAAGCAAGAGTCTCGACACAAGAGTCTCGACACACAAGTCACGGAACAAGAGTCTCGAAACAAGTGTCACGAAAAAAGAGTCACTAAACAAGAGTCTCGGAACAAAAGTCTCGAAACAAGAGTCTCGAAATAAGAGTCTGGACACAAGAGTCACGGAACAAGAGTCACGGAACAAGAGTCTCGGAACAAGAGTCACGGAGCAAGAGTCGCAGAACAAGAGTCACGGAACAAGAGTTTCGAAATAAGAGTCTCAGAACAAAAGTCACGAAACAAGAGTCTCGTCAAAAGAGTCTCGAAACAAGAGTCTAGGAACAAGAGTCTCGAAATAAGAGTCTCTGAACAAGAGTCTCGAAACAAGAGTCTCGGAACAAGAGTCTCGGAACAAGAGTCTCAAAACAAGAGTCTCGGAACAAGAGTCTCGGAACAAGAGTTTCGGAACAAGAGTCTCGAAAGAAGAGTCTCGAAACAAGAGTCACGGAACAAAAGTCACGAAACAAGCGTCTCGGATCAAGAGTCGCGAAACAAGAGAAAAAAGTCTCGGAACAAGAGTCTTGGAACAAGAGTCACGGAACAAGAGTCTCAGAGCAAAAGTCACGGAACAAGAGTCACGGGAAAGCAGTCTCGGAACAAGAGTCTCGAAACAAGAGTCACGGAAAAAGAGTCTCGGAACAAGATTTGCGAAACAAGAGTCACGGAAAAAGAGTCTCGGAACAAGAGTCTCGAAACAAGAGTCACGGAACAAAAGTCGCGAAACAAGAGTCTCGGAGCAAGAGTCTTGAAACAAGAGTCTTGAAACAAGAGTCACGGAACAAGAATCTCAGAGCAAAAGTCGCGGAACAAGAGTCACGGGAAGGGAGTCTCAGAACAAGAGTCTCGGAACAAGAGTCGCGAAACAAGAATCACGAAACAAGAGTCTCGGAACAATAGTCGCGACACAAGAGTCACGAAACAAAAGTCGCAGAACAAGAGTCACGGGAAAGGAGTCTCGGAACAAGAGTCTCGAAACAAAAGTCTCGACACAAGAGTCGCGAAACAAGAGCCTCCGTACAAGAGTCTCGAAAGAAGAGGCTCGAAACAAGAGTCACGAAACAAGCGTGAAGGAACAAGAGTCAAGAAACAAGAGTCACGGAACAAGAGTTTCGGGTCGAGAATCTCGAAACTAGAGTCTCGTACCAAGAGTCTGTGTGAATTGCCGAATGTGTTCGTCACATTGACGCTATGGGTAACAAACTCAGTTCTATTGTCTAGAGACAAAAGCATGATAGAGTCCGGTATTAAGCCACACGAGAGAAGCCAGCTGATGGCTTTATTTCTGAATGAATGAGCTGGTTCAGACGATTAAGAGGGTTTGTAGCTTTTGATAGTCCAATCTATGTTGCTACTTGAGAGTAGTTTCAATTGAATTTAAATTTCCCCTGCTTAAGTAAGAAATTCTTGAATTTTTTTGTGTTCTTTACGTGCGTATTTACACACATTATTTTTGTTATTGTGATTGCCTTTTGGAAAGCGAATACATAC
The DNA here is from genome assembly GCA_018904225.1 of Lordiphosa mommai. Taxonomy (NCBI): domain Eukaryota; kingdom Metazoa; phylum Arthropoda; class Insecta; order Diptera; family Drosophilidae; genus Lordiphosa; species Lordiphosa mommai. The sequence continues at coordinate 91,584 of JAEIFT010000555.1, forward strand.
TTGAAATTTTAAGTACAAAAGGGTATAAATTTCATTCCTTTCAAACTAGAACTCGAATAAGCCAGTTTTAAGCATTAAGAAGATATGTGTGGAAACCGATCAACGACCACACTGAAAAGCTCTTCAACAACTGGCCAACTCTCGATCCTTTTTAGTGCTTAGCCTTTTTTGTTTTGTTTTGCAACTCATGCCGCCTGTTCCACTGTGCCTGGGCGAGGCGAGACCGTGTCGACGGCATCTTCATCATCATCATTATCAACAGTTGCCAGTTGGCTTTTTGGCGCTGCCCAGGAACGGGAGCGGGAGCGGAAGCAGGAACAAAAGTTGGTGGGAAATAAAAGGCGCCGGAATGTCACCAGACCAACAGCCGAAGAAGCGCAAACGGTGTTGCTTCAAATTAGATGTTGATACTTGCCGGCTGACTAGGAATTCTCTCGACTCTATGCTGTTACCCGGACAGCATCTTGCCATGTTTGCTGTCATTTTTAGGCGGGTTTCATGTCATTTGGCCACGTTTGCGCCCAGTTTGTTGGCATTTGTCTCATTTCATTTCGTTTGCTTTCGTTTTATTTATTTATGGTGCGCGCTTTTAACTTGTTCCAAACGGTCACCCCCTCCAGCCACGCCCCCCTCCAAGCCTTGTGTTTTTGGGGAGGGGGCGGTTGTCATTACTAAATACTACTTGGTGCTGCTGCTGGCTGCTCCTTTTGACTTTTTAGTGTGTTGCCATTTGACTTTTTTTTTTCTACTCCCTATCGGGAGGCGTGGCACATTGTTGTACATAGTTTTTGTAGCTGGTGCGATAAAAACGAAAATAAAAGCCAAAGCAAAGATAAAATTAAATAGTGGCTAGAACAGTGCAATTTTTGGACAAAGGGCGTGGTCCACGTACAAAAACTAATCGTTCAATTAAGTTGCCCCCTTCCCTTGAAAGGGAAGGGAATCAAAAGGAGGCGGACATGTCCAAAACAAGCAGCTTCTGCCAAAAAAAAAAAAGTTAATGAAAAAACTACACAACACAGAGTGTAGAAATCTTCTTCATACGAGGGCAGTTTAATAAGTCTGCGATTTTTAGAATTTCTCATCTCTCATCATCTTTTCGATCATGGAGTAAGAGAGCTGAGCCGACTCACACCACATCATAGAGATATAATGCTGTCTATTTGGTAGAACTCTTTGAGAGTCTTCCATGTATCAATCAATTCGGATGTACATATACTGTCGTCAGCTATTCGAATTCGACAAAAACACATTAAAAAGAAGCATCCCAGATTAGTCAGTCGCTAGGTGGTGATTTTTCATATGACAGCGGTCGACCGATACATCGTCAAAAATGATCGAAACTAAGTTGAAAAGTGATAGCTCATCCACCGTATAACCCCGATACTGCACCTTCAGTTTATTATCTGTTACGTTTCATTCATTTCTGCTAGGCTGTCCCCTAAAGAGTTATAAATTGCATTTGAAAGCATATAGAGTTGATTCTCAACAAGCACCAATCTACCGGTTTTCGTTTCGTGACTTTGAAAGACAAAAAAACGTCGAGGACAATCCACTGGTCACTTAATCCCACCCAACAAAACCATTTCAGGAAACATTTGGCTAGGGTGGTCCAACACCAATATAAATCTCTGAACTGGGATGTTTATACCCAGACGCTTTATACACCAAATATTGCTCCTTTTATCATCAATTAAACAAACGCTTATTTTGAGAACCTAGAGAAAACCCGAATACTATGTGGAAGGAATAAAAAAGAAAAGTTAAGTCATTGGACTAATTGTGTCGACGGGGGTTAATGTAACTTTAAAAGGACTGTGTCCTGACTAAGTGAGGTGAAAATTGTGTGGTGATAAGGTTTTGGAACTACTGTTTATTGCTACATTTACTGAGAGGTAAACTATGAGAAATTGTGTCCCGGCTATAAGGGTGGTAAAAGGGTTAAGAATTGCTAAATGTAACGTTCGCAGAAAATTGTGTACCGGCTAAAGGTGAAGAAAAGGGTGTGGTGAGTTCAGATCAAAAACTCACGATCCCCCAAATCCTTACTACTATCCTATAATAACCCAAATTCAAGATTGGAAAAAATTTTTCTACTAAAGGCCTATTCTCAGATCCGCGGAAAATTTAAGATGCATAATAAATTTAGCATCCACATAAACGTCCAGTGTGACCAATATCTGCCAAATAGGCCAAATAAGGGAACAACCACACTGGTGGTCAGCTGTTTTTTGGCGAAGTTAGAGGGCTTGAGCATGCCTATAGGACTCTCCAAAAATCTTGAGACAGTTGTTCTGCAAAAAACATATTTTAATATTGAATTTGACAATTATTTGACCCAATATTAATCTTCGTCTCTCCAAAGACATATCTGGGAACAACAACATGTACCTCCGGCTATCTCGCAGGGAATGCCCAGCGCTTCTACAGTTATTCGCTGAGAGGCATATATTTAATAATAAAATGCAATTAAGTCCAATACAGTATTACCTAACCTTCTTTTTTTAGTTCCAAGACAATGCTTTGCCATGAACTTTTGACAGCAATGTGGTCAAAGTGTTTCTTGTCTGTGATATCCCACAGACAACGTCGACCTTCAATGGCCTTTAGTAGGGCGATTTTCTCCTCTCGGTTGAAGCTTGTCATTCTTTTTCTTTTACATTCCTGTTTTTTCCCCTCCATGTTGTAATTTATGACGGCGGAAAATTAAACTGCACTTTGTATATTATCGTGCATCAGCTGTTTGTCAATCCACTCACAATCCACACCGTCCTCGATATGCCAACTATCTATAGGACAATTGTGTATTTATTGTCGTTTCCGCGCATTTGAGAATAGGCCTTATTCCAAAGGTCTTTTAAACTGTCTTCCAACATTGATTTCCAACACTGTTTTCCAACATTGTTTTCTAACATTCCTTTTCAACATTCTTTTTCAACACTGTTTTCAAACACTCTTTTTTTAACACTGTTTTCCAACACTGTTTCTAACATTGTTTTTCAACACTGCTTTTTAACATTCTTTTTCAGCATTGTGTTGCAACACTGTTTTCCAACACTATTGTATAACACTGTTTTCCAACGCTATTGTATAACAATGATTTCAAATTTTTTTCCACCACGGTTTTCCAACACTGTTTTTCAACACGGCTTTCCAACACTGTTTTCCAACACTGTTTTTCAACACGGTTTTCCAACACGGTTTTCCAACACGGTTTTCCAACACTGTTTTCCAACACTGTTTTCCAACACTGTTTTCCAACACTGTTTTCCAACACTGTTTTCCAACACTGTTTTCCAACACTGTTTTCCAACACTGTTTTCCAACACTGTTTTCCAACACTGTTTTCCAACACTGTTTTCCAACACTGTTTTCCAACACTGTTTTCCAACACTATTTTCCAACACTGTTTTCCAACACTGTTTTCCCAACATTGTTTTTCAACACTGTTTTCAACATTGTTTTCCAAGCTATCACCTGGCTCACCCTAACATTTCTCACGGTTAATAAACACTTTTCAATTAAAATATTTCACACGAAAGCCTCATAAGTGTGTTTTTTTTAAATTTTAATTAGTTTTATTTTTATATAATGTAACCCCAATACATAATTTTTTACATTTTACTGTTACTTTTAAGTGTACCACACTTACACTTAATTTTTATTTTTTCTAAGTGTTCATAGCTTTAGTTCCCAAATGCACTGACTTATCAAACTGCCCTCGTACAGCTGCTAGGTAATGGTTCGTAAAGGGGAGGTAGGTAGGAAGCTGCTGTTGCTGCTGTTTAATTTCTTTTGAGCTCAAAACAATTATCAATTAATGTACCGTTATGTGAGTGTGTGCTTGCATGTGTTTGTGTGTGTGTGTGTGTGTGTTGAGAAATGAAATTGTTCGAGCTTGCTTAGGTGTGTGTGTGGATGTGGGAATAGAGGGTGAGAAAGTTGCTGACAATGAAGTTTATTTATTCGCGCTCTGCACAAATGTACATAAATATGTACATATTTATTATGTTTAAATGTAAACGCAACGTTGCCATTTTGTACAACACTCCCACTCCTTTCGACCATTTGCCAGCCACAAATATTACAAAACTTTCCAGTAGTCTTTCGACTTTCACTACAAAATGTTTCAACTAATTGACTTTAATTATTGAAGGACTCTTCTCACTAAGCTTTATGGCACATAAAAGTGATGCCAACTTTTTTTTTTTTTTTTTTTGCATTGTTGTGGTTTTATGTACTTGAACAAACAATCGAGCATAAGTGTTTATTTGTGCATGAAATTTTTAAGAGTTTTTCCATTTAAGCAGCTTAAGGAAAATACAATCAATCTTTTTTTTTATATATTTAAGTATTTGTGTCTTTAAATTAAGATTGCAAAGGACTCTAAGGAGCCTGCTAATTCGGCGATGGGCAGGATGTTTGGAACATTAAAATTTTCTCCGTTTTAAAAACAAGACCGAATGGTTCTTAAACAAACGGTCTCAATAAAAGCGTTCTTCTACATTAAGAACGGATTTTGCTTTCTGAGTGTAGAAATTGCAAAAAAAGTTTCGAAAGTCCCAAAAAGACGTCATTCCTGAGCAGCGTTAATAGTCTGTCTGTCTATATATGTATATATTGGTATGACAACACACAAAATTTGAATTTATAATTTTAATATAATTTTTAATACCACACATTTTTGACAGTTTTGACCGACAGATATAAAATATTAGCTGTCTCAGTTTTAGCAGTCGATAGTTTAGCTAGGTACAGTCACCACAGCCAAAATCACTGTTAATTATTCGGTCAGTAGTTTAGCTACATAATGCCTCTGACACTGTCAGTGACAGGCAGGCTCTCTCCCTGCGGTTTAAAATCATTAGTTTAACAATTATTACACCAAAAAGGACCCGCATAAATGTTTTGTAGCCATTTTTCCAATCCAATTTCATTCATTTCAATTTGATGTGATATTAATTTCGATATCTTTTTGTTTTATTATGCACTGACTGGCTGTAAGAGGACGAAAAAGCGGGTTGGTGAATGCGGAGAGGCAATTCTCATTCGGTTGGTTGGATAGTCAGTGCAGGTCCATGGCCGAGTGGCTCAACATGTCCGGGCCATTTTATTGCATTTGATTTCATTTCCTACGTTTGGCATTTGTTTTTATATATATATATATATATATATTGTATGTTTTTTTTCTGACCATCCATTTTATTTATGTTTGCTTAATTTTACTTTATTTGCATTGTTTTTTATGTAAATGATTATAGTTGTTGTAGTAGTTGGGCAGGCAGAAGCTTGGGGCAGCTTGTTTTCAAATTCCCTTTGATATTGCACTTTTTAACAACAAAATAAAGTGAGTGGAATGAGATTTGGGCAGTATATCGATTATGTGGCACATTCTGAACTTGTGGTGTGAATTTTAAACATGTTTAACTACGATCAGTTCAAATGGTACTTATGACAATGAATAGTTAAACAGTAATGCAAATAATAACAGAAAAAAGCAGCAAAACCTATAAGCGAGGCTCGAGCTAACTGTTGCATGCATTTTGTTTTTGTTATTCTTTTCAAAGCGACGCGATTACAAGCGCGGACAAGTCATAGGCTCAATGTCATTCAAGTTAAAAACAGCTTTTCAAATGTTTCCTTTAAAAAATACTGAATGAAAAAGATACCTATAATATTAGAGTTGGGTAATGAACTCTTATAAAATAGCAATATTGTTCCGATATAAGGCCTTATACTCGATTTGCTAGTACCTAGTTGTATATAACTTGGAAAAATAAATCAATTCGGGATTCATTCAATTCCATTTAAAATTTTGGTAACTGAATGTAACAATTCCTCTATAAGACCTAGTATAAGAATATAAAAAAGTACAATATAAGAGCAATATAAGAGAGCAATATAAGAGATATTACCCAACTCCATATAATATGTACTTAAAAATAAAACTTATTAACATTAAATCTCGTATTTCTTTATATGATTTTTAATGTTCTACGAATTCATGAACGTAATCCCGAAACGAATTTCGTTTCCGGTGCGTTCCGTAAAAATGGATAAGAAATGACAGCTAAATCCTATTAGCTGGGTAATTTTACGGGCTAAAAATGTTTTTGCAAATCAACGAGTTCAACATATTTACTTCTCCTAGTCTTAGGATGAAACTTGGACTTAACACGAATGGAATGGCATCTTATCACAGTGCACCATCGCACACGCGTGTTTATAGTCACTCGGCCGATTAGGACCGATTTCTCATCTTCTTTATAGCTGCTTATGTCAATTAAACGTAGAATTTACTCTGCTATTTGTTGGTTTATTTGACAGATAGAGCTATGTAGAAGAAAATAATCTTTAACTGCTGAGCCAAAAAAGTATGCAATAGAAAATGCGAAACACGAATTTGTTCTTAAAATTCCCAAATGGCTTTTTCACTTTACTTATAGAAGGGATAGTAGATTTCGGGAATACAGTTATACTTTCTCCAACTTTGATTAGCTCAAGTTAATAAGATCTTTGCAGCCATATTTTATTCGATACAGAGACATCGTTTCAAGCACAAATTGGAAACAGCTTAAGAATGTAATGGGTCTAAATGGAAGTAAACCAAGAATAATTTGTATTCTTATTTGGTTTCAAGTATGTTTTGGGGAAATATAATTAAGGATTTATTAAACTTCAAGGAAAAAACATTTAGTTATTATTTTAAGTACTCAAATTCTTGTTGTAAAAGATAATCGAGATTGACAAAAAGATGTTAAAATAGTTCAAAATGTACTTAATATATGTTGGAACAGTCTAGAATCAAGTAATCAAAAAAGTAAATCGAACTTGTTAAAAGAACTTTGTACTTGAATCAAGTATTTTTGTACTTAACGTTCTATTGAAACCGTTTGTACTTGATTCAAGTTCTTGGTTCTTTTCTGAGTGTAATCAACAATTATGGTATTAAAAGTTTCTTTAACAGTTCAACGGCTCAGATATTCGTCCAAAATATGACGAAAGCAACTAAATTTCGAATGGACATTTTATAAATGCAAATGTTCCCACAAGCTTATACCAGAGACCTGCAACGAGCATCTAACTTGCAAGCACACTTGCTAGAATCGCTCGCAATACTCGTTTGGACATTAACTCAAAACGAGCAGGCCTTTTGCGCGCACGAGTAATAATGGTTCAAGCTCATTTAAGCATGTGAGTTATATGAGCGATTTAGCTTTGCTGCCGCAACAGGAACGAGTGCCAACCGAGCGGCACAACAACAAATCAAGGTTTCTGGTATAAGGCCTCATTCCAGATGATATAATAATTTATTTCGGAACTATACTTTATATAAATAAGATAGCTTTTCGAAAGCATTCAGCTTTCAGAGCTTTTTAAAAGTGTTTCTATTCATATGAAGTATTGTGTCGAAATAAATTTTTATGCCAGCTGGAAGAGGCCTTTATACTGAATCGCAGGCCTAAGTTTTGCATGCATGACTATAAACGTATCCACTTATTAAGTGTACAGTGTAAATAAGGAGTGAAAGAGAATCAAAAATAGCAAATTAGAAATGAAAGACAACAGCAACAAATGTTAACTTTGTCAATATTAGTACTTAAGCTGGTGCATAAATGTAATAATTAAAGATGGGAAGATGGGAAATAAGGGCTTGCCAAATGTTCCTTATGACCGTGCAGACCCAATATATCATTTATCAAACAACAACACAACGACCACAAAAAAGAGTAGGAGGAAACCCGTGCATTGCAAAAAAAAAAAAACAAATGTGCAGTCAGTGCATTGGGCTCGCTTGCTTATTCTCAAAATGATTTCATTTGGAAAATTTACAATTCATGCTCTGTGGAAAAGGGGTTTACCACTTCGTGGGATACTTTTTCTTTAGTACAAAAACCACATAAATAGTCGAAAATCCATTTTGTCTACACGCACAATTATCTGCACTTTAAAATGTACAATGTTCAATGGTTCGTCGTGTATTACGCCTTTTGGTGTGTTTACCAACACAAACACACACACACACACACACATACCGTGTAAACATAACCTCTTCTAAGCTTTAGCCCGTATTAAATGTGTTGACTGCCTGTCACTACCAGAAAGAGAGAAAGAGAGGCAAGCAAAACGCATACAAACATCTTCAACTCACACACACACACACACACACGCACAGTCACAGTTACTAAAAGACTAAAGTAAAACTTAGCAAAATGTTAATTAAATTCCAACAACGAATCAAGTAATTTACAACGACCAAGTAGAAAACCCCAAAGCACCGTCGGGTGTCCCTTCGTTCTAACACACACACACACACACATACAGTAAAGCAGGCAGTCCGTGGCCTGACAGTAAAATACGGGAAATGCTTAAAGCTAACTGTATTTTCGTGTGCGGCCTGATGCCTCTAATGCCTGTTGACTACCCCATACCCCGCTGCTCCTCCTTTTGAATATAAGCTTCTTCCCTCTTTTAAGCAAGCTGCTTGGAAAGCCTGCGTTGTTGTCTTTTCCCCCCAGCATCCAGCCGACAAATGTGAAAATATAAAATGACAAAAAAAAAAAAAAAAAAATTGCCAAGAAAATTGAAAGAAAACAACGAAAAAATAATTATGTGTAGAAGGGATATAAATAGTAGAATATAGAGTTATTCAGAATCCGTAATAAGAACTTAATAGACATAAATGGCATGTGCATTGACACTCTCTAAATTAGAGATTTTAGTTGGGTTTACCCAGCAGACATTATTTGAATGTTCTGTCTAAACGTGGACATACAATGCGCACTTTCGCCACCCAGTCAATGCGATAAAAATTAGGTTTTTTCCAACACTGGGGGCGGATTTTCCATCAAAGGAAAATCACATTTCTAATAATTTTGTCGTAAAAATCGAGCTTAAAATCAATTAGATGAGAAATAGTTTTGTTTCATACACAATATCCGGTCATTTTCCAACACGGGCGGATTATCCAACAACGGAAAATCACATTAAAATCGAGTTTGAAGTCAATCGGATGAAAAATATGTTTTTTCCAACACTGGGGGCGGATTTTCCAACAAAGGAAAATCAGATTTCTAATAATTTTGCATAAAAATCGAGCTTAAAATCAATTAGATGTGAAATAGTTTTTTTCATACACAATATCCGGCCATTTTCCAACACGGGCGGATTATCCAACTACTGAAAATCACATTAAAATCGAGTTTGAAGTCAATCGGATGAAAAATATGTTTTTTCCAACACTGGGGGCAGATTTTCCAACAACGGAAAATCTCATTTATAATTTTTTTGCTTTGAAATTGACCTTAAAGTCAACCGGATGAGAAATATGATTTTTGTAACACTGGGCGCGGATTTCCCTACCGAAAAATCACATTTCTAATTATATTGCATAGAAACCGAGTTTTTACACTAAATTGGATAAAAAAATAGGTTTTATCCACCACTGGAGGCGGATTTTCCAACAAAGCAAAATCACATTTCTTATTATTTTGCATAGAAATCGAGCTTAAAATCAATTAGATGAGAAATAGTTTTTTTTTCATACACAATATCCGGTCATTTTCCAACACTGGGGGCGGATTTTCCAACTACAGAAAATCATGTTTTTAATTATTTTGCATTAAAATCGAGTTTAAAGTCATTCGGATGAAAAATTATTTTTTTCCAACACTGGGGTCGGATTTTCCAACGGCGGAAAAACTCGTTTCTAATTATTTTCACAGAAATCGAGTTTAAACTCAATCGGATAAAAATAGTTTTTTTCCATACACAATTTCTGGTCATTTTCCAACACTGTGGGCGGAGTTTCGAACATTCGAAACTCACAAGTCTTATTATTTTGCTTGGATGCAAAATATTTTTTCCGGGCCTTTTCCCAACCTGGCGGCAGATTTTCCAACATAGTGTCTAACTATTTTGAATACCATCCTTACAAAACGAAAAAAAATGTATTCTGTAAAAAATTTTCCGTTCCGGTAGCGGATTTTCCAACAGCATAAAATCACATTTATAATTATTTTGTTTAAAAGTCGGAGTAATTCGAATGAAAAATGCTGTTTCCATACAACATTTTCCAATCATTATCCAACACTGGAACATCACATGTCTAAATATTTTGCATAATGTGTCTTACAAACCGAGTTTAAAGTCAATAGAATGAAAAATGTTTTCTCTATTTAACATTTTCTTATCATTTTCCAACACTGGTGGTGAATTTTCCAACTTCGGAACATCACATGTCTGAATATTTTCATAATGTGCTTACAAACAGAGTTTAAATTTAATAGGATGAAAAATGGTTTTTCCTTACAACATTTTACTATCATTTTCCAACACTGGTGGTGAATTTTCCAACTTCGAAACATCACATGTCTAAATATCGGATAAAAAATATTATATTTTCCAACACTGGTTTATGGGACATAACTAAACCAAACTTAACCACCCATAAAAGTATGCCATATAATATTTCCACACACATTCTTTGTCGCCTGACGGACAATTTGGTTGCTTTTTGGTCCGTTGGCTTTGTTTGTACGTGCGAAATGAGTGCAAAAAGTCGCCTCAAGTAGTTTTGCTTAGGTTATGACGGTTACTTGAAAAACTTGAAAAAAAAAAAACGATTTCCCGCCGGCGGCCACTGTGGCAGCCTAGTCTGGACGTTCCTTTGGAGAATTCTCTTCTGTTTCTTTCGTTTTTTTTTTTTTTTTTTATGTTGTCGCTAATGACGCAGCGGTAGGGACAGCAGCGGCGGGAGTGGCAATTGTTGACTAGCCCTAAAGGGAAAATTGAAATAAAAAACAAAAAAAAAAAAAAAAAGAGAAGGAAATCGCACTCCCCGCATCGCCATCCGCCAAGTGTTGTGTCTGAATGCTCGAGGGCCGGGTGGACGCCAAAAGTAATTGCTGGTCTGCTGCCAAGTTAACAGCACAATTTCGACTCCAAAATAAAATACAAGTTAGTTAATCCCACAACGTGTTGAATTTAATCAGTGACCAATTTTTCACTTTCCCCCATTCTGGAAATTTGGCGCTTAGATGAATGCCTCGGGTCATATGGTGGTCCAACCGCCCCAAGCTTTTGGTTTTTTTTTTCTCTGACTTTGAATTAGACTTCTGGCACATATTTGAACCTCGTTTTAGCCTGCTTGCTGGGACTTTTGGCACTGCGCCCAGCTTTGTTGTCAATAATTGCATTGATGATGAGCAGAAGGGGGAGTAGGCGGACGGGATTAATTGGTCTTTAAGCAGAGCTTAATTGGTAATTGCCCGACGAGGATGAAACAGAAATTCAGAAGAGTAAGCAAGGCGAACAAATTAAAAAGAAGAATCAGCTACATCTGTTACGGGTCGTCTCCTTAAAGGTTTCTCCTAATTTTCTTACAAAAAATTTAATTCTCTCTCAAAGTTTGTGTTATATTCGAAAGTTCATATTTGTGATTTAATTTAATTATGCAGAGACGAAATATAACAGTTATTTTAATAAAACTCTTATAGAAATAAAACTATGAAGCTGATGTGGTAAAATTATTATAAATACATAAAAAACTTGGCTTTCCTTTCCTTTATTGATATCCACAATAAACTTTTTTTTGCTGACTTTTATTTTAAGTCAGTTATTTTTTATTGTTAATAACAGTTATTAAAGACTTTTTAACAGTTATTGAAAGACTTGTATAATTAAATTCATTTAATAACAGTTTTTTTAAAGAATTTTAATAAAGAGTCAAGAAATCAAAGTGACTTAAGAACGTAACAGTTATTGAAGACTTCTATTTCATTACTCAGAAATAACAGTTATCGAAAGACTTTTATTATAAAAATATAGTAAATATAACTAATTTAGAGATTTCATTTTTTTTAATCACTTTATTAAAGTCTTGTAATTTATTGTAGCTTTAGCGGTTTGGCTCTTCGTAAATAATTCAATGAGTGTACGTGGGTTGCTATTTAAGTTTCTGGCCTAGGTCACTTCTAGCCATTTAAGGACCAATTGGCCTTTTCCCACAAAAAGTTTGGACTTTTATCAATAAATGCTCCATACAACTCTTTCATGTGTGACCACGTTTGAGATCGATTAACGATTAATCAAAAACTTACCTCGGCAGAAAAATGGAATTAACTCGTGAAAATTTTCGTGCAATCATTTTTCACAACTTTCGACGTGGATTATCACGACAAGAGTGCAACGATGAACTTAAATCTTTGTATGGCGATGAAGCACCATCCTATAGCACTGTGAAAAAATGGTTTAATGAATTCAATCGAGGGCGCCGCTCACTCGAAGACGAAGGTCGTCCAAAAACAGTCGTTGTGCCAGAAAACATTGATGCCGTGCGTGAACTGATAATGCAAGATCGTCTTGTGACATACTGTGAGCTAGAGGCATCCTTGGGCATTTCTTTCACCATTCGATATTGCATGAACACCTGGGCGTAAAAAAGGTTTGTTCTCGTTGGATCCCGCACAAATTGACAATCACTGAAAAAAAGGCTCGTGTGGATTGGTGCAAAGAAATTTTGAAAAAATATAATCGCGGTGTTTCAAAAGACTTTTATAAGATCGTCACAGGTGAGGAATCATGGATCTATGCATATAAGCCCGAATCAAAACAGCAATCGACCGTGTGGGTCTTCGAAGACGAGCCAAATTCAACGAAAGTCGTTCGTGGAAGAAGCACTTCGAAGCAAATGGTTGCCTGTTTCTTTGGCAAAACTGGTCATGTGGCGACTGTTCCGCTTGAGCAACATAGGACGGTCAATTCTGAGTGGTACACCACAATTTGATTGCCTGAAGTCTTCGGAGAAATTCGAAAAACGAACAAGAGAAGACAGATCATTGTGCACCATGACAATGCGAGCTCTCACACATCAGCACACACCAGCGCCTTTTTGACCGCCCAAAACGTCGAATTGATGGGTCATCCGCCGTACAGCCCTGACTTGGCACCCAATGACTTCTTTTTATTCCCGCACATCAAGGGAAAAATGCGTGGTCAACGAATTTCGTCGCCAGAAGATGCTGTTGAAGAGTTCAAAAACTATGTTTTGGAGGTATCTCAATCGGAGTGGAAAAAGTGCTTCGACAATTGGTTTGAGCGCATGCAAAAGTGTATAAATCTTGCTGGAGAATACTTTGAAAAACAATAAAACCATTTTTGATCATAAATATTCGCGTTTTCATTATTAGGCCAGAAATATATATAGCAACCTACGTACCTTGTCATTACCACCGCGATTAAGGAAGGAAAACTTTTATATTGTGATAAAAAAAGTCTTTCACTGAGTTTTATTTACTGAAATTTATAATAATAGTCTTTCGATAACTATTATTTTCTGAGTAATAAAACATAACTGTTATTTATTAAGTTTTTCATAAAAGTCTTTCTACAACTGTTATTTACTGAGTGATATTATGAAAGTCTTTAATAACTGTTATCAAAATAAAGGTCTTGAATAACTGTTGTCTGCGGAGTAAAATTAAAAAGGTCGCTAATTACTGTTATTTAAAGCATAATAAAAAAGAACTTTAAAAAGAACTCTTATTTGTGAACTTTTATAATATAGGTTATAATTTTAAATCACACTTGCAAACCAGGGTTTAAACTAGGGTTGCCGGAAATATGATCGATATATCGAATATCGATATTTTTGTCATAAAAGCGATATATCAATATCGGATATTTTACAAACGCGATATATCGTAATCGAATACTTTTTTGGGATATTTTGGGCTATGTTTTTAAGTTTTGAATGGAAAAGAAAGACAAATTGCCAGCGCATTCCGACTTGGCATTGGCATATGTTTTTTCTCCAAGAAGCTCGGTGCTATCGGAGCGCTTGGCTTCGACCAACAGAACTCGAATAACCGATAAGCACATATGTAACTCAACGCGTCTTCCAAAAATCTCTGTCTAACGATTATTGGTAAAAAACGAGAAGGCAAAGCTAGCTTCGACTGTGCCGAAGTTTTAATACACTTGAAAAAGTTTACTCGAACTAATTTAACCGGTAAAATATATATAGGATATAGATATCAGATATTAAGAAAGTTGAAATCATTGATAATAAAAATTTGATACCATAAAAAACAACTTTTCTTAGTAAAACACATTTTCCGACCGATCGGTCCTATAGCAGCTATATGCTATAGTCATCCGATTTTGATAAATTTTTTCAAAAATATGTGAAAGCATATAAAACTTATATATAACAAAATTGGTGACGATACGATCTAAAACAAAAAAGTTTTCCTCACTAGAACTTCTTTTTTGACCGACCGTTTCTATGGCAGCTATATGCTATAGTCATCCGATTTTGATAAATTTTTTCAGTATTATGTGGAATCATGTAAAACTAATATATACTAAGATTGGTGACGCTACGATAGAAAACAAAAAAGTTTTTCTCACTAAGACTTATTTTCCGACCGATCATTCCTATGGCAGCTATAAGATATAGTCATCCGATCCGGCCGGTTCCGACATATTAGTTGCGTGCAGTAAAAAGAAAATTCTGTGCAAAATTTCAGCTCGATAGCTTTAAAACTGAGGGACTAGTTCGCGTAGAAACAGACAGACAGACGGACAGACGGACGGACGGACAGACGGAATTAAACTCAGCTCGTCGTCCTGATCACGAATATATATAGTTTATGGGGTCGGAATTGAATATTTCTATGCGTTACAAACTTCTGGGCAAAATTAATATACACTTTTCAAGTGTATAAAAAGCACTTATTAGCGAGCCTCGTAAAGAGCAGCCGTGTTTCTGTCCAAGTTGCGATTGCGCACACCGCCATCATTGCATGTATTTTGTTTTTGCTTTTGTTTTTCTTTTCGAAGCGTCGCAATGGCTTGTGCGACTGAGTGGCGTCAAAACAAAAGAATGAAAGATGTTGTTTCAATAAAAAAATACACCTCCCAACAACCACAGCTCACCGCCCCAAACCCGAACCCCAGACCAAAACCACACGACCCCCCGGCCGAGTCTTACGTTCCTTGTACCATTTGATGGTATGGCGTTTCATGGCATGGATCTATTTCAGTTCGTAGTTCATTTATATATTCATAGCTTTCCAAGGTTTCACTGTGTACGTATATAAGTGGTTCTTTGCAATAATATTTCATCCAATGACACCTTATTGTTGACTCTCTGTAATTACAAAAGACCACTGCCAAATCATGAATAATTTATCTACTGATTGCATTTGGTGGTAATGTTTTGTTGGGAAAATCAGTTGTCAACCATTCTGATCAAATTTCTTGTATTCATTCAATCAGAAATTGCCCAGTTGTATGAGTTACATCAGTTATTTGCTAATAAAGCCATTGGTAACCCCACTGTTGCTGCTGTTGCTGTTATCTGACATCCAGGCGACAGCACATGCTCGGAAAATTTCAATAACAGCCGGCGCAAGTCGTCAGCGGTTTGCCAGTTTCGACCAATTGGTCCTCCTCTCTCTCTCTCTCGCTCGTACTCTCAACACTTTACGTATTCTGTTGACCATTTTGCTGTTTGGTTGGTTGACTTTTTATACCCGTTACTCGTAGAGTAAAAAGGGTATACTAAGTTCGTGCAAATGTATGTAACAGGCAGAAGGAAGCATTTCCGACCCCATAAAGTATATATATTCTTGATCAGCATCAATAGCCGAGTCGATATAGACATGTCCGTCTGTCCGTCCGTCCGTCCGTCCGTCCGTCTGTATGAACACCTAGATCTCAGAGACTATAAGAGCTAGAGCTACCAAATTTTCAGTGTAGACTTGTATTGTCTGCACGCAGATCAAGTTTGTTTCAAATTTTTGCCACGCCCCCTCCCGCCCCCGCAATTTGAAAAAAACCTCATATCTCCCACAATTTTGAAAATAGACTGTTCAAACCTTCTAGACATATATCTTAATCATCATTACCTATCGATCCGCCATACATCATTTTTCGATCAGATGAACTATAGTAGAGTTGCCGCCCCCGCAATTTGAAAAATACCTCATATCTCCCACAATTTTGAAAATAGATTGTTTGAACCTTCTAGACATATATTTTAATAATTATTACCTATCGATCAGCCGTACTTCATTTCCTGATCAGATGAACGATAGAAAAGTTGCCGCCCCCGCCATTTGAAAAAAACCTCATATCTTCCACAATTTTGAAAATAGACTATTCAAACCTTCTAGGCATATATCTTAATCCTCATTACCTATCGATCCGCCATACTTCGATTCCCGGTCAGATGTACGGTAGTAAAGTTGCCACCCACGCAATTTGGATAATACCTCATATCTCCCAGGATTTTTAAGATAGACTATTCGAACCCTCTAGACATATATTTTAATCATCACTACCTATCGACCCGCCATACATCGTTTCCTGATCAGATGAACGATAGAAAAGTTCACGCCCCCGCAATTTAAAAAATACCTCATATCTCCCACAATTTTGAAAATAGATTGTTTGAACCCTCTAGACATGTATTTTCATAATAATTACCTATCGATCAGCCATACATCATTTCCTGATCAGATGAGCTATAGTAGAGTTGCTTCCCCCGCAAATTGGAAAAAAAAACTCATATATCCCACAATGTGGACATGTTGATATCCTGAGTAACGGGTATATCGAAGTCGAGCAGGGCCGACTTTAACTTAAGCTCTCGTTTTTTTTTGTTGTTTGCTGTGATTTTGCTGCTGTTGTGGCCCTGAGCTGGCCCACCTGTTTGCCGTGCATAGAACACAAAGTTGTCAAAATGCAACGAATGCAAAATGCTCTTGTTAAAGTCCCTAAAATTTATAAATAAATTCAAGTACTTAAACAAAATTAGGAAACGGAAAATTTCTAAATTTCAATGTTTCGAAAAAAACTCTAAAATGGTTATAGAATTTTCAGAAATTTTGGGAAAGTAACAATAACAAGTTTCCTAATTTTCAGAATATTGGGAATAGTTGTAGTACTATCAAAAAGTTTAAGAATTAAATGATAAATAAATTTCTGGAATCTGTGCTGGCAAAAACGTCAACTCACTTGATAAACGCTGTGTTTTTTTTGTGCCGCTTTTGCTCTGTTCGAGCCGATTGTATCAAGACAGGCGTGAAAAAAGCAACGAACCTACATTAGCCCAAAAATCGAGGGTCGGCATTGTAAGCAGAGAAGTAACCACTGTCAACTAAGAAAATTTTCGTTGAGATAATCAGACAGCGGGCAGAGAGCTTTCAAAAACTTTACTGATCTGCTTTGCTTTTCACCGCTTGGCCGCTGACGATGCAGCAAGCACAGGCAGAGAAGAGAGAGCTTTTATCCAATGAGCCTTAATACCAAGATGTATCTATCAAGGTGTGGCGGTTAGACAAAAGCTCAAGTTTCATCGCTTACATATTGTCAGTGTGCTGCTAACACTTGACGTGAACGGTTGGTCCACGCACGGCTGTTCTCCATGCGCACATGTATGCGCGTACGACTTACACATACATACATACAAAAATATGTGCGTGCATCTCAACTGACGCCTGCAATTTTTTAGTGTGCCTCCGCGCTTGAGTGAGTGGGTGGGTTCGTGTAGCGGACACACAGCCACACACACACACACACACACACTTTCATGCAAACGTTGTCTGTCTCACTATTGCGCAGTTACCTAAAGCTTTTGAGTTTACATATTTTGCTAAGTGCCTCACCTCATAGATACATCTTGGCAGGCACAGGCAGAGAAGAGAGCTTTTATCCAATGAGCCTTAATACCATGGTGTAAATAAAGGTGTATATATTACTGATGCGGCGGTTATTCATAAGGTTTCATTTCATAATTTACATATTCTCAGTTTCCTATTCATGAAAACGTTGTCTGTCTCACTCTAGCGCACTTAGCAAAAAGCTTCGAGTTTACAAATATTACTATTCGCCACACCTGTAATAGATACACCTTGGTGGAAATACACCTGGACCTGCCAAGTAACGCTAATTTTGATTACATTGTGCCCATACGGAGCTGCGAAGTACTGTTGCGCTTAACAGCACATGAATGGATCCTATGTTAATAGCCTGTGGAAATCAAGTTACTTTGAACAGCTAAAAAAATTTTATTGCAAACAATGTTATTTTAACCTTTTTCTAGAGAAAATAGCTGCAATAGAATTTAAATCTAACTCCGTTTGTGTGGAAGTTTTAATACAGTCGTAAATGCTCGCTTTTACAAGGGTTCGAATTACTTAATAAAAATAGCAAAAAACATACACTGCTTTAAATGCGGAAAAGAATTTTAACAGTTGTAGCAAAATTAAATAAATCAAAATGAATAGTCGACATTGCATTTGCTTGGTGTGTAGTAGTAGAATTATGCACGATTAAAGGGGAGGTCACGAATGATCACGCATGATAAAAAATCTATATAACGAATTACGTTGTGTTTTTTTTTTTTTTTTTTTTTTTTTTTGGGCATTATGATTCGTGAGACATGCACAAGTTAGTGGTGGCATTCAATTCCATTGCCAGATATGTGTTTAATGTCGGACTTCATATAAATAGAAACACTTTCAAGCAGCTTTGAAAGCTGAATACAATTGAATAGGTTCCTTATTTATATGAAATATTGTGAAGAACTACATTTTTATCTCATCTGAGTATAGGCCTACAATATTATTAATCAAATTTAATAGAAACAAAATTTCGTGAATACTGCATGACTTTTATTCACGATGTATAACTTTAACACGCACGAATCACGGATTCATACTCACGAAAGTCTGTGATTTCTCACGATCACGTCGTGACACATAGTGACAAACCGACCCGTTTAATTAATTGAAAAATACCACGATATTCAAGTTTTGGTGTAATTTCTTAATAAATCTGCCCACACTAGACTTACGCTCCACCTTAACGTAATATATGCCAAAGTAAGCTAAATTATTTACTTCGCAGGTCCGTATAGGGCTTAAGAGTGTAAACAAAAATGGCAGTACACAAATTTTGTATGTATGTGTCAGCAAACAAGCCAACGAGCAGCATGAAAATAACCTTTCTCATCCATTTTCAGCTGCACACTGAAAATATGTCAACTAAGAAGAGAACGTGTCGATCGTCTGCCTCGCCTCGTCGAAGCCCATAAGGTGAAGCAAGCATTTGTAAGTGTATTAGAAATTCGGCACAGTTGAAAATTGCTTTGCCTTTACGTTTTTATGACAAATTTGAAGTAAGTGAGCGATATTAGTCAGTTAGGTAAATAGTTATCTGTTTTACACAAAAGATATGTATATAAGTCTATCCGATCAAGAGCTGTAAAGGGAACTGTAGAGTGCGTGAAGCTACAAATGAGTAAATATGAGTAATCTTATGCCGCAAAAGCTTAAGCGGTACAAAAAGTTTCGTCTATCAGCACTTAAGCAGTATTTTCACTTGTCTGACTTCTCAGATGAGTTTCTGTAAGTTGTGTGAGTTGTGTAATATTTAATCTGAGAAATTCAAATGCGTCAATTTTTAGTGTAAAATCCTGTAGTGTAAATCCTAATGTCAGTTTTTTGGCAGCCAACACACAACTTCCTGTGGTATTTTACAGCCATCTCATATGAGATCTCAGACAAGTGAAAATACAGCTTTACAAAAGCTACAACAACAACGCACAAAGCTTGGCTATCGAGCTGTCCATGAAGTCATCATGACTTGTCATCATCCATCCATCCAATCGAACTTCTAACAATCAAACGCTTTCACAGTCATTTCCCCTTTGCATAGTCATTAAGTTGGTCATTGTGTCAATACCAGGACAAAGTAAATGAACTTATTCCTTGCTGGATATTTACAAATGTCAACTAAAAGACAGAAAGAACGGAGACTGAGAACCTGTTTCAATTGTACGCATCCGTTTTGCATATGCCGCCTGCCAATTGTTATTTTCCTCTCAGCCTTTTTTTTTTCTGTCAATCCTGTCGAGAAACTTATTGCCTTTTCACAATTACAAAAGTAATGGAGAGTTTTTACAGCAAAAGCAAAATGGCCAATGGCTTGGTTCCTTCGGGTCCTTTGGGTCCTTTATTATTGTTTCAGTCTTTTTCACATTCGCGTCCACATGTCGCCTGGCATTTTGGTTGTAAAACTGCATCGTTGCAGACGCTCCTGCTCTGCTGCATTTTGGTCAAACTGCAGCCGGGAATGGGGAAATGGGCTGGAATGGGATGGGATGGGATCGGAATGCAGCGTTGTCGCCGCTTTGCGCATTAACCGCGTGCGCTAACTGTGTTTGTTGGTAAAATGGCGAATGGCAGGACGACCAGCCAGCCAGCCAGCCAGCATGTTGCCAGCTTCAGCGTCTCCCATCAATGCATCTGCGTTGGGGTAATAAAGTCAGTTGACTTTATGTATGCATTCGATTGTTTCCGATTCCGTTCTTAAAAATTTGCCTAGACAACAAAAAAATGGAATTTGCTTTGGCAGTTGGTTTACTTAAGCCTTTGACAAAAATTCCTATATTTTATATTCCCCAAAATTAGACCCTAAAAAGAAGACTTAAACGCCGCGACTGTTAGAATTTAAAATAGAAAATTAGATATTAAAAATTTTGTATATCCGGCTCGAACGACCAGAGAGTTTTTAGTCCGTTTAGTGGTTAGCTCATATAACTCGTTTGTTTATTTATTGTAGTTTATATGAACCTATATAACAATCTTTTATTATCAGAAAGGATCCGTGATAAGCCATCATAATTTTATATCCTAAGGAAAATAGTTTTCAAGTCCGGGAATGTTAAATAATAAACATAAAAAGTTCGATTTATATGAAAAGACAAGTGATATGCAAAGTTAATATTTATGTATATATGGATATGAAAAATTAAGTATATCCGGCTCGAAGGACCAAAGAGTTTTAGTCCTTTCTTTCTTTTATCAATCTTTTATTATCCGTAATCAAATAAAATCAGTGAATATAACAAATTTAGTATATCCGGCTCGAAGGACCAAAGAGTTTTTAGTCCCTTCATTCTGTTATCAATCTTTTATTATCCGTAATCAAGTAAAATCAGTGGATATGGAAAATTTAGTATATTCGACTCGAAGGACCAGAGGGTTTTTAGTAGCCTTATTCTTTTATCAACCTTTTATTATCCGTAATCAAGTAAAATCAGTGGATATAAAAAATTTATTATATCCGGCTCGAAGGACCAAAGAGTTTTTAGTCCCTTCATTCTGTTATCAATCTTTTATTATCCGTAGTCAAGTAAAATCAGTAGATATGGAAAATTTAGTATGTCCGGCTCGAAGGACCAAAGAGTTTTTAGTCCTTTCATTCTCTTATCAATCTTTTTTATCCTATCATTCTATTCCGTACCAAAAACAGCAGTAAAATCATATGTAAAATTTAGTATATCCGGCTCGAAGGACCAGTTAGCTTTTTGTCTTTTCATTCTTTTATCAATCTTTTATTACCGGTAATCAAGTAAAATCAGTGGATATGGAAAATTTAGTATATCCGACTCCAAGGACCAAAGAGTTTTTAGTTATTTCATTCTTTTATTATCCGTAAGCAAATAAAATCAGTGGATATGGAAATTTTTTGTATATCCGGCTCGAAGGACTAGTCTTTAGTCCTTTCATTCTTTTATCAATCTTTTATTATCCGTAATCAAATAAAATCAGTGGATATAACAAATTTAGTATATCCGGCTCTTTAGTCCCCTTATTCTTTTATCAACCTTTTATTATCCGTAATCAAGTAAAATCAGTGGATAAAAAACTAAGTATATCCGGCTCGAAGGACCAGTTAGCTTTTAGTCCTTTCATTCTTTTATCAATCTTTTATTATCCGTAATCAAGTAAAACCAGTGGATATTAAAAATGTAGTATATCCGGCTCGAAAGACCAGAGAGTTGCTAGTTCTTTCATTCTAATATTAATATTTTATTATCCGTAATCAAGTAAAATCAGTGGATATGGAAAATTTAGTATTTCCGGCTCGAAGGACCAAAGAATTATTAATCCTTTTATTCTATCAATATTTTATTTCCCGTAATCAAGTAAAATCAGTGGATATGGAAAATTTAGTATATCCGGCACGAAGGACCAGAGGGTTTTTAGTACCCTTATTCTTTTATCAACCTTTTATTATCCGTAATCAAGTAAAACCAGTGGATATAAAAAATTTAGTATATCCAGCACAAAGGACCAGTTAGTTTTTACTCCTTTCAATCTTTTATCAATCTTTTATTATCCGTAATCGAATTAAATCAGTGGATATGGAAAACTTTTATTATCCGTAATCAAGTAAAACCAGTGGATATAAAAAATTTAGTATATCCGGCACAAAGGACCAGTTAGCTTTTAGTCCTTTCAATCTTTTATCAATCTTTTATTATCCGTAATCGAATTAAATCAGTGGATATGGAAAATGTAGTATATCCGACTCGAAGGACCAGAGGGTTTTTAGTCCCCTTATTCTATAATCAATCTTTTATTATCCTTAATCAAGTAAAATCAGTGGATATGTAAAATTAAGTATATCCGGCTCGAAGGACCAGTTAGCTTTTAGTCTTTTCTTTCTTTTATCAATCTTTTACCGGTAATCAAGTTAAATCAGTGGATATGGAAAATTTAGTATATCCGACTCCAAGGACCAAAGAGTTTTTAGTTCTTTCATTCTTTTATTAATCTTTTATTATCCGTAAGCAAATAAAATCAGTGGATATGGAAAAATTTTTGTATATCTGGCTCGAAGGACTAGAGAGTCTTCAGTCCTTTCATTCTTTTATCAATCCTTTATTATCCGTAATCAAATAAAATCAGTGGATATAAAAAATTTAGTATATCCGTAATCAAGTAAAATCAGTGGATAAAAAACTAAGTATATCCGGCTCGAAGGACCAGTTAGCTTTTAGTCCTTTCATTCTTTTATCAATCTTTTATTATCCGTAATCAAGTTAAATTAGTCGATATTAAAAATGTAGTATATCCGGCTCGAAGGACCAGAGAGTTACTAGTTCTTTCATTCTAATATTAATATTTTATTATCCGTAATCAAGTAAAATCAGTGGATATGGAAAATTTAGTATTTCCGGCTCGAAGGACCAAAGAGTTATTAATCCTTTTATTCTCTTATTATCCGTAATCAAGTAAAATCAGTGGATCTGTAAAATTTAGTATATCCGGCTCGAAGGACCAGTTAGTTTTTAGTTGCTTTCATTTTTATCCGTAATCAAACGTCATAGTTTCCCAACAAAAGCTTTCCGTTTTTTAAAAGTAAAAAACAAAATATAAAAACCACACCTCAACTTTCCTAGTTAATCAAACAATTCACGCCCAGTAGCAGCCGTGCAGCCGTTCCACTTGATGATAATGATGCATAATAATAATCAAATTTAGATTCTAATATAAATTCATATCCATTCGCTTTACGGTCATATGCAGCAGCCACAGTAGAACAGACTCGTAGTTCAATTGAAGGCCAATGCGAAACTTTCATTAAAGTCGTAAAAAAAGTGGAAAAGTGGAATGAAAGCGGTAAATAAAATCCAAGTGAAATGCAAAACAAGCCAACAAACGAAATGAGCAGCAGTCTGGGTAACCGTTGAAGGAAGTAAAGGCCTTGGCTGCCATTTGCCATACGCTGCCATCTTCATTTCCATCATCATCATCATCATCATCGTCATCTCGCATCATAATCAACATGAAAATCAAATTTGAATTTATGAAGCGCCAGACAGCTGAACTGGGTGGGTGAGCCATCATCTGCTTACATTTGCTCATTTTCATTTTGTGTGTGTGTGTTCGTTTTGACTCACAGTTTTTCCGTCTGCCTTTCCCATTTCCTGCCGCTGCTGTTGCTGCTCTTTTTTTTTTTGTTGTTTTTGGGGCAATAAGCGGCAAAACATGCGTTGCATTCAAGTCGACGTTGTATGCCTCATTTATTCATTTGCTGCAATTACATTTCGTTTCTCCATTCGTGAATAAGTGAAATCATTTAGCATAGTTTTGGGCGCATGTGTTTCACATAACCATTCGCAGTTGGACGCGGCTAAAGAACTAAGGTGCATACCAAAACGTTAGGTCACTCTAAAAAAAGTTACAAGTTTAAAGTTTTATGCAATTTATTAAAATTCTTAATCAACTCTATTAAAAGTTTTTCTATATATTAAAAAATTCTTACGGTAAAGTTGAAAAAGCAACGCATTTTGTTACATTTAACTGACAGTTACCTTTACTGTGAAGATGAGAAAACGGCAGTCTAAAGTACGCAAATTTAAAAAAAAAAAAAAAAAAAAATAACTCATCACATATGTACGATTTTAACTTCATTTTAAAAACTGAATTTACTAGTGTTTCCCTTTCCTAGAAAATTTAGTTTGATTTCAACTCTCGTGTGCTTCAAGCTAAAAGTGAAAGAAAAAAAGAAAAAAAAAAAATTGGATTTCCTGGAAAGTAAAAAGTAAACAAAAAAACATTCGATACGTTTTGGAATTCGTGCAGTTTCGGCGGTCATCGGCTTAACGATTCGTTTTCGTATTTATTCGTGTTCAACATCTTATCGATTCTTTGCTCTAGCCATTCGCAACCGCATTCATACGTGGTAAAAATCTACTCAATTGGTTGCTCAGCTTTAGCGATTCGCCAAAGCGTTAATCCGTTGCTTAGATCTTACTGGCTTTTGATTCATCAGTTAATTTGCTAGCAATACGTTCGGCTGACGCTCTGGTTGATGAGTTCTTGCGAAACGATTCGTTTTTATACTTCAGCAAATCGCTGCCTAATTTTTGTTATTGTTGATTTCTTACGAGGTTTTAAGCGATTCGTTGCTTAACTCTACCAATTCGCTTTGAATATATTCGTTGTTAAATCTTAAGCGATTCGTTGCGACTTGTTAGTAAGTTAGTAAGCTGTCAAGCGATTCGTTGCTTAAGTCTAAGCGATTCGCTACTGCTTAGGCATAATAAACGATTTCTTACTCGTTAAGAAACTGTAAGCTCAGCTCTAGCGATTCGCTTTTAACGTATTCGTTTTTAAACCCTAATCGATTTGGTGGCACTCGCTAGTAAGCTTTTTTACTATTTCTGACAAAGCTTCTGCGATTTGCTAATAAATTAAATAAATTCGCAAAGTCAAAACGATTCGTTGCCACTCGTTGCTAAGCTGTTTAATGATTGCTTGCATAGCTCTAGCGTTTCGCTACTACTTACAATAAATTTGTGAAGTGAAAACGATTCATTGCCACTCGCTGGTAAGCTTTTTAACGATTGCTTGCAAAGCTTTAGCGATTCGCTGCTAAATAAAATAAATTCGCAAAGTCAAATCGATTCGCTGCCCCTCGTTGGTTAACTTTTCCACGATTACTTGCACAGCTTCAGCGATTCGCTACTACATACAATAAATTTGTGAAGTCAAAACTATTCGTTGCCACTCGTTAGTAAGCTTTTCGAAGATTGCTTGCATAGCTCTAGTGATTAGCTACTGAATACCATAAATTCATTAAGCCGCTATTCCCCGATACGTTGCTTTGCTCTAGCGATTCGCTACTGAATCAGATCGTTGCTGAAATATTCGTTGCGATTTTCTAGAAAGCTTTTAAGCGATTAGTTGCCTTACTTCAGCGAATCACAATTGAACATATACGTTGTTAAAACCTTAGCTTTTCGTTGTACTCGCTAGTAAGTTTTGAAGCAACTAAATCACTTCGCCACTGAATTAATTCGTTGAAAAAAATAAACGAATTGTTGCAACATTATAGAAAATTTTAAGCCAATTGTTGCCCAACTTTAGCGAATCACAGACGAAATTTTTGTTAACTTTGCTGCTACTCGCTACTTAACTTTTAAGCGATTCGTTGCCAAAGTCAATCGTTGTCGTTGTTAAGATATAAACGAATTGTTGCAACTTTCTAGTAAGCTTTTAAGCGAATTGTTGCCTAACTTCAGCGTTTTCTTGCTACTCGCTAGTCAACTTTTCAGGGATTGGTTGCCTATCTTTAAAGATTCATTACTGAACTTATTCGTTGTTAGGACTAAAACGATTCGCTATTGAGTGTCTTCGTTATTAAAACCTAAACATTAAATTGTGACTCGTTGGTAAACCTTTGCTTAAAATCTAAACGATTCGTTGTGACTCGTTAATAAGCTCCTAAGTGATTTGCTAATTAGGAACAACCATTCGCTATTAAGTATCTTCGTTAGTAAAACCTTAACATTCAATTGTGACTCGTTGATAAGCCCTAGCTTAACTCCATTTGTTACTAAAATCTAAACGATTCGTTGTGACTTGTTGGTAAGCGGATAAGTGATTTGTTGTTTAGGTTTAACTATTGGCTATTGAGTTAGTTCCTAATCGTTCAATTGTGACTCGTTGGTTAATTCCATTCGTCATTTAAATCTTAAAGATTCGTTGTGACTCGTTAGCAAGCTTTTGATTAGCTCTGGTGAAGCGCAAGTGTATTTATTCGTGGCTTAAATCTAAGTGTACTATCAAATCGTAAAATTCCACATTTGATTTTCGTACTCGTTACTTATTTTAACTTTTTTTTGTGTTATTCGGTTTCGTGTCTCGTTGATTTATTTGTTTACTCGTTACTGTATTTTTACCTTGCCTAAATCGCTTTTGTTTGGATTTCACTTTGGTTTACTTTTTTCTACACGTTGCTGAATAACTTGTACTTGTTTCGTTGCTAAAACTCTTCGCCATGTTGTGAGTATAATGCTTTTCTTTTTGATAAACTTGCTTAGAAGGTCTACATTTCCCCCAATTATGCAGTCCCGATGTATTTAATGTGGCTTTGATTATGATTATTGGTCTGCTATTTCTGGCTTCGATTGCTCATCATGCCATCTACTTTTTGGGCTATTTGCGCAAATTCAACTCTGGCTGGCAGGTGGTTCAATATCAGGAGGCCCCACTCTGTCCTTTAAATCTAACTCGTTTGCGTGTGGTCAAGCGTAAGATACTCGTTTTGGATATGGACCAGACTTTGATTCATGCTGTGCGCAATCAAAACTTTGAAACAAATCTCTCGATGCCGCATGATTATAGCTTCAGCCTAGAGAATACACCTGGTGTCTATTTGGTGTATAAGCGTCCGCATTTGGATCTATTTCTCGAGAAGGTGTCCGAGTGGTATGATATTTTTATATATACAGCCGCTACGATCCATTATGCCGATGCCATACTCGATCAGTTGGACCGCAATGACAAATATTTTCGCTCAAGACTGTATCGTACCGACTGCATAGATATACACGGTCTACACAGCAAATTTGTGGGCATAATTGATCCGGACTTGAGCAATATAATGCTAGTGGATAATTCGCCAATGGAGTGCGCCTTTAATCCGTCCAATTCGATACCAATTTGTGATTTTCGTGGTGATCCTGCTGACATGGAGTTGCAAAAATTGCTAATATTATTGGACTGTTTGCGTTTCACGCGTGATGTACGTTCGGTGCTAAGACGTCATATTGATAGCAATCCGATAATTGATACCTTAATACGTTTCACGGCCAAATCAGCAGAGGAGGTGTCTATGCGGCGTGATTATCGTCGCTATGGGCGTTGAAATGCGGTGTGAAGAGAATTCTAGAATAAGTGTTTGCCTTATAAATTTTGGGTTAAAAATTTTGGAGTATATGTTCAAAAATTGTGTTATTAAAATTATAATAAATAATTCTGAAGTCAGAAAAAAAGGATTCTGAGCTTGGGGTGAAAAAACCTTTAAGTGCCATTTTCTAATGTTAACTTTAGTAAATCCAGGTGCTTATTGCGAAAATATATGTAGCCTATTTTTAGGCACCGGTTAAAACCATATGTGGGTCGTCGTAGATACAAGCAAAGATATTTTAAAAGCGTCCTAAAAGTAGGCAACATATATTTTCTCAATAAGGACCTTGATTTACATAAAGGTGTACATAAATTAAGGATGTGGCATTTCCAAGTCCAAAAATGACCGTTAATATTATTGAAATAAATAATTTTTCTAGAAAATGCATTATTTAATCAATCACCTATGTGTCTTATAGCCTCTCTCCACTAAGGCAGATATGTACATATTTTCACATATTATCACATATTGAAAAAAATGTTACGTATTTCCCATAGGAAAAAAAATGTACATATTTAAGATATGTGTACACATATCGACTGCTGTCAGTGCTGAAAAACAAAATACAATAAAATATTCTCATTTTTCCTGGGGCAAATATTTGTGTCCAAGAACCAGCAGCACTTCCCTGCAAAAATGCAAAAGTTTGGCCACTATGGATGCTGAAACTCCAAACAGCCTACCTACTGAGCGGAACTCTGCCGAAGACCCAAGCGTATGTAGCAGGGCATACAGTACAATCATATTTTAGCTAAGCATGTGTGCGTGGCAACCGATACGAAATACGATACGATGCGCTTGTCCAAAGCAATCGCCTTTCATAAACTTGGGTCCTGCTTTGACAGGCATTCCAGATGTTCCACGAGCAGTTTAAAGCAGAGTTCGCCAGCCATTGCCCTTGGGGGCCGAAAGCATTCGGCAAATCAAATGCATATCAGCCGATTGCTTACCGAAGTCGTGCTTGACTGATTGGCACGATAGTTTAACTCAACCTAAGCTTCTTGGATAGCACGTCAACGTCGTTTTGCTACCAGGCAACACGTGAAAGCACTTTTACACTTTTTCTCTTTCTTTTTGGCGAACCCTGGTTTAAAGCATAGTTCGCCAACCCCTAGGGGCCGAACACATTCGGCATGCATATGATCTGATTGCTTGCCAAAGTTATGCGTGACTGATTCGCAGAGAGACAAACTCTACCTACTCTTTATGGGAAGAGCAACACTTCCACACGTTTTCTCTTCTCTCTTCTTGGCGATCACTGCTTTAAAGTTGTGTTTGTCCACACGGAAACTCTTTTTAATCAAACATTTTACTGTTTGTTAGGCAAACACAAATCAAATCAAACAAAAATCAACTGTCAAATTGTCAACAAACCTGAAAAAAATGTACATATCCTAGTGGAATCGTTCTAAAAAAATATATGTACATATCGATATATGTAAACGTAGTGGAATGAGGCTATTAGATACAATTTGAATTTTTGTTTAATACGAATCTGGTCATATAATTCCCAACTGGTTCTAGCACTTTTCTGAATGTTAAGGAAAACATGTGACATTGTGAGCCTAAAACTTCTTTGGTTATACCTTATGGATCATAGCGTCACTTTACCCTTATTTAATTCTGTAATAAATAGTTTAAGAATTTGTCAGAACATTTTATACTTGCTTTATGTACTCAGGTTTTGTTGCTGTATGCTGTATGCTGTATGCTGTATGCTGTATGCTGTATGCTGTATGCTGTATGCTGTATGCTGTATGCTGTATGCTGTATGC
Organism: Lordiphosa mommai; assembly: GCA_018904225.1. Taxonomy (NCBI): domain Eukaryota; kingdom Metazoa; phylum Arthropoda; class Insecta; order Diptera; family Drosophilidae; genus Lordiphosa; species Lordiphosa mommai. The sequence goes on from JAEIFT010000555.1 coordinate 120,920, forward strand.
TGTATGCTGTATGCTGTATGCTGTATGCTGTATGCTGTATGCTGTATGCTGTATGCTGTATGCTGTATGCTGTATGCTGTATGCTGTATGCTGTATGCTGTATGCTGTATGCTGTATGCTGTATGCTGTATGCTGTATGCTGTATGTGTATGCTGTATGTGTATGCTGTATGCTGTATGCTGTATGTGTATGTGTATGCTGTTGCTGTTGTGTTGTATGTGTTGTGTATGTGTATGTGTATGTGTAGTGTAGCTGTTGTATGCTGTATTGTTGTGTATGCTGTATGTGTATGCTGTATGCTGTATGCTGTATGCTGTATGCTGTATGCTGTATGCTGTATGCTGTATGCTGTATGCTGTATGCTGTATGCTGTATGCTGTATGCTGTATGCTGTATGCTGTATGCTGTATGCTGTATGCTGTATGCTGTATGCTGTATGCTGTATGCTGTATGCTGTATGCTGTATGCTGTATGCTGTATGCTGTATGCTGTATGCTGTATGCTGTATGCTGTATGCTGTATGCTGTATGCTGTATGCTGTATGCTGTATGCTGTATGCTGTATGCTGTATGCTGTATGCTGTATGCTGTATGCTGTATGCTGTATGCTGTATGCTGTATGCTGTATGCTGTATGCTGTATGCTGTATGCTCTTGATTAAGCTTAAGCGCAAATTCTACTCATGTCCAAGCTTAAGCTCATGCTCTAGCATTTTATGCTCTTCCTTTTAAGCCCCAACTCTTGCTCAGGCATTTGCTCCTGCTTCTGCCCCTTGCATTTGCTTTTGCATATACATTTACAAAATTACCCACCTGCACGCGTAAACTCCATCAACACCAATCCGCAACCCGCGTCAAATCAAATCAAGCGATTACCCAAACATGGACACACATTATCGGCCTTCGTTCCAGGCTCGCACCCCATCAACGTCATCACGGGGTCCCCAAGCTGGTCGCATGTTGTTTACGGTTTTACAATTCCGCTGATTACCAATGACCAAAGCTTACCCCCCACCTCAATGGGCTTAGTCTCACACACACACACACACTGAAAGCCTCCTCCTCCCCCACCTCCTCCTCCCCCGCCAGGTTATGCGAGAGAAATTAGTACAGTAATCCTCCGACTAAGACTGACAATTAGATAATGCGGCATGGATTAGTAGACGGCGCGTCGTCTCGTGTTGCTCTTTTCATTTCATGAGCCTGGGTTGCCCCGCGGTGAGTTGTCTCCTACATCACATGGTGGTTATTGTTGGTGTGTTTTGACAGTGCCTAATGAGCCATGGAACTTAATAAGCAAGCACTTGTAATTACTTCTTCCACTTGACTGCGGGGTGGAGGAGACAACACACTGACCCAATAGCTGGTGGGAACAGAGGGGGCCCATAGCCATAAAGTCTGACTCGTTGCGAGCGGGGCAGGAGTCGGCCATAAAGCGCGCATAGTAAATTGAATTTTGTAGCCTTCTGCGGGATTTGATGTACACTTCGTATGTAGTATGTTTGGGGTTTGGCTTTGGCCAAGGACAAGTGACGCACAGGAGCAACAGCTGCTTTACGAGAGCTTTGCCACTTAGGCCAGGTTAGGTAAGAGTAGCACTCCTTTTTTTTTTTGTGTGCCCCACCAAGTTTATGTGAGGTTATGTTCAGGTTTATGACTGCCTGTGGTTCTCCAAGGCATTGGAGTGAGATAACTCAACATTATTTGAATATTTTCTTGTTGTTGTTTTTTTCTTTTCAGAGCTCTGATGGTGTGAAACCCAAAAACAGTCCCAGATGAGCAATTTAATTTCAGGTAAGTTCAATGTTCTAAAATATTAAAGGGTTACCCAAAATATTGGAAGTGGTTCAAATTTTTCAAGTCTAAAACAAACTCAATTTGCGTATGGTATACACCTACTTACATGCAAAAGCATGTGACTGTATCTCTTGAAGTTTCTAGGATCGACTTACGTAGGGAAAAACGGTCAGATAGACGGACAGACAAACGGACAGATAGACGGACGGACGGACGGACGGACAGAAAAAAAAAACAGACGGACAGACAGACGGACAGACTGACGTGTACTCAGTCGGACAGACAACCGGACATAGGGATAGAAAGACGGACAGACGGATAGGAAGACGGACAGATAGACGGACAGACAGACGGACAGACACACGGACAGATAGACTGACAGATGGACGGACAGACTGACGTAGAGACAGACGGACAGATAGACTGACAGACGGACGGACAGACTGACGTAGAGACAGACGGATAGACAAACGTACAGACAGACGGACAGATAGACGGACAGACAGACGGACAGACAGACGGACAGACAGACGGACAGACAGACGGACAGACAGACGACAGACAGACAGACGGACAGACAGACGGACAGACAGACGGACAGACAGACGGACAGACAGACGGACAGACAGACGGACAGACAGACGGACAGACAGACGGACAGACAGACTGACGTAGAAACAGACGGACAATCAGATTGATAGACTGACGTATAAACAGACGGACTGACAAACGGACAGACGAATAGAAAGACGGACAGACGGATAGAAGGACGGACAGATAGACGGACAGATAGACGTACAGACTGACGTAGAGACAGACGGACAGACAGACGGACAGACAGACAGACAGACGGACAGACAGACGGACAGACAGACGGACAGACAGACGGACAGACAGACGGACAGACAGACGGACAGGACAGACAGACGGACAGACAGACGGACAGACGGACGGACGGACAGAGAAAAAAAAACAGACGGACAGACTGACGTGTACCCAGTCGGACAGACAATCGGACAGAGAGATAGAAAGACGGACAGACGGATAGGAAGACGGACAGATAGACGGACAGACAGGCGGACAGACACACGGACAGATAGACTGACAGATGGACGGACAGACTGACGTAGAGACAGACGGACAGATAGACTGACAGACGGACGGACAGACTGACGTAGAGACAGACGGATAGACAAACGTACAGACAAACGGACAGATAGACAGACGGACAGATAGACGGACGGATAGATATGGCTAAATCGACTCGGCTCTTTAAGCTCATCAAAAATATTTAAATCCATTTAAAATTGTCTTGAATATTATCTACCCTATATCTAGGATATTGACGATTTAATACATATGTATATAAGCCTGACTTCTAACATTTGGACATTAGCTTATGTGTTTTCTGATGAATATTCATTGATCATTGAAATTCCCTCGATTTAATGCTTTGCTTGATTTGGGTTCGGGTTGAAAGTTTTGGTTCATAATCCGGCTCGAAGGACCAAAAATAGCGTTTGAGTTTTGAATGTAATTAATTTTGAATTGTCCGGCTCGAAGGACCAAAAAATGTCAGCCTTGAACTAACCTGAAATGAATTGTAATTGAAATGAGTATTTTGAACTAGAATCAAGTACTATTGAGATCTAGGTAATAATAATATTTTTTTCAATCTTGACTTTCTGTGTCGAGTGCCGACGTATTTGCAAGTTTCTCTCTCTCTCTCTTTGTGTGGCACTTATCTGTGCAGCCATTAGCCCGAGTTTGTCTTTGCAACAATGTTGCTTCCTTCTTCCTACCCATTCCAAGCCATTTTCCACCACACATCTGGCAATCCGCTGATTGTCTAAGCCAATTTTATCGCTCCTCTAGGTATTGGCGTTCAACTTGAAACCAAGTCTCCACTCCACACAAGACATATACGTACATATATGTGCTGTTGCGGCGCCACAAACTTCAAAAGAAACTTGCCGCTTAAATCACGTCGGTTTATTAGTTCAACTTTTGAGCGTTGGCCCAGCCTCAGCCACCAGTTTTAGCTCTCGACCCATTGACGTTTATTGAATCAAAATCGTTTGTCCGCCCGGTTGCGGGAGAGCAACGGACCGTTGCTTTGTTGCGCCGCAGCACGGGAAAAAAAAACAAAAAACTGGAAAAATACGCGCGCCAACAGGAAAAAACAAAAGAGATTTCCCCATGGAGTAGTGTTTCAGCGAAAAAACCCCCACCCACTCGAGCGGCATTTGCAAACATTTCAAATCGGCGGGTCATGATTCAAGCACTCAGTCAGCTGTATTTTATTGAATTAAGGCAAGGCAAGGCAAGGCGGCAGCGCAAGAGGTGGAGGAGGACAACGAATGCCACGCTAGGGGCCACAGGCATCGATATGGATGCATTTGCAGTAGGATGCACCAATTCTTTTCTCTCTCACACCACCGCCAATAACTTCATAAATCAAAGCGTTTGCTCAGTCATTTTTAGAATTTGTTTGCTGCCTGCAATTCCCAATCCTGTGAGAGAAATGTAGAAAGAAGAGCAGGGAACAAGTGCAACGACTACAAAATACCTAAACCCCTAGATTTTTTGGGTTTTAATTTATATTAAACACACACCTTCGCTTCGTGCATAACTTACGGGTTTTTTTTTTTTACCGATATTATTGAGATTTTGGGACTAGATAGATATGTAAATTTATTTTAAGCCAGCATGATTTGATGGACAAACTGTTTCGGCTTTTCCAACCTTGGGGTGCATTAGAATATTGAAAACGAGAAGGCAAAGCTAACTTCGACTGTGCCGAAGTTTTAATACACTTGAAAAACTTTACTCCAACCGATTTAACTGGTCAAATATATATAGGATATAGATATCAGATATTTAAAAATTTTAAATCGTTGATAATAAGAATTTCATACCATAAAAAAAACTTTTCATAGTAAAACACATTTTCCGACCGATCGGTCGTATGGCAGCTATATGCTATAGTCATCCGATCTTGATAAATTTTTTCAAAATTATGTGAAAGCTTATTAAGCTTATTTTCTATAGCTAGTAAGTTAGGGTATACTTAGCTTTTACAAAAAATTGTTATACTGTCGTGACCAATGCTAACCTATAAGACTCTGTCTAATTGTATTGGGAAAAGAATAAATCTAAATCTAAACTTATATATACCAAGATTGGGGACGCTACGATAGAAAACCAAAAAGTTTTTCTCACTAGAAGTAGTTTTTTGACCGACCCTTTATATGGCAGCTATATGCTATAGTCATCTGATTTTGATAATTTTTTTCAGAATTATGTGGAAGCATATAAAACTAATAAATACCACGATTGGTGATGCTACAATGGAAAACAAAGAAGTTTTTCTCACTAGAACTAGTTTTTTGAACGACCGTTTATATGGCAGCTATATGCTATAGTCATCCGATTTTGATAAATTTTTTCAGAATTGTGCGAAAATATATAAAACTAATAAATACCAGGATAGGTGACGCTACGATAGAAAACAAAAAAGTTTTTCTCACTAGAACTAGTTTTTGGACCGATCGTTCCTATGGCAGCTATTTGATATAGTCATCCGATCCGGCCGGTTCCGACATATTAGTTGCGTGCAGTAAAAAGAAGACTCTGTGCAAAATTTCAGCTCGATAGCTTTAAAACTGAGGGGCTAGTTCGCGTAGAAACAGACAGACGGACAGACGGACGGACGGACAGACGGAAATGAACTCAGCTCGTCGTCCTGATCAAGAATATATATAGTTTATGTGGTCGGAAATGAATATTTCTATGCGTTACAAACTTCTGGGCAAAATTAATATACACTTTTCAAGTGTATAAAAAGTGTGAGTGTGGTTGGAAAGCAGTGTTGGAAAACAGTGTTAGAAAATAGTGTTGGAAAACAGTGTTGGAAGACAGTGTTGGAAAACAGTGTTGGAAAACAGTGTTGGAAAACAATGTTGGAAAACAGTGTTGGAAAACAATGTTGGAAAACAGTGTTGGAAAACAGTGTTGGAAAACAGTGTTGGAACACAGTGTTGGAAAACAGTGTTGGAAAACAGTGTTGGAAAACAGTGTTGGAAAACAGTGCTGGAAAACAGTGTTGGAAAACAGTGTTAGAAAATAGTGTTGGGAAACAGTATTGCAAAACAAAGTTCAAATCAGTGTTGGAAAACAGTTTTGGGAAATACTGTTGAAAGAGTGTTACAAATATACTGTTAAAAATCAATGTTGATAAACATAGCTAAAAAACAATGTTAAGAGCAGTATTGGAAAACAGTGTTGAAAAAGAATGTTGGAAAACAATGTTGGAAAACAATGTTGAAAAACATTGTTGGGAAATAGTGTTGAAAAACACAGTTGAAAAACACTGTTGAAAGAGTGTTGGAAAATACTGTTAAAAATCAATGTTGATAAACATTGCTTAAAAACAATGTTAAGAGCAGTGTTGGAAAACAGTGTTGAAAAAGAGTGTTGGAAAATAGTGTTGAAAAAGAATGTTGAAAAAGAATGTTGGAAAACAATGTTGGAAAACAATGTTGAAAAACATTGTTGGGAAATAGTGTTGAAAAACAGAGTTGGAAAACACTGTTGAAAGAGTGTTAGAAAATACTGTTAAAATCAATGTTGATAAACATTGCTGAAAAACAATGTTCAAACCAGTGTTGGAAATATGGTTGGAAAATAGTGTTGGCATAAAGTGTTAGAAATCTCCCCAAAAGCCAAAGGTCAAGTGGTCTAAAGCATACTACTATTAAGTGTAATTGAAATGCCTCGGTCCATGTGAGCGTTGCGCGTTATTTTAAAATTGAATTTAACCCCATCAAAAAATCTTCCGTACCGAATTTAACGATGTTTCACATCAAAAATTTTTGAATATATTTTCGCCTATATAAAACAGCTTAGCCTTGATCTTAACCCACACCTTCCTTTTTCCGATCTTAAAAATGGATTTTCCCAAATTGAAAAAAATTATTATTATATCATTACAATACGAATTTTTGATGGATCGGCTTAAAAAGTAAGGTTTGATTAAAACCCCCTCCATTTTTCAACTTTGGGGGTATATTTTCCTAAAGCTAGGTATCAAAAGCTTCTTATAAAAAATGATCTTGTTTCATTAGTTTGCTGTAACATAAGTTTCGAAATAGTCATAGCGCTGTCACAGTGTTGCCACCTTATGCATATAGTTTATTGATGAGTCATTTTTTTAATAGATAGAAATTGATCAAAACCATAACCGTAACCGAATATCACATACAATATCACATACAATATTACATACAATAAAATACGGTTCGCTCTTCAACCTCTTTCCCACCCTCCTCCATTTTCCCATCACGGGGGTGTATTTTCCTAAATTGTAACATCATTATACACTTGAAAAGTGTATATTAATTTTGCCCAGAAGTTTGTAACGCATAGAAATATTTATTTCCGACCCCATAAACTATATATATTCTTGATCAGGACGACGAGCTGAGTTCATTTCCGCTTGTCCGTCCGTCCGTCTGTCCGTCTGTCCGTCTGTCTGTTTCTACGCGAACTAGTCTCTCAGTTTTAAAGCTATCGAGCTGAAATTTTGCACAGAGTCTTCTTTTTACTGCACGCAACTAATATGTCGGAACCGGCCGGATCGGATAACTATATCATATAGCTGCCATAGGAACGATCGGTCTAAGAACAAGTTCTAGTTAGAAAAACTTTTTTGTTTTCCATCGTAGCGTCACTAATCTTGGTATATGTTAGTTTTATATGCTTTCACATAATTCTGGAAAAATGTATTAAAATCGGATCACTATATCATATAGCTGCCATAGGAACGATCGGTCGAAAAATAAGTCTTTGTGGGAAAAACTTTTTTGATTTCCATCGTAGCGTCTCCAATCGTAGTATATATTTGTTTCATATGTTTCCACACAATTCTGAAAAAATTTATCAAAATCGGATGACTATAGCATATAGCTGCTATATAAACGGACGGTCAAAAAACTACTTCTTGTGAGAAAACTTTTTGTTTTTTATCGTAGCGTCCCCAATCTTGATATATATTAGTTTTATATGCTTTCACATAATTTCGAAAAAAAATGATCAAAATCGGATGACTATAGCATATAGCTGCCATAGGAACGATCGGTCGGAAAATGTGTTTTACTAAGAAAAGTTTTTTTTTATGGTATCAAATTTTTATTATCAATGATTTAAAAATTTTAAATATCTGATATCCTATATATATTTTTCCAGTTAAATCAGTTGGAGTAAAGTTTTTCAAGTGTATCAAAACTTCGGCACAGTCGAAGTTAGCTTTGCCTTCTCGTTTATTTTCCATTGTAGCGTCACCAATCTTGGTATATATTAGTTTGAGATGATTTTACATATTTGTGGAAAAATTTATCAAAATCGGATGAATACAGCATATAGCTGCCATATAAAGGGTCGGTCAAAAAACTAGTTCTAGTGGGAAAAACTTTTTTATTTTCCATCGTATCGTCACCAATCTTGGTATAGATTAGTTTTATATGCGTCAACACAATTCTGGAAGATTTTATCAAAATCGGATGACTATAGCATATAGCTGCCATAGGACTGATCGGTCGAAAAATGTGTTTTACTGAGAAAAGTTTTTTTTATGGTATCAAATTTTTATTATCAATGATTAAAAATTTTTAAATATCTGATATCTATATCCTATATATATTGTACCGGTTAAATCAGTTGGAGTAAAGTTTTTCAAGTGTATTAAAACTTCGGCACAGTCGAAGTTAGCTTTGCCTTCTCGTTTTTCCTCTTATTTAACCCATTGAGCTCTTCAACTAAATATTATATTCATTGGCTAAAAAATAAGGTTTAAGCCTCCATTTTTCGATGTTTGGGGTGGATTTTTCGGAATCTTCAAAACCAAAATATTTATTGAATTAAATAAAAAAATTAGTTTTAAGGTCAATCAAATGCATAAATGATAAAGAAAGAAATGAACTATGGCCTTGGGAAAGGATTTTTTAAAAATCGGTGTAACATATGTTAAAAAATTTCGAGCAGGATTAGGTTTCATTTCAACTTTATTAAAATTTGCTTTCTCAAACATGGATCAGTCGATACCGATAACCCTCTCCTACTCAATATCGATAACAGGGTTCTTAGGAATATCGATACCAGGGTTACATAAACAACCTTATCAAATATCAACTTGGCCTTTAGTTCTTATCGAGAATTTATATATACTTTATGCTTTTTATCTGCCTTTGCACAAACTGTGTATACCCTTAGTTACTTTATGAGTAACGGGTATAAAAAGTATAACGGAATGTACCAGTTTTACACTAGAATTTTTTTGTTTTTTTTTTTTTTTTTGGTATTTGTGGTACCTCTGGCCTTAGTTGTTGTAATTGCTCTTGCTCGAGTTGCTGTTGTTGTAATTGTTGTTGTTGCTCCTTTCAGCATTGCATTGCTGCTCTTTGTTCCTGCCTTTACCTATGTGGTGGCAGTGTGAGAATGCAAAATGTTCTCTCATTTTTTTGGTTTCTTGCATTTTTCCATGTGATTTAAATTGGCATAGTGGGCGGTGACTCTGCTCATTGATGTGTCGTGTCTGACATTGTCGTTTGTTAAGCTTTATTAATGGTCTTTTGGCTTTTGTGTGTGTTTGGTTTGTACAACCAAAAAAAAAAAAGTGACCAGAGATGAAATGGATTGCTCATTTCTAGCTTACTGTGTGACCCTTTGATGTAAATATTGCAGAAATTTTGACACCATATTCTTTTCCTTTGCCAAACTGTTTGATGTTAGAGCAAGTGTACTTAATCGGTGTCAAGTCTTTTGTTTCAAGTGTTGATAATGTTGATCGGTTAACAGTCTTTCTTTCTTTCTTTTACTCTTCTGCTTGAAACAGGGCTCTTCGCTTAGTTTCCAGCTGATACTTGTTTCTAAAGCTTGTCATACCCTAAGTTTTTATATTTAATGAGGACAACAATCGGAACTTTTTTAAAAAAAAACTAACAAAAATTTTGAATGTCGTTAATAATAAGATGAAAAAGAAAAGACAAAGTTGCCAAAAAAATACGTATTCGTTGAAAACAATGGGCGCGTTCAGAAGAGACACTTGATCACTGATCAGCTTAATAAAACTACTCTTAATATTTAGCACACTTTTAGGGGGTTTTTGATAAATTGACATTTGAGAGGGATTCCTGAAAAGGGAAAAGTAGGCTCCGTAAATTAACAAGAAATATATCAATGATAAGGGAGCAAGTTTTTCTGCTCAACACGACCAATTTATCAAATAAACCTTTATCGCATAATAAGATTCGGATGACACCCAAGCGAATGCAGCTTGTGTAACAGAAGTTTATGATTGACGGAGTCAAAATCCTTTCTTTACAGGCAAATTAGAAACATAAAGAAAAATATTCAAATTGTAAAAAAATTATTTTCAGACATGTAAATTAAAATGTTTCCATTAGAAATGCAAATTATTTTTCTCATATAGCTTACACGAGCATTCTTAAAACGATTGTTATTTATTGAATAATTAGAGCTGCCTTCTGTAAAAAAATATGCGAACAAATTTTTTACATAAAATATTTTACAGGCATGTTAAAAATGTGCAGCAAATCAGAAAAAAGTTGTCCTTAATGATGTGTTAAGGTTTTTTTGCGTTTGTAAAAGAGTATTTTCCATTAATCTAAACAATTTGTACAGGAACTATGGGCGGTGACAAGGAAATCACTAGAGATTTTCGTATAAGCGTTTGCATTCCAAAATAAAATTGTATAGCTTTATGTATTATTTTGATTATGTAATTTCCATGTCAACCCATTGGTCGATCAGCAGGTCATTCCGGAAAATAAATATAAAAATATTTTACAGGTCTGTAAAATATTTTGGGGAAAAGCTTTTTTGTTGATTTTTTTTTTTATAAAAGGCAGCTCGAATCATTTACACTCCTGTAAATAACAATTGTGTCAAAAAAGCTCGGGCTTCATGAGAAAAATATTTATTTTTTACTTATCCAAACAGTTTTTATTTACATGTCTGAAAAAATTAATTTTTTTCAAGGCGTGAAAATAATTAAATAATAATAAGCACTTCAAAAAGTTTCTGAATGTCACATCGTTTTAACATACCCGTGTAATTTGAACTTGTTGATTTAGATCCCTTTATGTGGGTTTAGTAAATGGGACTGTAAAAGAACACAAACACAGTTTTTGCATTACATATGTGTGCGTAACGACATCCACAAAGTTGATGTTCAGTTTGCGCAACAAGAGCCAAAAATGCATTGACGAAGCTAAACAACTAGCTTTTACTGTCGGTGTACTGACGTCGCTGCCGCAAAGCATTTTTGTATGCACAGTAAATAGACATAAATAGACATGAGATTGTTTCTGGTCTGGTTTGCTCACACTGACTTGCGAACAAAAAATTTTAGCAAGCGTTATCAAATTTTTTTTCGGCTTTAAAGTAAATATGTCTGTTTATGTATGTGAAAACACCATTTTCGCCCTAGTCTATTTTTGTTTCCTATTTTTTGTTTATTTTTTTGTTATCAAGTTTTACAGGATTTTGTTTTCAAAGTATTTTGTATGTACAATCTAAACACAGGACCACCTTACTTCTTTTAGTCACTGTTGCTAATGGCAACGAACTTGCTTTTTTAATTAGAGCTTGTTTACGCATCGACAAATGTAAAAAACACATCAGAAACCTTTTGACAGCCGTTTTTCTGCAGCAAAGTTGAATTTTGTTCTCCTTTATTTTTTTTTACAATTTGCATACTAAGTACGAGAAAAAAAAACTCATTGAAAACTGAGCCAATGGGAAAGTTTTTCCTGGCGTCAATTTCTAGTTGTATTGGTTATATGGATTTGCTTGTTGTTGTATTTTTTTAAGCGGTTCTATAAACACACCCACTTAAAGTACTTTAGTCTAGACTTTGGTTCAACAACAAAATAGAAAAGTTAGTTCTGGTTGTGGTCTAAACCGCAAGCAGAAACAGACAAGAGAAAAAAAGGTGGCAAATAACCTATACATGCAGCTGGAGTCATTGAGAGAATGATGGTAAAGCGTTCAGATTTTCACTGATGATACAATGCTTTTTATGCACGCAAAAAAGCGAGTGTGACCGTATTCGGTGACATTAAAAACAGTCGGAAATTTCGAGGTGCGTGTAAAATTACACAGGAAAAAAGTGTGAACATAAACATGAACATGAAAAACTAATCGAAAAGCGAGTGTGACCGTATTCGGTGAAATTAAAAACAGAAGAAAATGTCGATGTGTGTTAAAATCACATACGAAACAAGTGTGACTATCTCTAGTAATATGAAAAACTAATCGAAAAGCGAGTGTGACCGTATTCGGTGACATTAAAAACAGACGGAAATTTTGAGGTGCATGTAAAATTACACAGGAAAAAAGTGTGACAATAAACAGGAACATGGAAAACCAACCGAATAGCGAGTGTGACCGTATTTGGTGAAATTTAAAACAGAAGAAAAGTTCGATGTGTGTGTAAAATCACCCAGACAAAGTGTGACCATATTCGGCAACCATGACCATATGCAGTAACATAAAAAACCAACCGAAAAGCGAGTGTGGCCGTATTCGGTGAAATTTAAAACAGAAGAAAAGTTCGATGTGTGTGTAAAATCACCCAGACTAAGTGTGACCATATTCGGCAACCATGACCATATGCAGTAACATAAAAAACCAACCGAAAAGTGAGTGTGACCGTATTCGGGGACATTAAAAACAGACGGAAGTTTTGAGGTGCGTGTAAAATCACCCACGATAAAAGTGTGACCATATCGAACCGAAAAGCGAGTGTGACTGTATTCGGTGACATTAAAATTAGTCGCAAGCGAGAAGCGTGTAAAATTACCCAGGAAAAAATGTGACCAAATGCAGTAACACAGAAAACCAACCGAAAAGCCAGTGTGACCGTATTTGGTAAGATTAAAAACAGACGCAAATTTCAAAAATCGTGTAAAATAAACCAGGAAAAAAGTGTGACCATACTCAGTTACATAAAAACCAATCGAAAAGTGAGTGTGACCGTATTCGGGGATATTAAAATCAGACGCAAATTTCGAGGTGCGTGTAAATTCACCCACGAAAAAAGTGTGACTACATGCAGTAACATGAAAAACCAACCGAATTTTCGTGGGAATACCAATGGGAATATCTCTATATATCTTAAAACTTTACGTATAATTATCGACGGATTTTCATCTATGCAAAAATCGTTCAAGTTCTATTCGATTGGTTTTTTGGGGTAATTTTCATAGCGGTATACTGTGAATGACAATATTCACAGATGCACAGTGGGCCCAAAATTAATTTTTAGGCATTTTTTAACGACATTTTTTTGACGACCACTGGTATATATAAATATTTAAGCCTTTCAACACAAATGGAAATTGCGGTGCAAGTTTTGGCTTTTCAGGAGGTATTTGAGGTGTGATTAATTAGGGATGAAATTAAGCAAACGAATCACCAGGTAACAACTGTTTTATGAATTTACTTTCCCAGCTTTACACAAAGCGTGAAGATTAAATGAAAATTAAATATATAAGAAAAAACAGAAAAATTGTTAATTGAAATATGTATGGTAATTGAATTGTGTGTGTAAGTGTTTGGATAGAAACGGGATTGGCCCACAAACCAATTGCAAACTTAATTAAGATCCCCAAGCACTGGCAATTGTTTGCGCATTTGCATTTTCGATACCGAGTCACCTGTTACAGACAGCCCACCCATTCAACCCCCTGTCCGTCCACCTATGCTCAAACACACACAAATGCAAACATATATACATATATATATATATCTCTCTGATAATGATGGGATATAACTAGTGCTGGTTGTCGCTTATCGCTGCAAAAATCTCGCATATATAGTAAACATTCAACAAACGGGGCTTAATTAACGCAGCAATGTAAAATGAGCAACAACAACAACGAGAAGTAATGATGACCACATGGCAGCCGTATGGCAGGACAATGTAAGCTCAACATTCATTATGCAGCAATTAAACGTTGTGCAACTGTGCGTATGCGTAATATGATAAAAAAAAGAGAGAAAGCATCAAACAACAAACAGCAACCGGCATACATACATAGATATGGAATTATTAAACATTGTCATTCGCTTCTCCCCCTTTAAGTTGAAAGCCCAAAACCTGCCCACAAATTTTAATCCCTTTCACAACAACAAAAGTAGAATCAATACCAACTGCCCAGCTGGAAAAGGGAAAAGTTCAACAGCCAAAAAAGCAAACGACACGTGTGTGTGTCCAGTTGAAGTAAGTAGGTAAAGGCTTAACCTGCTCACATGTGACCCTTTGACAGGCAGATCCGGCTACCCCCACACCCCCCCACTCCCACAACAATGTAATAAGAACAAAGGCCAGGTCCGAAAGCAAACGGCCAGGTAATTGGTCTGAGCTCTGTTCAATTCTTAAGGATCCTTTAATCCTTAACCTATGTAATCCAATTCTTGCCATTCAAGAGATTGGCCACGAAACTCGTGAGTCACCAAAGTGCTTAAACTTATGTCCTGAAATCAGAAAATGATTCCAATCTGTTATTAATGGGTTTTAGTAAGAAAAACATTATTGTTTTCCACGATAGCCTTATTAAACTCTAGTATCATGGATATTATTTGCCGTCAAACAGTTTCTTAAAATTTGGTTAAATCGGTTGACTATATCCCATAGCTGCCATAAAATTGATCGTTCGGAAAATAGAAAAAAGTAAAAAAAACTTTTTTGTTTTAAATTATAGCTTTACTAAACTCCGAAATTATGAATATAATATGCTTTCAAACAGTTTTCCATTATTTGGTTAACATCGGATGACTATATCCTATAGCTGCCATAAGACCGTTCGTTCGAATAATGGGTCTTGGTAAGAAAAACATTTTTGTTTTCCATAATAGCGTTATTAAACTAAGGAATTGTGAATATTATATGCTGTCAAACAGTTTTACAAAAATTTATTATCAAAATCGGATGACTACATCCTATACGTAGGTTGCTATATATATTTCTGGCCTAATAATGAAAACGCGAATATTTATGATCAAAAATGGTTTTATTGTTTTTTAAAGTATTCTCCCACAAGATTTATACTTTTTTGCATGCGCTCAAACTAATTGTCGAAGCACTTTTTCCACTCCGATTAAGACACCTCCAAAACATGGTTTCTGAACTCTTCAACAGCATCTTCTGGCGACGAAAATCGTTGACCACGCATTTTTCCCTTGATGTGCGGGAATAAAAAGAAGTCATTGGGTGCCAAGTCAGGGCTGTACGGCGGATGACCCATCAATTAGAAGTTTTGGGCGGTCAAAAAGGCGCTGGTGTGAGGTGATGTGTGAGAGCTCGCATTGTCATGGTGCACAATGATCTGTCTTCTCTTGTTCGTTTTTCGAATTTTTTTCGAAGACTTCTGGCAAATAAATTGTGGGTTACCACTCAGAATTGACCGTCCTACGTTGCTCAAGCGGAACAGTCGCCACATGACCAGTTTTACCGAAGAAACAGGCGACCATTTGCTTCGAAGTGCTTCTTCCACGAACGACTTTCGTTGGACTTGGCTCGTCTTTGAAGACCCACACGGTCGATTGCTGTTTTGTTTCGGGCTCATAAGCATAGATCCATGATTCGTCACCTGTGACGATCTTATAAACGTCTTTTTAAACACCGCGATAATATTTAAAAAAAATTTTTTTGCACCAATCCACACGAGCTTTTTTTTGAGCGATTGTCAAATTGTGCGGGATCCAACGAGAACAAACATTTTTTACGCCCAGGTCTTCATGCAATATCGAAAGTATGCTGGTGGAAAAAGGCCCAAGGATGCCTCTATCTCACGGTATGTCACATGACGATCCTGCATTATCAGTTCACGCATGGCATCAATGTTTTCTGGCACAACGACTGTTTTTGGACGACCTTCGTCTTCGAGCGAGCGTCGCCCGCGATTGAATTCATTAAACCAATTTTTCACAGTGCTTTAGGATGGTGCTTCATCGCCATACAAAGATTTAAGTTCATCGCACTCTTGTCGTGATAATCTACGTCGAAAGTTGTGTAAAATGTAAGTTTTTGATTAATCGTTAATCGATATCAAACGTGGTCACTCATGAAAGAGTTGTATGGAGCTTTTATCGATAAAAGTCCAAACTTTTTTTGGGAAAAGGCCAATTGGTCCTAAAATGGCTAGAAATGACCTGAGCCAGAAACTTAAATAGCAACCCACGTAGCTGCCATAAGACCAATCGTTCGGAAAATGGGTTTTAGTAAGAAAATTTTTTTGTTATCGTTATGAAACTCAGGTCGGTCGATAAGTGTGCTCAAATTTATAAGTAAACAATCCTGACTATTTATGATTAAGAATTTATAAATATCGAACAGCTATATCCTTTATATCAGGGATGCAAACCGCTCGAGAATTAAGACTGGTTCGGTTCAATGGTTTATGGAGGTTTTAAACCACCGGCTCAGTTCATAATATGGTTTTTGGAACAAATCGAAACGCGTTTTCGGTTCGGTTCAGTGGTTTACTCTCCGTTTTCGAGAAAAAATTGAATTTGAGCTACTTTTTTTAAAATTAAAGTCGGAGAAAAACAGTTTTATAACTTCAAAATATTAATAGCTACACAAAGTAGAATATGCAGACGCCATTCATAGGTTTCAGGAATATCTTGACATGAAGGAATACAGCAGATATCGGGAACGACACGTTCCAATATCTTTACAAACGGTTAAAATTGAAGTAAAAATACATTCCTTATTAATGTTAGATTAAGGTGGAGAAACAGAATAATATTATCAATTGCAGATAATGGAAAATATCAGATGTTTTGGAAACACTGGAGCCTGACTGCTAACCTTTAAGTGTTAGTTCGATCCAGGTCCTTTAGGTGTATTCGTGGCTTCCTTGTTGTTGGTCAACCGGCGTTAACCAACCTAATCAAAAGTCTTTTAAAAGTAATTTTAAAGAAAGAGATGGGCAAAAATTTTGCGAATTTAGTGGATTTTTTTTTTAATTAAAATTTCCAAAGTAAAAAACATCTGTTACTTAAGCTTTGATATATTGAACCGATCCAAAACAATTTCAAACATTTTCCAGCAGGCTTGGGTTCGGTTCGCGGTTCGGTTTATTAGAGCGAATTTGCGCGTCGGTACGGTTTGGTTCGGTTTAGAACAGGTTTGCATCCCTGCTTTATAAATATATACTATCGGTTAAGCGAGTTGTAGCGAGCTTTTGGGCATTAGAACTTTGGGTATTAGAACTTCGGCACAGTCAAAGATAGGTGTATATGCTTTTTACCAATTTCATCAGTACCAAAATTTGTTCACTCATGCTTAAAGCGCATTGAATGAATAACTTGCTGTCTAGTATTACATGCTTGCAAAATATGGTCACTCTAAACCAATAGAGAATGGCATCAAAAGCAGAAATACTTAATAAAATTCTTAAAAATAGTCAGATTTGAGGGTTTTGACTGAGCTTCTATCCAACCGAAAATGAAGGATTTTATATACTTACAGTTAAGCAAAGCTTTAGGATCATTTCGATATGAAAACTGGGATGCAATCTATAATAAGGTTTTTCAATTAATCCAGCAAATACGATATGGGATTTTGTTTGGATTGCCGTATATTTAAGTGTCTGAAAAATCACTTTTAGGCCGAAACTATGAAAAAGCATTAAGAAATCTGACAAGGTGACTTTAATATATGTAAGAATTCTTATAGCCAAAGAAACGATTTTTTCGCATTTTTTTTTTTGATCACCAAAAAGTATAACATGTCGAACAGATTGAAGGAAGTGCAGGCGTTACGTGAATTTAAGCGTGTGATCATTCGTGACAGCTCCTTTAATCGTGCGTGACGCAAAATGCTTAAAATTGTGTGCGGAATCGTGCGTCAAGAGATTTTAATTACGTGAATCGTGCGTTACGTGTAGAAACGAGAGCGTAAGTTGAAGTCGGCCCTGCTCGACTTCGATATACCCGTTACTCAGGGTAAGGTTTATTTAAGAATATTTTATTAGATCACAACATGCCCAAATTGTTGGAGACATGAGGTTTTTTCCAAATTAAGGGGGTGGCAACTCTACTATAGCTCATCTGATCGGAAAATGATTAAAATATATGTCTAGAAGGTTCGAACAATATATTTTAAAAATTGTGGGAGATATGAGGTATTTTTCAAATAGCGGGGGCGGGAACTTTTCTATCGTTCATCTGATCAGGAAACGATGTATGGCGGATCGATAGGTAATGATAATTATAATATATGTCTAGAAAGTTCGAACCATCTATCTTGAAAATTTTGGGAGATATGAGGTATTTTCCAAATTGCGTGGGTGGCAACTCTTCTATCGTTCATCTGATCAGAAAATGATGTATGGCGGATCGATAGGTAATAACGATTAAAATATATGTCTAGAAGGTTTGACCAATCTATTTGCAAAATTGTGGGAGATATGACGTTTTTTTCATATTGCGGGGGCGGAAGGGGGCGTGGCAAAAATTTGAAACAAACTTGATCTGCGTGCAGAAGATACAAGTCTACACTGAAAAAATTGTAGCTCTAGCTCTTATAGTCCCTGAGATCTAGGTGTTCATACAGACGGACAGACAGACAGACAGACAGACAGACAGACAGACAGACAGACAGACAGACAGACAGACAGACAGACAGACGGACAGACGGACATGTCTATATCGACTCGGCTATTGATGCTGATCAAGAATATATATACTTTATGGGGTCGGAGATGCTTCCTTCTGCCTGTTACATACATTTGCACGAACTTAGTATACCCTTTTTACTCTACGAGTAACGGGTATAAAAATAGCACAAGCGTCCACTTCTAGTATAGATTTTACAGATTTCGACAAGTCTGCTTTTGTTAACCAAGATAAAAATTTGGATTTATAACCTCCTCTCACTTCCATAAAACAAGATCACATACCCACCCAGGCTGAATATGAACCGCAGGACCAACAAATTGTGATGAATTAATCCAAATTGGGAGTGAACATTTTTTTAGAATTTGGAAAAGGGTGGACACTTAAAAAATTCTCGGGACGGGCGGGACTTAACAGAAAATTTCTTCTCCTTCTGTAGTAGCAACATTTGGTATAAATATTTTCGGCCAGATGGGTGCCGCATTTCCTAATAATGGTGAATAAACGATTATTTCATTGAATACAAAGAACCCATCTAAAGGTCAAATTGGAATAAGTTTAATAATGGTTTGGACTTAAGCCAAAAACATTTTGTACTTTTTTTGTGCATTCAATTTTCATTGTTATTGATTTGAGAACTTTTCGAACTTGTTTTAAGTATGTAAACATTTGTATTAAAATAAGGTCTAAAAGATTTTAAATTTATTAAATATATTATATATATTATTTAAATATGTAGTAATTTGCCAAAACAGTTTAAAATCTAACCCTTCTAAATGAAAGATTGGTCTTGAAATGAGATTTTTGTACTTGTGTTAACACCGTTTGTACCTTTTATTTATGAATGTATATAAATTCGTCTAATGAAAGATATGATGAAGCTAAAACGGTCTATTATTTTGAATGTTTTCTTACACTTTGTTAGTTGATTGACAACCCTCTGAAACGTTACTCGTTAATGTTCCCTTTTTGTAAATCCAGGTGCTTATTAAGAAAATATAAGTTGCCTACTTTTAGGACGCTTTTTAAATATGATTTTATGATTTTAACTGCGGCCTCAAAATTGGCTACATATATTTGCTCAATAAGCACCTGGACTTACAAAAACGGCCCTAAATGTTTCACTTTTTCCTAGGTGTCAGAGACAAAATTGTTATCGCCTCACATAAGTTCGGGGTTACGTTGATCTCACTCTTCAGTCGACCTGCATTTCCGTTTAAAAGCTTTTCCAGATCATGTCTAATCCATCTTAAGCAGCTTTTTTCCAAACTACAGTCTCATTCTCCTCTCTATGTCTCCTGCTATTTTTTTTGTGTACTTTTCTTTTGTCCGCTTTGCTTATCAATTGCCAGGACAACAGCCACTACAATTTGGCTGCTAAGCTTTCGAGGGGGTGGGGGGGTAGGAGGGGCACCAAAACAACAATACGCCCGGGCTATCCGTTGGCCATTATGCAACGTATTAACCTAATAATCTCCACCGGTTTGCCTTTGTGCTTCCGACGACGACGGCGACAACTTCAGGTTCAACTGGCCCCCACATTGGGCGCCATTTTTGAGCTGCTCTTTGCTTGTTGCATTGTTTTGCCTGCACTGCTTTGCTTTTCTTCTTGTTTATTGTGCCTTAAGCCAAAGCTCACACTATGGCCAGCTGCTCTCCCTCGGTTCTTGCTTTACAATGAAATCGCTGAAATTCCTTGCCAATTTTATAAACAACAATGAACAGGCAAGTGTCGTTGTAGTGTGTGTGTGAGTGTGTGTATGTATGTTGATGCCAATACGGATAGAGGAGCGGTTACCCCTTCCCGCACTTGCTGCATTATTCAGCTTGTTAAGCAGTTGGCGGGGCTTTGACTGGCGACGAGTGCAAAACAACGCCAAACTACAAAAAATAATGGCTTGACTTTCAATTGCACAATGACAGCAGCAACAACAAACAAACAAACAACTACGACTACAATAAAGGCTCTGGCTTTTAGCTGGTACACTCAGAAAAAAAAACAAAATGCTTGTCAGACGAGATTTCTTGGGTGTAAACTAACGTAAACCGCCTTTGGGGTACATTCTTACCCCAGTAAATTTGTATGAGAATCAATCGAATACATATTCAATTTATAACTTTGAAATAAATAAATTTATGTACCCTAATTGAGGCATAGAATTCGTTTGCAGTTAGTTCTCGCCAAAGTAGATATTTTATGGGTTTTAGCAATGCTTCATTTATTGCCAGCTTTACGATTTGTTAGTATCAAAATTTTCTAATTTATTACATAGATTTGAGTACGTCTTTTTTTTTTGGCGAAATGTCGTTTTCCAGACAGCAGCTGTTACATTTCGATTGCAGCAAGTGTTTCGGTTCACAATTTCTTAATTGTCTCGGGGTAAAATTGTACCCCAACGAAATTGTTTGAATTTGGTTTCCTGTAAGATAATATAATATATATATTCAACTGTATTAAAAGAATTGATTCTGACTCATGTAATGTCTGAATATTCTTTAATCTTGCGTGAATCTTCAAAATTGGTTCGGGTACAAATGTACCCCATAGGCAGTTTCAGGGTTAGATTAAGTAGGATTCCCATTTAAAACCAAATACCACCTCGTATATTAGTGACAAAAAGTACGTTTTTCTCAAAATGATTTTTAACAATCTAAAAACAAGTAAAAACACAATTAAAATGAGTATAAATAAGCTTTGGTCAGAAAATGGTTTCGCTTTTTAAGAAATGAAAACAGAAATACTGAAAACGAGTTCAGACTATGGTTCTTTAGCCTTAATTTAAATCAATGCAGTGATCTCGTTTGAAAACCCAAACGGGATTATTTTAAATATTTTATAAGCGTAAGTGAAGAACATTCATTATGTATTCACTTTTTCTTTTAAGAATGTATTGGAATTGCTTTAAGAATACTTGAGACTTTGTACTTATTTTCAGTGTGCAAACTCTTGTTTCTGGAGTAAATCGGAAGGGACCATTTCGACCTAAATGTAAGGTCTCGGCATATATTAAATCCCGCTGCAGTCTATAATCTAGTATTTTGGAATTAAAAAAATTATACCTATATCAAGTATTTTCGTACTTGGATAAAGTATTTTGGTACTTTGATCAAGTATTTTCGCACTTGAATCGAGTATGATCATACTTAGATCAAGTATTTTCGTACTTAGATTAAGTATTTTCGTACAGGGACCAAGTATTTTCGTACTTCGACTAGTATTTTTGCACTTGAACCAAGTTTTTTCGCACTTGGATCAAGTATGTTCGTACTTTGATCAAGTATTTTCGTACTTATATCAAGTATGTTCGTACTTAGATCAAGTATTTCGTACTTGGATCAAGTATTCTCGTACTTCGATCAAGTATTTTCGTACCTGGATCAAGTATTTTCGTACTGGGACTAAGTATTTTCGTACTTCGACTAGTATTTTTGCACTTAAACCAAGTTTTTTCGCACTTGGATCAAGTATGTTCGTACCTAGATTAAGTACTTTCGTACTTAGATAAAGTATTTTCGTACAGGGACCAAGTATTTTCGTACTTCGACTAGTATTTTTGCACTTGAGCCAAGTTTTTCGCACTTGGATCAAGTATGTTCGTACTTTGATCAAGTATTTTCGTACTTATATCAAGTATGTTCGTACTTAGATCAAGTATTTCGTACTTGGATCAAGTATTTTCGTACTTGGTTCAAGTTTTTTCGCACTTGGATCAAGTATGTTCGTACTTTGATCAAGTATTTTCGAACTTATATCAAGTATGTTCGTACTTAGATCAAGTATTTCGTACTTGAATCAAGTATTCTCGTACTTAGATCAAGTATTTTCGTACCTGGATCAAGTATTTTTGTGCTGGAACCAAGTATTTTCGTACTTTCATCTTCTACTTAAATCACTTAAATGAAGTTTTTTTTATATACTTGGATTTAATTTCAAAATTCTTACGCGTTTTTCACCGTGTAGGCTGTGCTGCTATGGTGCGCGAGGAGAAGGGGTGAATCGGGTTGGATAGTGGAACATCAAAATCAATTCAAGTGCGGAAACTGCTGCAGTTGTACAGTTGAACGGACCAGGAACAGAAATCTCATTCCCTAGATTTTCATTATTATTGTTGTTGTTGTTGTTGTTGCTCAGCAGGCGCTGCAGAATATGCGTCGATATATGTGAGAATACAACAATGCCAAATGTTGAAGTAGGAGCAACAGACCCAGGCGGAAGTGGGCTTGATAAGGCCGCAAGAGGCGATAAACGTTGGACATTGACGAGCACACAAACCACCATGAAAAAAAAATGCCACAACAACAACTACAACAACATGTTTTGGTGATTGGGATTCAAATGCAAAGATTGCGATTGCGAATTGAAATTGCTAGGGAAATGCCTTCTGATATCTGAAGAAACAACACACAGAAAAAAAAGAAAAAGCTAGCAAATGTTGAACAGATGTTCCCTCTCACGATTGCGAAGTACGAAAATATATGTACAATGTTTACCATCTAGAATACAGACTACAGACTTAAATCTTTAATTACCTTTTGTGAATTCCAGCCACAGTCAAGAATACGAACGAATGAGTGAAAAGAATATGAAGTAAATATTTCGAGTTAGCACAAGTAACTCGTAACTGTAATATGCAGGTACAGAACCTGCCAAAGTTTGTATATAACTGATAACTTTTAAATGTGGCGCCACACGAACAAAATAAAATGCTGACCATCGCATTTTGGTGAATCGATACATAAATGCATACATGTCCGAATGTTCTTTTGATTCTATGCTATTTCCTCCCTCAGTTTTAATGCTATATAGACCAAACTTTGTATTTAAACAATTTTTGAAATGCATATAGTCTGAACATTTGTCAAAACCGGCCGGATCGGATGACTATAGCATAGGAACAATCGTTCCAAAAACTTGTTCTTGTGAGAAAAACTTGTTTGTTATCTATGGTAGCGTTTCTAAACTTCTCATTTTTTAATTTAATAAGAATCCTCATCATTCTGTCAAATTTAATCATAATCGCACGACTATATCATATAATTCCTATATAACCGATCGGTCTGAACATAGGTCTTAGTGGAAAAAACTTTTATTTTATAAATGGTAGCGTTTTAATACTTAATACTTAATTGTAAATATTAACTGCTTCAGCACAATTTTGTCAAGTTTGATTAAATTTGGATAAATGTATCGTATAGCTATATGGAAAAATCAGGTAACCTTTCTTATACTAGGTGGGGTGAAAAGTTACCTCCTTGACCCTCAGAGTGCGCTGCGCATAAAAGATTGAGATGCCTCAAGTCATGTCAAATTTCAGCGCGATGCAGCCCTTAGTTTTGTTTTGACAGCTGATTGTTGTTGACGTGTTTGGCATCATGTTTTAAATGGGGAAAAAAACGATTTTTTTACAACAATCAACTGGTCAAAACAAAACTAAGGACTGTTTTAATCATCAACATTTATCAAGCTTCCATTTATCGTTTTCCGATCAGATAAACGAGTTGCCACCCTCCCTCCAATAGTTTATTATTAAACGAGAGCGTAAGTTGAAGTCGGCCCTGCTCGACTTCGATATACCCGTTACTCAGGGTAAGGTTGCCCAAATTGTGGGAGATATGAGGTATTTTTCAAATTGCGTGGGCGGCATCTCTTCTATCGTTCATCTGATCGAAAAATGATGTATGGCGGATCGATAGGTAATGATGATTAAAATATATGTCTAAAAGGTTTGAACAATCTATTTTCAAAATTGTGGGAGATATGAGGTTTTTTCCTATTGCGGGGGAGGGAGGGGGCGTGGCAAAAATTTGAAACAAACTTGATCTGCGTGCAGAAGATACAAGTCTACACTGAAAATATGGTAGCTCTAGCTCTTATAGTTCCTGAGATCTAGGTGTTCATACAGACGGACGGACAGACAGACAGACAGACGGACAGACAGACGGACAGACAGACGGACAGACGGACATGTCTATATCGACTCGGCTATTGATGCTGATCAAGAATATATATACTTTATGGGGTCGGAGATGCTTCCTTCTGCCTGTTACATACATTTGCACGAACTTAGTATACCCTTTTTACTCTACGAGTAACGGGTATAAAAACCCTCATATCTTCCACAATTTCAAAGATAGAATGTTCGAACCTTTCAAATCTATATATATATATAAATATGTATTTGTATATTTTTTAATCAAAATTACTTATCTATCCATCATACATCGTTTTCGATAGTAGAGTTGCCACCCCTGCAGTTTGAAAAAAATCGTAAACCTTCTACAATTCTAAAGATAGATTGTTTGAATCTTCCCAACATATATTTTAATCATCATTAATAATCGATCCATCATCAAGTCATATTGTTTGAACCTTATGGAACCTTATTTATTTGAATCATCAAAACTTATCGAGGCCCCATACATCGTTTTCCAATAATAAGAACGATAGTAGAGTTGCCACCCCCGCAATTATAAAAAAATCTAAAATCTCCCAAAATGTTAAAGATAGATTGTTTGAACCTTGAACCAATCAGAAGAACGATAGTAGAGTTTCCACCCCAATTTGAACAAAAAAAACCCCTCTTATTTTCCACAACTTTATGAAAACATTGTTCAAACCTTCTAGACATATATTTTAATCATCATTACTTATCGATTCACCATACGGCGTTTTCCGATCAGATGAACGACAGTAGAGTTGCCACCCCTGCAATTTAAAACAAGTAAGAAAGTCGGTCAAGCCCGACTGTAATATACTCTGTACCTGTTTGTACGAAACTAATAACTTTAAAGTGTGAGGTTTTTTCAAAATCTGGGGGTGGCAACTCTTTCAACTATCGTTCATCTGGTTGAAAAACGATGTATGGGGGCTCGATAAGTAATGATGAGTAGAATTACCCTAGTACAAACCCGTAAAATTATAAAATTTGTATATAATTTCCTATTAACATAAACGTAACTATATTAGTCACGCGGGAATCACGCGTGATTTCTGACCGCAGGCCATCTCAATTACATCGCTCTTCTCATAGCAAGGTCCAATCGGGAAATTACCAGTTAGCTATTGCCTTCTCGCTCTCTCGTTCTCGTAAGTTCTACCAATGGCAACGGTGTTGTTGTTGGCGTTGGTTTTTATTTTCTTTTACGTATAGCTCTAATATCGTTCATCTGATCGAAAAACGATGTATGGCGGGTCGATTCAAAATAAATAGTAGAATATATGTCTAGACTGTTCGATCTATCTATCTTGAAAATTGTGGGAGTTATTTCGTTTTTTTAAATTTGCGGGGGAGGCAGGGGGCGTGGCAAAAATCAAAACTAAACTTGATCTGCCTGCAAGTATAAGAAATATATGTTCCATACACCTCAAACCTCTATCTCTTACCATCTCTGAGATCTGTTTGTTCATACGGACAGACGGACAGACGGACATGGCTATATCGACTCGGCTGTTGATGCTGATCAAGAATATATATACTTTATAGGGTCGGAGATGCCTCCTTCTGGCTGTTACATACATTTGCACAAACCCAATATACTCTGTGTACCTTCGGTACAGAGTATAAAAACCTAAAATCTTCTCAAATTTTAAAGAAAGATTTTGTGAACCTTCCAAACATATATTTTAATCATTATTAGATATCGATCCAACACACATCGTTTTCGATAGTAGAGTTGCCACCCCCGCAGTTTGAAAAAAATCGTAAACCTTCCACAATTCTAGAGATAGATTGTGTGAACCTTCCAAACATATATTTTAATCATCATTACTAATCGATCCATCATCAAGTCATATTGTTTGAACCTTATGGAACCTTATTTATTTGAATCATCAAAACTTATCGAGCCCCCATACATCGTTTTCCAATCAGAAGAAAGATAGTAGAGTTGCCACTCCCCGCAATTTAAACAAAAAAAAACCTTATATCTTCCACAACTTAAAAAATAGACTGTTCAAATCTTTTAGACATATATTTTATTTATCATTACTTATCGATTCACCATACGTCGTTTTCCAATCAAATTAACGATAGTAGAGTTGCCACTCCCCGAAATTTAAAAAAATCTCTCAAATCTTCCACAACTTTAAAGATAGATTGTTCGAACCCTTTAAACATATATTTTAAGCATTATTACCTATCGATCCACCATACGCCGTTATCCGACCAAAAAAACGATAGTACAGTTACCACCTCCGTAATTTGATAAGTAAGATTGTTCTAACTTTCTAAAGCTTTATTCTACTCATCATTACTTATCGATCTACCATACCTCATTTCCCGATTAGATAAACGATAGTAGAGTTGCCACCCCCGCAATTCGAAAAAAAATTCTTAAATCTTCCACAATTTGAATGGTAGATTGTTCGAATATTCTAGACATATATTTTAAACATACTTATCGATACATCTTTTTTGTTAGTAGAGTTGCCACCTGCCGAAATTTGCAAAAAAACCCAAAATCTCTCACAATTTTGAAGATAGATTGTTCGAATCTTCTAGACTTATATTTTAATCATCATTACCTATGGATCCACCATACACCGTTATCCGATCAAAAGAACGAGAGTAGAGTTACCACCTCCGTAATTTGAAAAACCCCAAATTTTGTAGTTAGATTATTTTGACTTTCTGAAGATTTATTCTACACATCATTATTTATCGATACATCAGATTAGATGAACGATAATAGAGTTGCCACCCCTACAATTGAACAAAATTTCAAATCTCCCACAATTTTAAAGATAGATTGTTTGAATCTTCCGAACAAATATTACTTAGCGATCCATTAAAAACCGTTTCCCGATCAGATAAACGATAGTCGAGTTATAAGCAAACCAAATAATTCCGCTGGGCAGCACTGTCCGCAATCGTGATGGGCAGCACTTAAGGTACAGAGCATAAGGGCTTAACCAACTTTCTTACTTACTTTGCTTTTAATTTAATTATGGCTCTCAAGCGCTCTTTAAGATGCTATTTCCACCCACTGTGGGGAAATGTAATGATTTAATTAAATTATTCCTCCTCCTCCTTTTACGACTTATCTTATAGAGCCCATTAACTCCTATTTCATTTATTTCTAATCTCTGGCTGACTTTTAGATTGCCGCTGCACTTTAAGCAAACATTACGAAATATATATATGTATGTATATACTTGTACATGCGACTTACAATACTCGCTCTCCTTGTGGTCTTTGTTCGTTTTGTTGGGATCACTGGTTGTGGGTACGGGATAAGTATCAACTAAGCAGTTGAAATCTGTAAGCTGCACCAACCCTGACCCAAACTGCTGCTGCTCCTTGTCATTCACTCGTATATTGTAGTCCTAGGATGTTGTTGTTATGTGTGTGTGTGTGTGTGTGTGTGTCTGACTTCGTTTGTTAAGTTTATCTCGCACTGCACTTGTCTGGTTTTGTCTTGGTTGGCGTCTCCTTTTGTAGATGCTGCTGCTGCTGCTGTTGCTCCTTTGCCGTTGGTTATTGTTGTTTTGTCCCTTTTGTTATTATTTATATGGAAAGGGGTCTCCTCTCGTATTCAATCTCAAGGCCAACAATTCTCACTTTTAGGTAGTCGTAAATATATATTTATTTTTTTCCTGTTTTGTTTGTAAATTTTTCTTTTATTATCAGTTTAAATTTAATTTATCTCAAGGAGAGAATCAACACGCATCAAAATCAAAGTGCCCACACTTTGTCTGTGTGTTTGCCCACAATTTGAATTTGTGCTGGTTTCTCTGACGTTTTATGGCCCCATCGACACCTGGGCGTGTGTGGGTGTGATTGGGATTGGTCCTTTGGAGACCTATTAACAAAAGGCTCCTCGGTCACGCCCCACGCATACTTATTAGACTGTAATCAGTTGTGACCACCAATATGGGGGCAACTGGTGGTCTACTTCAAATCCAAATTGTGGCCATTCCGATTGTTTGGGTGGGGCCCAAACGGTTTTCGGGTTTTCTTTAATTTCTTCCTCCCAACAGCTCTCCCTCGCTCTCAATCAGTTGAATTGTATTTTAAAGCTAATACAATCTTTACTTTAAATACATTTTTTGGTTTAGATCCAGCAAGTCGAACATTAAGATTAATTACGCCTTTATTAAGTGGCTGCGGTCAAATGTTTGTCTGCATTTGAATGTTAATTCATTTAAATTGTTCTTTCAATCTCCATTTACCTTAAACCGCAGCTCAATTGCACATCGTATGACATCAGCTCAATTGCCTAATTTGGGATTTGTAAAACGACATAAATGAAATGTAAAATGTTAAATGTTACTTGCATTCTGTTTATGCAGCTGTCAGTTTCACAGTTCTGCAAAAGTTCTTATAGTTTTGATACACAAGTTTGCAATGCACAGAAGAAAAAACATTTGCTCTGATGAGCGTTGTTAATCTAGGAAACGGACAAATGTGTCTGTGTTTCTAAACAAACAAGGCTTTTTGAGTTTTATAATTGTTCGAGTCAAATTTTGGACCCAGAGAACTGGAAGCGGTGGTGTTTTTTTTTTGTTCTCTCTTATTGCGTTATTTGCAGAGATTGCAAAGTTACTAATTATTTATTTTATTTAAATATGTTTCTTAAAATATAACTAAAAGAAATACCTTGTTAAGGAAAAAGTACTTTAAAGTTTAAACCAATTTTGGAAGAGGTTCGGTCCCGGGGTTTAAACCCTTGAGGAATCTTTGGATTAAGTTCTCGGACCGGTTTCTGAAACCACTGAACCCCAGGTTTTGGTTTTAAACCTCGGTTCACTTGGATAAAAAAAAAAGTTTGTTATTTAATATTTTTTAAGTTTTAATTCAATCGGATTTGCACTTCGGTTGCAAAGAAATATTTTTACGTGGGTTGCTATTTAAGTTTCTGGCCTAGGTCACTTCTAGCCATTTTAGGACCAATTGGCCTTTTCCTAAAAAAAAGTTTGGACTTTTATCGATAAAAGCTTCATACAACTCTTTCATGTGTGACCACGTTTGATATCGATTAACGATTAATCAAAAACTTACCTCTGCAGAAAAATGGAATTAACTCGTGAAAATTTTCGTGCAATCATTTTTCACAACTTTCGACGTGGATTGTCAGGACAAGAATGGAACGATGAGCTTAAATCTTTGTATGGCGATGAAACACCATCCTTAAACACTGTGAAAAATTGGTTTAATGAATTCAATCGCGGGCGACGCTCGCTCGAGAGACGAAGGTCGTCCAAAAACAGTCGTTGTGCCAGAAAACATTGATGCCGCGCGTGAACTGATAATGCAAGATCGTCATGTGACATACCGTGAGATAGAGGCATCCTTGGGTAATTCTTCCACCAGCATACATTCGATATTGCACCTGGGCGTAAAAAAGGTTTGTTCTCGTTGGATCCCGCACAATTTGACAATCGCTTAAGAAAAGACTCGTGTGGATTGGTGCAAAGAAATTTTGAACGATCATGGATCTAAGCTTATGAGCCCGAATCAAAACAGCAATCGACCGTGTGGGTCTTCGAAGACGAGCCTAATCCAACGAAAGTCGTTCGTGGAAAAAGCACTTCGAAGCAAATGGTCGCCTGTTTCTTCAGTAAAACTGGTCATGTGGCGACTGTTCCGCTTGAGCAACGTAGGACGGCCAATTCGGAGTGGTACACCACAATTTGTTTGCCTAAAGTCTTCGGAGAAATTCGAAAAACGAACAAGAGAAGACAGATCATTGTGCACCATGACAATGCGAGCTCTCACACATCAGCTCACACCAGCGCCTTTTTGACCGCCCAAAACGTCGAATTGATGGGTCATCCGCCGTACAGCCCTGACTTGGTACCCAATGACTTCTTTTTATTCCCGCACATCAAGGGAAAAATGCGTGGTCAACGATTTTCGTCGCCAGAAGATGCTGTTGAAGAGCTCAAAAACCATGTCTTGGAGGTGTCTCAATCGTAGTGGAAAAAGCGCTTCGACAATTGGTTTGAGCGCATGCAAAAGTGTATAAATCTTGCGGGAGAATACTTTGAAAAACAATAAAACCATTTTTGATCATAAATATTCGCGTTTTTATTATTAGGCCAGAAATATATATAGCAACCTACGTATGTTCATTCGGATAACGACTTTTATCTCTTTTGAGTAGATTTTTGGTATTATCATCACATTCGAAGACAGAGGTCGCAAAAAAAAATCCTAAAATCAATCCCGTGTTTTTTTAAATAAACTTATTTCGACCTCTTTCAAGACTAGAATTCCGGGATTCAAAAGCTCAAGTACTTTCACTCACTTGCTTACAACTAGGGAAATTTATCCATCGATTTTCGCCATCAATTTCTTATATTCTTCGTAAAAGTCCAATGCGTAAGTGTAGAAGAAAAAACTATTTTTTGATTTTAATATTCCACCATTTACAGATTTTAGGATAAAAATGTTTTCTGGTTTTTGAGAAATTTTTTTTCGAATTATTTATGCTTCTATCTTTTAAACTACTTAACCGATTGGAAAATGTTATTCAATTCAAATATTGGAAATTGTATACCCTTTTTTACTTATACTTTGCTTGACTTCATCTAAAGTTTCTGACTCAAGATATGGCTTAAAATGTAAGGGTATCTAACGAACGAACTTAAAAACGTATCCAATCAAAAATTGAATTTTTTTATTCGAGTTCAGCATTCTAAATATATTATAAAAACATAATGGCTTCAAAGGGTGTAGCTTTGGATTTAGATGTTCTTATATAGGGTGGCTGATGAAAGCCGCTACCAAAAACAATTTTTTTTGTCTAATGTCTGAGATATGGCTCCCAACCAAAGAGTCAAACCCGAACCGTAACCGTATACCGAAAAGAACCGATTAAAACTTAAAACCAAACCAGAACCGATACATATCGGTACGTACCGGTATACCAAAAGAAATACTAAATTACACATACGGAACCGAATACCGAAATTAACTGGAAACTTCACAGAACCTTTTACCGAAACATTAGTTTTGGTACGTACCAGAACCGGAACCGAAGTGCGATTCAGTTTGATTCCCTGCTCCGAACCAATTCTGAACCACTTTTTTATTCGAAGAAAATAAATAACTTCATGTTATCAACACAATTACCCAATTGTAGGTTCATATGTTAAATAATTTCCGAGATATGGCTCTTAGTCATTTTCTTACCGGTTTGAAACGGTTCGTAACCGGTCTTGAAATGGTAAAATGTTAAGCTCCATATTTATCACATACACACAAAAGTTCAAGTTTATAGCTTAAATAGTTTCAGAAATATGGCTCTAAGTCATTTTTGAACCGGTTCGGAACCGGTCTTGAAACGGTAAATTGTTAAGCTTCATATTATTCTCCTACACACCAAATTTCAAGCTTATAGCTTTAATAGTTTAGAGATATCGCTATAAACCATCCTTTGAATCGGGTTTAAGCTTATTGCAGCGACCGGGTTCAATTGTGAACCTAAACCATCTACGGACCCACATAAATATTCACTAAAAATTTTATCCAAATCGGTTCAGCCGTTAGGAGGAGTTCAGTGACAAACGCTGGGACAGAAGAAATATATATATTACTAGCTTATACCCACGGCTTCGCTCGCACTTGTATAAGTAAATAAGAGTTTAAAAGAAATAAAGTTTTCCTTGATAAGTTACCCAATGAGCATTCAACTATAAGCAACGGGTTTTTCAATTATAAATGAAACCACTTGCAAAGCCGAGAATCTGTCGGTAAACTGATGTATGCCACTTGTTTGTTCATCTTTCGATGAGCATGTTTTCACGGCCGACATAATACAATAATAACGTTATCTTATAATTTTGAAAATCACCCTAAAAAAGTTGGAAAATGAGAAATGAACATAAATAATAAATGTAATTTTTTCTATCCAATTTATGGCAAAATTTTTCGAATTTATCAAAGTCCTAAAATCCCGTTGGTAACATTTTGTTATGTAGAATTTGAAAAAAAAGATTCATACAATATTTTTCCGCCCATCTTCCGACTTTCAAGGAATAATTCCCAAAATTTAAAAGCAATGTATTCCATATTTTTGTATATGCAGCATGAAATATGAGTTTGAAGCAAATCGGTCAATAATTGAAAATCGACACAACATTTCCACGCGGGTGGATGAATTTTTCAACATAAGTGAATACCAGGGCTACAAACCCAAATCATATTTTCGGAGGTCCGGTTCGCTGGTTCGAACCAAAATGTACCAATGGTTAAGGTTCAGAAATTTAAGGTTCAAGGTTTTTGTGATAAGGTTTAGGTTCAAACCTTCGTTCGACCGAAGTTTTACCAAATTTGTAAAGAAGAGTAATTAAAATTGTAAAAAATATAAAAAAAAACTCGAACATACGAATTAATTTAATAATTTCAATTTATACGAATTATTTCTTCGAGAAATTTTTGATCTATACTACGTCTTTTATTGATAAAATGCCCGCTTAACTAAGACTTGTAACTTTTTTTGAACCGAAACGAAAGTTTTGGTTCGGATCAGGTTCAGGTTCAACTATTTTTTTGAAAAGAGGTTCGGTACAAGGTTCGGTTCACAGTAAAATAAAAGTCGGAATTCCGGGTTCGAACCGGTTCGGTTCAAAACCGGTTTGCAGCCCTGGTGAATACAGTTTTTATGAAATTTCCCTATAGAGCTTTGAAAGAAGATTTTGAGTCCGATCGAATAGAAAAGAGAATAATATTTTAATTCCATGAATTTTTCGCCAATTTCCCGGATTTTCCAAAGTATGAAATCGCGTTGTTAATAAAACCCATTTTCCATTTGTCAACTATTTTTCGT
Organism: Lordiphosa mommai; assembly: GCA_018904225.1. NCBI lineage: Eukaryota > Metazoa > Arthropoda > Insecta > Diptera > Drosophilidae > Lordiphosa > Lordiphosa mommai. The sequence continues at coordinate 154,194 of JAEIFT010000555.1, forward strand.
CCAATTTCCGGATTTTAAACAATTTTAAAATAGCGTTGTTAATATTTTTTGTTATATAGAACTTTGCCAATAAGTTCGGATGATAAACATATGAATTTCGAACAATAACACTTATCCGGTCATTTTCCGGTAGGTTTTTTCAAAAAGTAAAAGTATGTGTAGCTTTAAAAATGAATTTGGATAACTAAACTTTGTAGTGGTTTAATTTTCGGGAAAACTGGTATGCCACTTCTTGTTGAAATTTTATTTCGATTTTTTTAAAATTAGTTTGGAGCTGATCGGATGATAAACAAAAAAGTTTCATACAACAGTTTTCTGTGAATTTACCATATTTCAGGGCGGAGTTTTCCAAATCCCCTTCTTAGTACTAACTTTCAGAATAAGATGAAGCTGCTGTAAAAAATGCAGCTTCCTACAATTTACTGCGTTGATTGTTCGTTTATGTAACAGATAGTGCTAGGCCGTTTTCTCATCATCATGGTTTTCAAATCTAGGTGTTTTTGGGAAAAAGATGTTGCCTACTTGAAGGCCGCTTTAAAATATCCATTCTTGTGTCCACAACGAACCACGAATATTTTTAACGCGGCCTTAAAGTAGGCAGCATTAATTTTCTACTAAGGTATGAAAGGTATAAAAATACTCTATGTCAAGTATACGGGGTATTTTGTAGTCCGGTCACTTCGACAGCAGAGCTCTTACTCGTTTTTTTCTTTTTTTAAATGTCTATGAATACATTTGTTGGTTGTTATGGCCAAATTAGCAAGCCAATTGGGTGCAAAAGTTGCGTTTGTTGGCTGCAATTAGCCAGCTAAAAGCTGCACACACACACACACATACAAAAACGGACAGTCAGTGTTAATGGGCATGCCGAAAAGTATGCAATCAAATTATCAAGCAGCAAAAATGATGGCTGCATATGAACAGAGCATAACGTCACCGCACACATATACCCACTTACACACACGCACACACATATACACGGAGTGAAAGCAAACTAAGTTAAAAGCGTTTTGCTGCAGTGGCCTTTTCCCATTGCTTCGTCCCTCTCTCTCTCTCTCTTTCACATTTTGCCCATTCAATCCACAGATATTTTATCAAGTTGCATGTGGTGGACTTAAGTCGAAGTTAAAGTTAATGCCATGAATTTTAAATTGAATTTAATGCGTATGTGAGCCGAAGTACATGTGCACATGTGCACAGTGCACTGTGGGGCGAAATGGACATGGCTTAAGTGCAAAAATTCAACAAGAAGAAGCTTCTTAAGGCGTGTTCACTGTAGCAGGTACATATCTGTTGGCTGGACTGTCTGTCTGTCCAACAACAACCATTCAAAGTTCATCATGATGAACGCAGAATTTACGCAAAAAGTTTAACTGCGCACAAAAGTATGCCATGGTTTTGGTCACTTATTTATTATTGGCTTCGCACACACACACACACACACACACACGTGCCTTGTGGTCTGGGCCCGGACTTTGGACAGGACAACTTGGACTAATAGCAGGACGAGGACGCTGCTGCTTAAATAATTTAGCAATTTGTATGCATGGAAAGCGCTGCGTGGGCTCGGGGATAATACCGAAGTCGAATAAGCGCATCATGGAAATACATAAAATCGCATCAACGCAAAAGGCGGCAACAAAAATACAAAAAAATACAAAAAAAAAATCAAATCTCTATCTTGCTCGCTCTTACTGAAATGCTGTGGCGTGTGGTAGAGTCAGACGGCAGTTACAGCGCATTGAAAGCACAGCAAATGAGCATTCAAGGAATGCAATCGTGCACACGCACCAACCGAGTGCTGAAAACTTGGCTCTAGGTGGGTGTGCAAATGGGGGAAGGGTTGGGGGATCGTAGAGAGTAGGGGTAAGCTATGGCCAGCAATAGCCGGGAACAAGCCGTACTCTGTACACTGAGCCGAAACAAAAATTAATCAATTTTCATTGCCTACTTTTTTGGGGTACAAAAGTACCCCAAGAAGGGTTCTAGAGTTCTAAAGGGAAAAATGAATATGGGCATTTCCATGATGTCGAACGCGGACGTTCGTACGACATAAAGTAAAAAAAAGGCAAAATAAAAGGCATTTTCAATTCGTTTTTTACTTTATAATGAAGGTATTGAGTAGCACTATAAAAAGTGCTAAAGCGAATGACAGGTGAAATACTGATTCCAAAATAATGGCAAAATTAGAAGCGATTTGAACGGGACAAAAACAGAAGCTGCTTTCGGGGCCACCGACATAGAGCCAGAACTTAGCGAAACCTGACGTATTTCTAAAACCCCAAATGTTTTAGAATCTTATGCATGAATGGTACTTTGAAATGGTTTTTAGTTGGTTCAAAAATCTTCAGTACTTTTTTTTTTTAAATAAATAATAATCTGATTCGTAACGGGACATTGCGAACGGGACATTTTTTCCAATATGATTCAAGTGGGTATGATTATGTATATATTTATGCATTTTAACTATAATCAATAACTAGCACTATTCCCGATGTTGCTCGGGTCTCTACAATTCCATTGAAATGTTTTTTGCACAAAACACAAAAAATATTAGAATGAATTAATTTTTAACCTCTAAACTTAACCCTTACGGACGCGAACGGGACCAACTTTAAACGACATTAAAATATAACAAAAAAATGTTTTGTAATTGGGATTTTTTTTATTAAATTGCTTATAAAAAAAATCTGTTTGTGCTAAACTTTCCATGCATTCACTTCTTCAATTTGTGACACACTGATAACTAATGTTCTTTTTCGGTATCGAACGGGACATTGCAAAATGGACTAAAGGAAACCAAAAATTTGCAGTTAATCGCGATTGCATTGTACCCTTTGTTTTTTTTTTAGATAAATTATGATGTAAGAGACATTTTGTAGAATACTCTTTATCATGTATGATCTTTCTTAAAGAAGATAATAACAAATAAAGCATGCAATTTAAAATGGCAAAACAAAAAGAAAATGCACTTTGCTGTCGATATACTCATTGAGGTTAATGACCATATGTTCACTTTAATTAAATTAGCTAAATTTGAATGATTCTTTACCATAATATGACTAAACAGAGAGATTTCAAGAACTTTTAGTTTTTTAGCCTCGGTAGACATTTTGACGGAAATGCCCATATGTATAAAATTTTTTTTTGGTTTTCGATATTAAAACTAGAAAACAATTTCGGGATCGGGAAGGGTCGGTATAGGCTAGGATCGGGATCGCGACTGGCTGGGGAAGGCAGGGGCCTTGGCTGGGGAATTCAGCACTAAATATCTAGTTTTGGATGTCGTAAGAACAAGGGTGTGCATTTTAGCCAAAAAGTCCGAATCGTTTTTTATACCAATTTTTATACACTTAAAAAATGTGTATATTAATTTTGCCCAGAAGTTTGTAACGCATAGAAATATTCATTTCCGACCCCATAAACTATATATATTCTTGATCAGGACGACGAGCTGAGTTCATTTCCGCTTGTCCGTCTGTCCGTCTGTCTGTCCGTTTGTCCATCTGTCTGTTTCTACGCGAACTAGTCTCTCAGTTTTAAAGCTAACGAGCTGAAATTTTGCACATAGTCTTCTTTTTACTGCACGCAACTAATATGTCGGAACCGGCCGGATCGGATGACTATATCATATAGCTGCCATAGGAACGATCGGTATGAGAACTAGTTCTAGTTAGAAAAACTTTTTTGTTTTCCATCGTAGCGTCACTAAGTTTGGTATATGTTAGTTTTATATGTTTCCACACAATTCTGAAAAAATTTATCAAAATCGGATGACTATAGCATATAGCTGCCATAGAAACGGTCGGTCAAAAACAAGTTCTAGTGAGGAAAACTTTTTTGTTTTAGATCGTATCGTCACCAATTTTGTAATATATAAGTTTTATATGCTTTCGCATATTTTTGAAAAAATTTATCAAAATCGGTTGAGAATAGCATATAGCTTCCATAGGACCGATCGGTCGGAAAATGTGTTTTACTAAGAAAATTTGTTTTTTATGGTATACAATTTTTATTATCAATGATTTCAATTTTCTTAATATCTGATATCTATATCCTATATATATTTTACCGGTTAAATCAGTTGGAGTAAACTTTTTCAAGTGTATTAAAACTTCGGCACAGTCGAAGTTAGCTTTGCCTTCTCGTTTTTATACCCGTTACTCGTAAAAGGGTATACTAAGTTCGTGCAAATGTATGTAACAGGCAGAAGGAAGCATCTCCGACCCCATAAAGTATATATATTCTTGATCAGCATCAAGAGCAGAGTCGATATAGACATCGTCCGTCTGTCTGTCTGTCTGTCTGTCTGTCTGTCTGTCTGTCTGTCCGTCTGTCTGTCCGTCTGTATGAACACCTAGATCTCAGGAACTATAAGAGCTAGAGCTACCATTTTCAGTGTAGACTTGTATTTTTTGCACGCAGATCAAGTTTGTTTCAAATTTTTGCCACGCCCCCTCCCGCCCCCGCAATATGAAAAAACCTCATATCTCCCATTTTTGAAAATAGATTGTTCGAACCTTCTAGACATATATTTTAATCATCATTACCTATCGATCCGCCATACATCATTTTTCGATCAGATGAACGATAGAAAAGTTCCCGCCCCCGCAATTTCAAAAATTCCTCATATCTCCCACAATTTGGGTAACCTTACTCTGAGTAACGGGTATATCGTAGTGTTTCCACACAATTCTGAAAAAAATTTATCAAAATCGGATAACTATATCATATAGCTGCCATAGAAACGGTCGCTCAAAAAACAAGTTCTAGTGAGGAAAACTTTTTTGTTTTAGATCGTATCGTCACCAATTTTGTATTAAGTTTTATATGCTTTCGCAATTTTTGAAAAAAATTTATCAAAATCGGTTGAGAATAGCTATAGCTTCCATAGGCCGATCGGTCGGAAAATGTGTTTTACTAAGAAAATTTGTTTTTTATGGTATACATTTTTATTATCAATGATTTCAATTTTTAATATCTGATACTATATCCAATATATTTTACCGGTTAAATCAGTTGGAGTAAAGTTTTTCAAGTGTATTAAAACTTCGGCACAGTCGAAGTTAGCTTTGCCTTCTCGTTTTTTAATCAAATTTGATCAATACCTAAATGTAATGCTCCTTAGTGATTGTCTTTTCATATAGATCATTCCTTTTGAGACCCAAAAAATCGTGACCTTTACCATTACCCAGCCGATGGAATGGTCTTTGCCTTCTTCTGCCTTCTCTTTCTAGTTTTTGATGTCGTAAGAACAAGGGTTTGCATTTTAGCCAAAAAGTCTGAATTTTTTTTTTACCAAAATTTTACCAAAACCTCAAAGTACTGTTTAGATTCAGAAAATTTTCCACTGCATATTTCCAAATTTGTTTTAAAATATATTAACTTATTTATCTATTCTGAAAATCTGTATAAGATCGGTCAAAAGACCATCTAAGGCGAACGTGTGTGTGCAAATGCAAGAAAATGTATGAAAACACTTTAAATTAAGGATATAGGGTATTTTGTAGACTCTTTAACAAGCCTCACTGTACGAGTTTGCTGGGGCCAGGGGCCTTGATTGCGGAATTTAGGGTGGATCAATTAGTTTGCATTTTAGCAAAAAAATCTAAAGTTTTTTTTCCTAATTTAAAAAAAAAAATTTTTCAATATTTTCTTCTTTTTCTTTTGTATTTTACTGATATAACGTTTTTTCCATTAGCCAATAAGCCAGTCTAGAATTACGTATGACGTCTCTCAACTTAAGGAAACCCACTTTATCCTTATTTCATCAGTCTACTTATCAAATTATTCAATCATAGCTTCTTACTTCTTCAGATATGTCTGTTTTTAACCATATTTGAAACACTTGAACCACTTTTCCCGGAAATTTCTTCAAGTGTAGTGCTTGGTCCGCTGCGACTGTTGCAACTGTTTTTTTTTTTTTTTTTTTTTTTTGGCAGCTTGTGGAGGTGGGGAATAATTTGGGTGTTGCCCGCAGCAGAATCAAAAGCAAGCAGCCCAAAAATGTTATCATTTGGCACATTTGTACTTTATGTGTGTGTGTGCTCTGCATCTGTGTGGGTGTGTAGGTGTCTGTGTGGGTGCATTGGCATGACAGCCACTTTTGGCAATCTACGACTAGGTAGCCTGGACTTTGGGTCAGTTATGGTCCAGCATTGGTTTAAAGATGTTTGTTATGGAAATGCTGGAGATTAGCTTTAGAAAAATTGCAGAAATTATACACAAATACACACACGAGCTTTAAACTTTTTCTTTTATTTAACATAGGTGGTTTTCAAATTGTTTTGGTTTTTGTTTTACTTAAAATTAAACAGGTGAACAAAAAGTGGTTGAGTTAATACCACTGATCAGTCGTAAAAGTCGAATCGAAGGACCGGTTTGCAGTGTCATACGGACAGTCATTAATTTAGAATATTTGGTTCATGATCCGGCTCGAAGGACCGGCTGGAAGTTTTTTGATGTAAAACATCTTTAATTTCGGTACGGAAGAAGATTTGGTAATTTTAAAATGATGCATAAGGCATAACGCTCACATGGACACAGCATACACTCCAAACAATCGCCTGGTCAACCGAGGCATTTCAATTTAACTAAGTAGTAATATGTTTTAGACCTCTTGACCTTTGGGCTTTGGGGAGTTTTTCAACACTGTATTCCAACATTGTTTTCCAACACTGTTTTCCAACACTGTTTATCAACATTGTTTTTCAACACAGTTTTCCAACACTGTTTTCCAACACTGCTTTTCAACGCTGTTTCCAACAGTGTTTCCAACACTGCTTTCCAATACTGTTTATCAATTCTTTTTCCAACACTGTTTTTTAACACTGTTTTTAACACTGTTTTTTACCACTGTTTATTAACATTGTTTTTCAACACTCTTTTTTGAATATTGTTTTCCAACACTGTATTCCAACACTGTATTCCAACACTGTTTTCCAACACTGTTTATCAACATTGTTTTTCAACACTGTTTTCCAACACTGCTTTTCAACGCTGTTTCCAACAGTGTTTTCAACACTGTTTTCCAATACTGTTTATCAACTCTTTTTCCAACACTGTTTTTAACACTGTTATAACACTGTTTTTAACGCTGTTTTTTACTACTGTTTATTAACATTGTTTTTCAACACTCTTTTTTTAATATTGTTTTTCAACTCTGTTTTGCAGCATTGTTTTCCAACATTGTTTTCAACACTGTTTTTCAACATTGTTTTCGAACATTCTTTTTCAACATTGTTTTCCAACATTGTTTCCAACACTATTGTCCAACACTGTTTTTATACCCGTTACTCGTAGAGTAAAAAGGGTATACTAAGTTTGTGCAAATGTATGTAACATGCAGAAGGAAGCATCTACGACCCCATAAAGTATATATATTCTTGATCAGCATCAATAGCCGAGTCGATATAGACATGTCGGTCTGTCCGTCTGTCCGTCCGTATGAACACCTAGATCTCAGAGACTATAAGAGCTAGAGCTACCAAATTTTCAGTGTATACTTGTATTGTTTGCAGGCAGAACAAGTTTGTTTAAAATTTTTGCCACGCCCCCTCCCGCCTCCGCAATTTGAAAAAAACCTCATATCTCCCACAATTTTTAAAATAGACAGTTCAAATTCTCTAGACATATATCTTAATCATCATTACCTATCGATCCGCCATACATCATTTTTCGATCAGATGAACTATAGTAGAGTTGCCACCCCCGCAATTTGAAAAATACCTCATATCTCCCACAATTTTGAAAATAGATTGTTTGAACCTTCTAGACATATATTTTAATAATTATTACCTATCGATCCGCCATACATCATTTTTCGATCAGATGAACGATAGTAGAGTTGCCGCCCCCGCAATTTGAAAAATATCTCATATCTCCCACAATTTTGAAAATAGATTATTCGAACCCTCTAAACATATATTTTAATCATCACTACCTATCGATCCGCCATACATCGTTTCCTGATCAGATGAACGATAGAAAAGTTGCCGCCCCCGCAATTTGAAAAAAAACTCATATCTTCCACAATTTTGAAAATAGACTGTTCAAACCTTCTAGACATATATCTTAATCCTCATTACCTATCGATCCGCCATACATCATTTTTCGATCAGAGTTGCCGCCCCCGCAATTTGAAAATACCTCATATCTCCCTCAATTTTGAAAATAGATTATTCGAACCCTCTGACTATCACACTACCTATCGTCCGCCATACATTTTCTGATAGCTAATAACCGCAATTTAAAAAATATCACCCACTATTTTGAAAATAGATTGTTTGAAACCTCTAGACATTTATTTTAATAATTATTACCTATCGATCAGCCATACAACATTTCCTGATCAGATGAGCTATAGTAGAGTTGCCTCCCCCCGCAAATTGGAAAGAAACTCATATCTCCCACAATTAGGACATGTTATCCGATATTGTAAATGTTCCGAAAACACAAATGAATAACCAGAAAAATCCTCTATTGTAGATAATGAATATGTATTGTTTATTAATATATTTAAAATGTAGGTTAAATGCAAAATAAGTAGTGCGGTTTCAAATTTCGTCTTTTCTCGATCACTCCATCTAAATCACTGCCTTTTCCTCGTGGCAGTGTGACCGTCTCTTAATTCTCTAAAAATGGAAATTCAAGCACCAAAACATTTCCTGGCCTTTACAATTTAAAATTAACTTAAAACTTTACATTCCCCCACCCGGTGAATCTCCATGGGGTTCGCCACTTAAATTTAGTACTATCAGTTTCGAAACTGGGCGTCGCAAAATTGTGCTGCTTGTCTTTATATCTACGCTGCGTATCTGCTTATCCTTCGCTGTGTACAGTTTGAGGACTCTTCCTCGGATCCATTTTTCACGAGAAGTCGACTCATCCATAACCACATCGTCGAACTTGATAGGTTTGGTGAATTCATGCCATTTGCTGCGACACATAAGTTGCGGCAGATACTCAGTAATCCAGCGTTTCCATAAACGATCCTTTAACGATTGCGCAATGCGCCATTGTTTACGCAAGCAAACTGTATTTTCAGGCGGATGTGGGGTTTGAGTCGAATTGGCACAACCTAGCAAAAAGTGATTCGGCGTCAACGGTTCGTCATCTTCGTGGGCAAGCGGCAGTTCAGTTAAGGGCCGTGAGTTTAAAATATTTTCAGCTTCAATTAATGCCGATCGCAAGGTCTCCACCCGGGGAGCAATATCTCGCAAAGTCTTTCCAAGCAAACGTTTGATAACACGTATAAGGCGTTCCCAGCATCCCCCAGCACTGGGGTTCAATGGACAGTTGAATATCCATTCAATTTTCTGACGTGAAGTTTCATTTACCAGGGCATCTGTATCCAGCATTCGTAATGGGCAGCCATCTCCTTTTGTACACCAATGAAGTTCGTTCCATTATCACTTCGTATTACCACTGGCACTCCTCGACGATTGACAAAATTACGCAAGCAAACTATAAACTATAAACCGTGGACAAATTCTCGGCTATTTCCAAATGTGTTGCACGTATTGTTAAACACGTGAATATTACGGCCCAGCGCTTTTCCCGACGACGACCAACAGAAACATTCAAAGGACCAAATAAATCGACTCCACAGTAGGTGAATGGTCTGACGTAAGGCATTAGTCTGTCAACTGGCAGTTGACCCATCTTCGGATTTACAGGTTGGCTTCGATCGATAATACATTGTGAACAACTTCGTTGTACACGTCTCAACAAGGACTTGGCATTAGGAATCCAAAACTTTTGTCGGCACTCGTTGATTATGACATTTGTATTCTGATGATGGAATTTTTTGTGAAAATGTTGCATAACTAAAGTTGATATTGGATGGTTCTTGGGCAGAAGGATCGGTCGTCGTGCGCTAAACGGCAAACAGGCTGCTTCATCAACTCTTCCGGCCAGACGTAATAATCCATCTTCCTCTATATACGGAGACATCTTATATATTGTGCTTGATTTTTCTATTGGTTCGCCTTTCCTTAATTTCGAAATCTCGTCTTCAAAAACTTCGTGCTGCACACCCTGGCATAACACAGCCTCAGCCTCTGTTATCTCTGTAGATGGTATTGGACCCAGCAGCTTGCTTACCTCTTTCCTCGTAAGATGCAAGAACGTTTTTTTAGCGCGAATCACCCAGGCCACTACTCTTGTAAGCTTCGAAAAAGACGAAAATGTTGTAATATTTATAAACACCGTGCTCACCTGACACTTAAGTACGACTTTTACAACAATTTCTTCTTCAAGTGGTTCGGCAGAGATTTCTTGAGCCACTTGTGGCCATTCTTCTCGAGGCTTTATTAAGAATGATGGTCCACATAACCAAGGACTATCATGACTGATCTTCAATTTCACCATTTGACGGGTTGCTGCATCGGCTGTATTATCTGCGGTTGGAATCCATTTCCACTGCTGTGAGTTTGTTGAGGCCAGGATCTCTGCTATTCTGTGAGCGACATAGGGTTTAAATTTTCGTTTCTTAGATTGAACCCATTGTAAGACAGTTTTTGAGTCACTCCAGAAAAGTGTCTCATGTATCTGTAAATTCTGATGTTTTTTGATCAAGTTATTTAAGCGAACTCCGAGAACTGCGGCTTGCAGTTCGAGACGAGGTATGGACAGTAGCTTTTTAGGCGCGAGACGACCTTTTCCTATAACAAATGCTGTGTTGACTGTCTCCTTGAAAACCATACGAAAATATGCATTCCATTTTATAGTTCCAAGTTTTCTGTATCAGGATTCTGGCAAAGATGTGGAAATCCGTAATTAGTCCAAACGGGTCAAATATGGCCATAACAATCCCGAGTAACTCTCTTTTTGTTGGCACACGTTTTCCTTGAATTACTTCAGTCGATATACGGTGGAACTTGGTTTTAAATTGAAAGCTGTCTTCCTTTGTATTCCAGTACATTCCCAATATTTTTTCAGTAGAGCTTTGACTTTCCATGTTCAATAAATTTTTACAGATTGATGTGCCATTCATTTCCTTTTCTATCTGTGTTGAGTTTGATACGAAATTGCGGAGCTCAAAACCGCCTTGACTATGTATGTGTACGATTTCCTTACAAGTTTCGATAGCCTGTTTCTCAGTATCAAAACTTATGACCAAATCATCAACGTAGTGGTGTTTCACAATAGCATCCACGGGCTCTGGTGATTCTTCTCGAAAGTTTTCTGCATTCAGATTCTTCATATACTCCGCACAATAGGGTGAACATACGGCTCCAAAAATAAGCGATGTCATGGCGAAATGTTGTATCGGCTGCGTGACATCACCATCTCTCCAAACGAAACGCTGCGCAGTCTGGTCTATTGGCTGGATTCTAATTTGAGAAAACATTTCTCTGATGTCGGCAGCAACTCCAATTATACCCTTTCTGAACTGCAGCAATACTTCAATAAGTGGGTTAGTTTGCTCGGGACCTTTGATTAATGAAGAATTTAGCGAAACTCCGTCAACAGCGGCTGCGGCATCGAACACAATTCGAAGTTTATCGGGTTTATGGACAGTCTGTAAAGCGAAATGAGGTAAATACCATGTTCTTTTTGACCAATCATCTATTTCATCTGGTGACAGCAATTTGGCATACCCTTTTTCCAAATATTTTTTCATTTCTCTTTTATACTTTTCGGCAAACTCATGGTTACCACGCATTTTTTTTTCAATGCCCATTAATCGTTTTTCGGCCATATCGTAACTATTTGGCAACTGTACATTTTCTTTCCAGAGTAATCCTATTTGGAAATGATTGTCAATTTGTACTGTTGTTTCTAACAATATTTGTTTAGCTCGTAAGTCATCCTCAGATTCCAATATCGGAAGATCATTTGTGCCAAAATAATCTGATGAAAAATACTCTTTGACAAGTTCATGAAGATCGTCTTTCTTCTCAAGTTTGATATGCATTATGGTCGAAATCGCAGATCTATTCTTTGTTGGACCATACGGCAACCATCCAAGCTTTGTTTGAATCGCTACAGGGTGCGACACACCCTTTCCAACAACAACTCTGGATAACCCCAAATAAGCGTGGTCAAGACCAATTAGCAAAACAGGCTTAGCGTTCTCATATTCTGAAATCGGCACATTTCTGAGATTGTTAAAATCTTTCTTCGAAAATGACTGTAAAGGCAAGTTTAACTTTCTAACTGTATGCACATCTTTTAATCTGTAACGGACTGCATCTTTATTATCAGAGATCTCAAAATTGACCCTTTTGGATTTCTCTGTAACTACTTTGTTATTGTACCACTGTAGGTTCAAGTGATGTTCACGACCCTTTAGACCAGTGCTGGGCGCGTCCGTATAGCGTGTGCATAGGCAAAGGCCTCAGTCGCAGCGACGTCGCTCACATACAGCATACGAACGTTTCGCTGCTGTCGACTTCGTATCGGCCGCCACGCACACATACATAGCTAAAATATGATAGTATTGTGTGCCCTGCACTGCTTTAGACCTAGCAATTCAGCAGTTTGCTCTTCAATTATGGCACTCCCTTCATCAAACATGGCAAATGTTTCAACTTTACCATTGGGACCATACAAAACGATTGGCAAAATCTTAAACAATTGGCCATTTGGGTCTATATTCGAATTGCAAGTAAGCATGGCAGTTGTCTTTACTTCAATCTTTTTTCCGTCATTAGTATTTTCAGTCTGGGCTTGAACATGATGCAAAGATTGGTGATGTATACGAGTACAACCATCAATATTGCATTTACTCTTGGATTGACAATTCATCACATTGTGTCCTTTGTTTAGACAAGCGAAACATAGGCGGTTTGACTTGGCTGTGTCCCAGCGGGTATTGACATCCATATTTTCAATCCATATCTTACATTGGGCAATCTGATGACCATTGTGACATAAGGGACAGTCCTCGTCAACACGATTGGCCATAACATTATTAATATTATCCCAATGCTACAAATACATACGTACTATAAATTAGTGCATTGGTCACAAAAACAAGGGGGGAACAGAAGAAACATTAAACTAAAATGATGAGATAAAAATGAACGAATGTAACTAACCTAGTATATGCTATGTATGTATTATTATTATAATTTTTTATATATATTAATTCCTATATTTGTCTTTTAAGGTATTCAGTTAATTTAGATTTAAACTGCGTTGCGTTCCCAATAGATTTAATGTTATGTGGCAGGTCATTCCAATAGCGGGCAGATTGAATAAAAAAGTGTTTTTTTTTTCCGGCTGGCAAACTATATTTTTTGTTCGTGTTGAAGTAGCAAGTTGTATTTTTTGATATAAATAGTGAGGCTCTTTGGTCATCAGTATTTTATGGGAAATTAGTGCGAAGTTTGATCCACGAATCTAGGTCAAGACAAAGAATTTGTTCAGCAAAGTGCGAGATATGGTCCCTGCGACTATTGCCCTCCACCAAGGGCAAGCGGCTGACTACTCTGGCAAAACTGCTCAGCCATGTCGAGAACTCAGCTATAGATGGATGTGACTCTAGCGAGTCTGCGTGATGAAGCCAATCCATCTGGCTATCTGTCGGCAACTTACTGACGAGTTCTTCCAAAAGGGTTGGGTTTTCTAAATGCTGACTACAATTGGCCGATGATAGAAAAGCAACAACACAACGTACCTTTGTAGACAAGTTGATCAGCTGCTCAAGCCCGTTATATGAAATCTTTGGAAATTCTCTTATTTTTGCAAGCTGTGAACGAATAAGTATTTCCGGACGACCAAAACGAAATTTCAGCTCATCGATGACCTGTGGTACATCATCTGGGTAGATGAGCATGGCCTCAACAGCTTCTTTCGCTTCTCCTTTAAGGCATTTTTGCAGACGAATTAGGTTCTGGCGATTGTTGTACATAAACTCTTTTGTGGTATCGTTAAAATTTGCTATAAATAACGGCCACTCTTCAGGTGTTCCAGAAAACGTCGGCAGGTCATATATTTTTGCAGGCACTTCAAAATGTCGTCTTTTTGTTTCAAAGGATTGACTGTTAGTATTGGCATTACTAATTGACTCACCAACTGCCTCATCTTCATGTTGTAGTTTAATCTCTTTTCGGGAATGGCTTTGTGGTTCATCTTGGACGTCTTGGTGATCGATTGTCACTATATTGCGAATGTTTAAAATGTCTTTTTGATTTTGTTTCACTGTAGCTGTTAGTTCTTGCAAACTCAATAAAATAGCTTGCACTGCATCCATTTTTTTGCTGTCTTCCCCTTCTGGCCCACACAAGGCATTCGCAAACTCAACTTCATCATCACTCATCTTGTCAGAATTGCTTCTCAAATTATACCTTTTAGCCATTTTCTTCTGATTCACTTTTTATGAACTAGTTCATTTAAAACTGTTTTGCACAGTCCTGGTGACCCGTTGGGAGTGATTTGTTTGCCCTCGCGGCTAGCTATGCCCCTGCTCACAGCTGTCTTTGGTCAACCAGAAACATGTACACTATTTTACTTCAACTATTATTGTCTGTTTTGTCATATATTTTTCCACTGATCTTCGTTTACACAAATTAATTGTCTTTTACCAACATTCGATTGAATCATATATTTGTCATACATATGCACAATCACAACTGTCTGGCAACTCTGTCTTTACACGTTTACTTGTTACACATGTGTAACACATGTGTATGCATACACACACATATACAAATGCACACAACTTGTCAATATTTGTGTACATAAGAGCGACGAGTTCCGACTTGACGCGACTATATGTATGTGACTGCGTACCACGGCACTTTAGGCGTCTTCCTGGCGGCTATTTCTTGGAAATCTTGTCTTGTATATAGCGGTTGTCATCCGCCTATATACGTGAAATCCACAACTATACCAAACTATACACACTAAGTGATCGAGGGTTTAAAATTGAGAACGCGCACAAAATTGCAAAACTGAGCAGACAGCTCAACTTTTGGCGAAATTTGAAAAATGTAAATGTTCCGAAAACACAAATGAATAACCAGAAAAATCCTCTATTGTAGATAATGAATATGTATTGTTTATTAATATATTTAAAATGTAGGTTAAATGCAAAATAAGTAGTGCGGTTTCAAATTTCGTCTTTTCTCGATCACTCCATCTAAATCACTGCCTTTTCCTCGTGGCAGTGTGACCATCTCTTAATTCTATAAAAATGGCAAACATTCAAACGACTCAGGGCCACCACAAAACATTTCTGGCCGTTACAATTTAAAATTAACTTAAAAACTTTACA